>JAHLJT010002406.1:107297416-107612206 GCA_031308135.1 Acheta domesticus | reverse complement strand
GGTTTACAGTTGATCGGACTGGCTTTCCTTTGTGAAGAAATGTTTCACAATGATGAATACAAAGATGGTGTAACTGTGTGATGATTTAAATTTAATATCGTTCTATATTTCAGAAAGTAGTAGAAATTTCAGATGCATTTAAAAATAATGAGAAACGTACGGCAAAAAATCGACGTCATGGAGGACACGGAATATACGATAAGTTGAAGGACTAATAATTTTTTAATGAAAATACGTGCTTTGAAACATTAGGTATTCCGTATCTGTCTCGGAAGCTAATTTAAGATCATATTTATTACTTCAAAATAGTCATTTTAATAAAGAATGCCCGCAAGTCAAAAAGCATACTTTCTCACTCACTCAAACGTTTTCTGTATTACACGGACAGAAATATTGCACTTGTTTCTGTGTCTTTGAAGTGACTAAGCCCTCCTTTCAAGATCCTCGCTTTTTGATTTCTCACAGAAGGAAGGGTTCACGCGAAAATTTAGATGGCTTCTTACGTCGGAGCGAGGAGAGAGAACTGGGAGGAGACAGAGTAAGGGAGGGGGCAAAGAGAGGAAGAGAGAAAAGGGGTCAGAGAAAAGGGACTGTCTAAAGCTCTCCGGGTGCATGAAGCCGAGAAGTAAAGGCTCAACCTCATCCTCTTCGCTTGCCTGTCCATCAGGGTGTGCTTCTAGAGCAAAAGCTTTGGTAAAGAAGTACGTAAAGGCAACGAGAGAGGAGTTTAAACCATAGGAAAGTATTCTCGTCTTACAAGGATCACTTAAGGTCTAGCCAACAGTAGTCACGCTGGCGAACGTTCCAAGAACAACTAAAGCGGATCTTGCAGTAATTAAAATTTTATTTTTTAGAAATTTCAGTTCACAGAACTTGAAAAACTCCTGCCTTATTTCTTACTTTATAGATCACATTAAATAATAGAACATATTGAATACTAGTGTCTATTTTCAAGTTACAAATAAAGTACGGATCAAATTTTGAATTAGTTAATGTCCATGTTATTGTAAATTGGTGAATAAAGTTCCAAGAACGAACAACTACGGAGTATACAAAATGGCACAGACTTTATCATATTAGTTTTCCTCCTGAAAATCAGGGTCTTGAATCATTAGTTTCACCTTGCCCTCTTATCATCAGCTATATATCCGTGCCTAAAAGACCAACAGGGTCTCCCGAGATCACTATCGCTTCTCTAAGATCATTCCCATTGAAGAGTACCTTCGTTCTTCCAAAATATCAAATAGGTCTACTTCAGCACTCTGCCTTCAAACATTTGCCCATGGTTTCTTTTGCCCATCACGGTGCTTGTGTCATTGTTCTTGGTATGGATCTACTTCCTGAATTACGTTCACAGTTTCCTTATCATGCCAAGAGATTATTTTCTTTCTCTTATACGACGTATATTTTCCCGTTTATATGAAAGAATATGGAAAATTAAATATAAAACCGTTTGAGAAAATCTTCTTTCTGTATATATCTTGGAAAACGACATCTTTTAAAGTATTAACTGTCGGGAATAGTTGCCATGAAAACAGAATGTGTGTTCTCAATAATGTTACTGGAGAGGGTTCAAAAATATTGTAAGCTTTCGTAATTTTTGAAAATTCAGAGATTAACTGTACCTCTTTTCCTATTCTACGTACCTGCTTTCATCTACTGCAAAACATTTACAGAAACAAAATTGGTGCCGTTTTTGTGAAAAAACTCAGAAATCAATAAGATTTCATGTAAAGACCCACCCCCCAAATTAAAAGGTTAATTTCAAATTTGAAGGACATTGTCGGGACAAATTAAATTGAGAAAATTAACTTTTGTAAAAATACAATGTATGATGTAGGTATTAGTGTTGTTCATCAAGGGGTCACCAACAGGCAGAATGTTTTATTAAAAAGCTGCTAAAAAACTTCCCGGATGTAAAAACCCCAGTATCTTTTGGTATCGGGGGCCCGATAACGCGTATTATCGTTACAATCGCGAAATCAATTTTCTGCAGCATTACATAACTTTCTCTACTACGAATATAACTCCATACGTACGTATACTAGAAAGTAAATTATTAAACATTCTGGAAATGAGATTGTATTGATTATGCTTTATTCACCAGCTTACTGCAAAATTCAATGGCTTTTCAAGAGGAACGAGAAAAGCCAAGTTGATACGAAATATATTCTGCAGAAAATGTAATATCCAGTATATTCGTAAATTATTTATTGCTGTTTTGTTAAATATTTTACGTAGTTCAGATGTACTCCGAATGAAATGAGACAACTTTACATAATGTGAAAAAAGTAATTATATGTTTTAAACCAATTTCTATCAGCGAGTTCAATTATTCCTGATCATTTGAATCTCTTGATTTCCGAATTTTTTTTAATATTAATATATGATAATAGTCCTTATTTATGTTAATAAATCTGTACTTCGAATGATAAGGGAACTTGAAGAAGATAGTATTGCGAATAATGATATCCCTGAAAGATGAGTTGTAATTAATAAAATAATACATTCATTTTAGTAAAAACGTAAGAAATAAAACAGGTTTTTAATTCAAGGAATGGTTTGTTGTGTGATGTCATCAGCTACGTCAGTCAGCTGCATTGTCATCAGCTACCACGTAAGTCGGCTGTTCCATTAGACCCAACCTATAAGGCGCGTTAACACCAACCGTGACCATCAGCCGCGATATCATCAACCACGTCCGTCAGCTGCAACATCAACAGCTTCCGCAGCGTAGCGCACGCGAAAGCAAGAGAGCGGCTGTGCGCGGGTTGGAGTTGCGGCAGTGCGTGGGCGGTCGCGCCGGAGACAGCGCCCCGGAAGCCGGCTGCAGCGGCCGCTCCACAGTAACAACGGCGGCGGCGACGGCGGCGGCGACGGCGGCGGCGACGGCGGCGGCGGCGGCGGCGGCGGCGGCGGCGAGCCCCACAGGCCGGAAAGCGCAGCGGCGGCGGCGGAGGCGGAGGCGGCTGCTCTGCCTAAGTATTTAAGGCGATTTTATTTTAAACTGGCGAGGCCGCCGGGGGCCGGGGGGGCAGGCTCGTAGCGGGCGGGCGAGCGAGCTAGCGCGCGCTGCGGGGAAGGGCAGGGCCTGGCCGGGCTGGGCCGGGCTGGGAGGGGGCGACCAGACAAATGGTTGCGGGCCGCAGTAGTAAGCACGCCGCTAAAGCCTTCCATTACGTCGAGCAGCTACGACCCCGACCCCGACCCTGGGCGGTCTCTTCCGCCTCCGCCGTCGCCGCCGCTGCCACTCTCGCTGCCGCCGCGGCTCTGCTGCTCTTGCGCTGCCGCCCCACCACGTGCTCCTCGCTCCGGCGACCTCTCGCCCTCGTTCTTATCCGTTCCCGCACCCACGCCTCCTATCAGTCCCGTCTCTTCTCTGCCCTGTCTTTGCTCCTTCGTGGACCATCCGCATTTCCAGCGTGCCGACCCCTCTCTAGCCTTTCTGTGGTCCATCTGTAGCCCGACTCTGACCCGTATATAACCTGCATATGACCCATGACACGTCTATGACCTGTCTATGACCTGACTATGACCTGTCTATGACCTGTCTATGACCCGTCTATGACCCGTCTATGACCTGACTATGACCTGTCTATGACCTGTCTATGACCCGTCTATGACCCGTCTATGACCCGTCTATGACCCGTCTATGACCCGTCTATGACCCGTCTATGACCCGTCTATGACCCGTCTATGACCCGTCTATGACCCGTCTATGACCCGTCTATGACCCGTCTATGACCCGTCTATGACCCGTCTATGATCCTTCTCTGGCTCGTCTTTGATCCATCTCTGTCCTGTCACTACCTTGTGCCGCCCTGCTGGGCTTTTCTCCTCCTATGTCTCTGCTCCAACCCTGCCTCACCTCTTCCTCATTATTCTCCCCTCATTATAAGCTCAACTATACAAGACTTACACGTTCCCACCGTCCAACCCTCCCGGAACGTTGAACCCTGTCCACTATCGCCTCCATTCGGGAGGGGGGACGGCCAACATACCCACCCGTATCTCCCCAACTTAACTCTGTAGTAGTGCTTGCCCATGCCTGCTCCTCCATTTGCAACCCACTCCCACCCCCACCCCCTCACCTACTCCTACCTCCTTCCCGGCACGGGCCTCTCTCCGCATCCACCACTACAATCACCTCTCCTCCTCCAGCCTTTCCGTGGTGTCCCACTTCCCAGTCCCTTTTACCGCATCTACCCTGGCCCTGCTCCCCGTCTCCGCCTTGTCCCTATCCCACTATTCTGCCTCGTGGTCGGCTGGCGCTCTCTCGCGTGTCCGTCAGCTGTCCCCTGTCGCCGTTAGGGGCGTCGCGTCGGTGGCGGTATTGGTAGAGACAGTGGTGAGCGAAGGATACCAAGGTAGCGGAACGGTTCGTGGCGGCGATGCAAATGGAAGCAGTGCCTCGGCGGTGGTAGGTGATGGAGGAATGGGGAGACACAGATTCTGAGGCAGAAGCAATAAATGCTGGAGGTGTGCGGGAACGGGGCGGGGCGGGGCGGCAGGGGACGAGACAGGGGAGCAGAGGCGGGATGAGACAGTGTTGCAAAATAAAGAAGAGAGGAGGTGATGGAAGAGGGAGAGGAGAAGAAGGAATTAAAGGGAAGGGTGGGGAAAGACGAGAAGAGAAGGTGCGAGAGATGGGAAGGGAGGGGAAGGAACGAAACGGAAGGGAAGAAGAGGAAATGGAAGGGATGGGAAGGAAGGAAGGGTGGGAAAGAGGAAAGCGAAGTACAAGAAAGAGGAAACAGAATTGGCACTGGAGGTGTGTGTGTAGTAGAAAGAGATAATGATAGAGAGAGAATGAGAGAGAGAAAGAGTGAGAAAGAGAGATCAAGGTGATGCGGCATCAGGATTTGCAAAGGTCACAAGATTGCAGCGACGAAGATTATGTGCTTTTGGGTGTATGGGATCATGTGTGCGTATGTATGTATGTGTGTATAGTACAACGTATATATGTATTTATTACCAGGTCGGGGGCAGTGTGGGAGAATGACAGTGTCAGAAGAATTGGGTAAAATGTAGCTCAGATACTGCACATCATACACAATGGCAACGGTGCACGAACTGCGTCGGCGATGTCCCCAGCAGCGGAGGTGACGGCAAGGGCGCCGGCAACAGAGGGCCAGCGGTGGCGGTGACCAGCCTCCTACCGCCTCCGCCGCACCCCCGCTCCTCCCCCGCTTGGGCCGCTCTCATCTAACCGCACGCCGCCGCCGCCGCCACGGGCTCAGGCCCCGGGAGATGAAAATCCCTTTGTGCCCCGGCTGCTGCCGCCGCGCTGCAACGCGAGTCGAGCTGTCAGGAAGAGGGCGAGTGCAGTCGCCACCAACCGCGGACCCCCCTCCCCCACTTGAGGGGGTGTGGCTGTCGCAGGCGCCTCAGTCCCACCACCGCTCACGCGTTGGCCCAGAGATGTAGAAATGAGTCAACCGTTTGTTGTTTTTTTTTGTCTTTTCCGCTTGACGTGCTTTGCACTTGTTCTGGGAATCATTTGAAATATGTTTGTTACTGGAAGGGAAATTGCAGCGCAGTAACGGAGTATAATTACATACGTAATATAAGTAACATAAATAGTAATATATACGGGATAATAATGAAAATGTAATCTTGCTTTGTGATTCTTAGAATTATTTCGTGGCCTTATACACTTTTACCGTTTTCCGTGTAATTCCCCGTTCTTCTTCCCTGCTCATCTAACAAAACGTGAGACTTCGTAGAGTCTGTCTCAATCTATCTTC
This sequence comes from Acheta domesticus, assembly GCA_031308135.1. Taxonomy (NCBI): domain Eukaryota; kingdom Metazoa; phylum Arthropoda; class Insecta; order Orthoptera; family Gryllidae; genus Acheta; species Acheta domesticus. The sequence continues at coordinate 107,606,459 of JAHLJT010002406.1, read as the reverse complement.
CGCGTTGTTCCAGATATTGAGAAATGAGTCATTGTTATTTGGAATAGTTTGGGTGACGTAGAGGTGAATTTGGGTATCATCTCATACATGCTTGAAATGAAGATAACAATACTGCAAAATAATATAATGAATGAAATACAGTATAATATCTTATTAAACACATTGCATAGATTTTATAAAGCGAAAAATTAGTTAAATTTGTATGATGGAGTTGGATACACATTGCGCTGTGATCGTAGGACGGACCGGAAGCTGAGAGAAGAGGGGAGGCAAGGTTCCCACAGTCTCGTGCTGCGAGGGCGTCACAATGTACTACAAAGTTGAAAGGAATAGAATAGCATTCTATATGAAATATAGAATGTGAAATATACCCAACTCGTGACCAAGTCTGTGCAATCATATTAACACCATGAGAGGCATTCATGATTTCAGCGTTTCAAGATACTATCTGGGGAAATCTGGGCTTAAACGCAATTTCAAGAAAGTATTACATTATTTCCAGGTTTCTCTCAAATTTATAATTTGCAAAATATGTTTTTCCACTCCCATGAGATGACCAGTTGCATAATGAAGGTCATTTCGATACAGTTTTCATTATGATACAGGTTCTTGACCAATCACAGAGCTGCTTACAAACTAATATTTTCACTGCATTAATCATTGAGTATTTTTGCAGTAAATGTTTCGTTCGAGTGTGTATATTAAAATTGCATTTAATATTATTTTATGCTTCTCATTCTTAATTTCTTCTATTAGTAGTGATTTTTACGTGAAATATTAGTTAAAATAAATTGGATTGTAATTTCACTTTGATCGTATTTGACTAGCGCAGTGGTAGTTATTGCAGAGAACATTTGAGTGACATTAAGATCTCCACCCGAGATCACGCGAGTCATTTTGTGTTATTTGCTGCTGCCGTGTGGTTGTCCTTAAAAACCTACCAATTCTTTAGTTTAAAATATTTAGTGAATGGTGATTCTTTCTGGTGGTGTTGACATTGCAAGAAATGAAAGAAAATGCGAAAATGGTGACGTCGGAATATTAATCCCAGAACTTTTGTAGTCCCTCGCAAGCGCTCTGATAAAACAAAGCCATCTGTGCATGTAGGGTAGAGAGGTGCCGGCTAGGTGGCCTTGGCCGAATCTTGAGTGTTGACTGCTAGGAAACGATTCAGTGGAGAAGTTTAACTTATAAAAGTTACCATAAGTCGTAGAAATAGTACCGTATGAAACTCGATGTAATGGGTATTAATACACTCGTGTGAAGTTTACGATACACGCTCGTTCCTCGCTCGTATCGTAATATCGCACTTGTGTATTAATACCCATCATTACATCATCGTTTCATAATGTACTATTCAATAAGTAGTTTTACCGCCGGTTCAGTGGCCGAGATCACTAAGGAAGAAGTGTCGTGGTAATCTCGGACCGCAGGGTCGCGGATTCGAGTCCCGCCTCGGGCATGGGAGTAGTGCTGTCCTTTCACCACTAATTATCATCATCTTCCATACCCCAGGGCTAACAACTTCGGGGAGTAAAAATTGCATCCATCGTAATGCTGATTCCCACTGATGAATTGCAGGCCCAGCATGCCTGGATGGCCCGAAGTGGCCTGTTCGAAAAAACCTCTAATTTGTTCAGTTAAACACTTGTGACAATTGTGTGTGTGAAAATTTTAAAGCTGTAATTGAATAGCGAGTAGTGCGGAAAATGATTTTCATTGACCCATCCCTGGCGTACGCCGTTGGTCGACGGAGAGCCCTCCTATGGTCTCGACGTAAATCTTTTTCACAATTCCCCCTTTTAATGAAAATTTTACAATTATAATTCCAAATATTTGTTCTTTTAAAATCTCTACAAAATATGACTGTTCGAGTGTTGCTGCACTTGTTTTGAAGTTTAGTGGGCTGCATTATTGGATTGATTCATCACGCACAGCAGTTTGGGCAACCTTTGATAGCTCATGCAGTGCGAATGGCACAGGATACATTTCCGGTTTCACAGAAACAAGTTGTTGCACAAAACAGATTTATTATTGATCTATCACACTTCACTGGCGTGGATACAGTTAGTCTAGTTACACTTTGTACACAATAAATAGCACTTAATGGCGCAATGTTCGTTATGATACGTTAGATTTACGTAAAGCTAATGCCTTATACAATTCTATGGCGGCTGTAATTATAGCATTACCGTTTTCAACGCAGCCTCGCGATGCACAAACTAACATTTACGTTACACAATTTATTGTTGCTCTTTGCGAGACTTCGAAACATTTACGTGCCATGGTCTCACACGAAGCTCTATGGACACGTATCACATACGCGTGATCAGCATGAAGCCCACTCCAGACCTAATTTGCGGTCTCAGAGACTGAAGCGTCGTGAGATCAGCTGCGTACGGCGCTTAAGAGTGGGGTAGACTATTGGCTTATCACAGATTGTTATTTCGAACTGGTTGATGAATCTTGGAAGCTTCGTCCGTTGAGGGCGGTTGAGATCGTTAGGGTGGCGTGATAGCATGCAGAAATTCGGCGAAGCGCCGATCGCACGCCGGCGGAGCCGCGGGCGTGAGGCGGCCGGCGCAGCACGTCTGGGCTGCATCCGCTTGGATAATAAAGTTCGCTAATCAACGGTTTCTGCCTTGCAAAGTATTCTTTGCTATAGGGCCGAACAATTACAATGGAAAATTTAAAAGAACATTCAAAGTATGATTTATGTTGTCAAAGTATGAAAATTTAAAAAAACACAAATATCCCTTAAGTGGTATCATGGATTTTGGTTACGTAAACGGTATTGTCGGGTCAGCGGAGACCCAGAAATTAATTTTGTAATTTGGCATATTAACTCTTACTTGATGAAACTAGAAATGGATGTACATCTTAAAACAACTTTCCTCAAGGATTGTAACTGAAAGACATCTTCAATTAAATTCATTTTGTGTGTCTAAAGCACCATATTTCTGAATTTGTATATATTTACATGGGTTAGATGAGATCAATTTGAAAAGGGATTCAATTTTCAAATACTAGAAATGTTTAATTGGTATGGATCAAAATGAAGAGCTAACACTTGTATAAACATAATAGGGACAGAAAAACACAAGAATGCTACTTAATTCATAAAATTTGCAAGTATGCAAAAGTGGTATACAGCAAATGTTTAATTTTTTGTCTGTTTATAATTAGCCAAATTATTATGAAGTTATGGACTGGATGTAATTTATTCAGACTCTATGCACTCATCACAATACACTTTGACTAAACTGTGGGTTTTGCAAACAGTTTTGTTTGCACTGACAGCAGACTGTGTTATATTTATTGTCCTTTGATGACGGACAAAGAGAGCAGCGCTTCCGTTCCTTCGGCTCGTCACCCTCATCATTTTCACAATCATTTTCACTGCCTGAATCATGATCTCTGTCTATTGTGGAAGCGTCACTGAGATCACTATCTACCTATGCAAGCCACTGTTCAATTTGTACAGAATGTTCTTCATATTCCATTGTTGAGAAAACAGACTGATTTTCACACTATAATTAAAAGACTAACGTCAACGGTATCGTCGGGTCTCCACTGACCCGGAACCCACACTGCGAGGACAAATCAACTTCCTTTCATGAGTTCTAAAACACCACTGCCCACAAGTATAGAGTGTAAGGATTAGGTGGCAGCACAGGCAAATTGCGGCAAAATTGCAAGGTTTAAACAAACAAGAAACTCTTCTGGGTCAAATGTGACCCGACGATACCAGTTAAGGGATATATATGATTCAAATAAAAAATAAAATCACAAAAACAGAAACAGAAAAAATATAAAAAGTTGGTAAAATGTTTCCTCTCTCTACTCCATACCAACCACTACACTCTACTTTGCTGCATGACCTTTTGCTAACCAGTAATTTGTAGATTAAAGGGAAGTATTTGCACCGTACTTTGCTTGCACTTTTGGTTGACCTTTCCTTAACCTGAGAAACGTCACCAAACCTCATTGAATATCACTGTACTCTACGTCTATGTTCTTAAAAACTCTCGATCGCATAACGTGCGCGCTTCTGGGAAGAATTGCTAGAAACTCTGCAGGTAAATTGCTCCAGTGAGCAATGGTACTATTTTAAAAGCTGAATTTTCCCATATCCGCTTTTGGTTTCTGCATTTTATTTCGTTGAGTGGTCGCCCCCCTACTTAAATAACATGGATTTTTAAGTCTTTCTCTCATAGCTTTCCATGCTGGTTGCTTTATGTACGCCTTGAAGAGGGCACACAGTCGTGCTGCCCTCCTACGTATAAATAATGATTCCCAATTTACATTCCCCCCATTTCTGTTCGCAAATTTAGCCGCTTTTTTTGCACTCTCTCATGCTTTAATCTTATTTCCCTATGAGGATTCCAGCACGTCCTTGCTTATTTACTTCTTCCATATTACTCTGTATTTCACTAGATAAATATTTTTCTTTACAATGACTACAGAAAGTGACCTTATATTTTCGACATAAAATCAACTCTATTATATACATCGCATTGTGGTTTTCCCGTTTTTCTTTTTGAAAAAAGGCACAGTTCATTCTTTATTTAATATTGGTCTTGATTTACTGTATCTCGCTTAAAACTATCGAAAATTATTAAAACATGAAATGGCAAATTAACCTCTACTAACTCACTTCACTGAAATACTTGAAAAACGTGTGAGAAGTGGAAGAACGTCAGTTGGCTTCGTCTGTGATGCAACAGTCGACAACGCGCCCGCCTTTTTGTCTGCGAAGAGTGATAATGCGTAAACAGAACGTGACTGACTGTTGCCAGGCTCACACCATGTGTTCTTCCGATCGCATCCGCTATCTAAAAACCAACTATGCAATATCTCTGTGATTTGTCACACTGCGTAATATTTAGTGTGAAATTAGAGCTTAATAGCCTAGTGTATAAAGCAATTTGTTTCGAGTGTTCAACAATGTATTACTATAACGTGACAGTGTGTTCAACAATGTATAACCATGTTTGATTTTGAGGGTAACGCACTTCAGGTAACCAACGAACCAAAGCACTTTGTTACTGCTATTGACCATATTTTACAATTACGTTATTAATTATACTCCTTCCAGATATAAGGAAAATGTTATAATTTTAATTTTGTATGCGAAGGGGGTGAGTAAACACAGGATAATGTCTTCTGATTATCATGTATTTAGTTCACGTCAGTAGTTATTCACGATCAATAATATCAAACAGTATCTGTTTTTATCAATGATCATTGGGTAAAATAAAATTTCAATGCGATAATAAATTACTAACGCGAGTGGGAGAGGGGGAGTGCGGCGCGCACTTTTACAGAGAAGCAACAAAAAAAATACGGGTCGCAGACAACTGAATGTACAGATGCTGTAGTACTTCAAAGTCGCACTCCTAATACGTTTATAGGAAGCTAGATTGAGTGATCATAAATCATAATAGAAACAATTGAAATCAAAGGCAAACGTTCACCGTGGACCAACGGGGAGTTGAACTGTATTTAAACAGATGAGACTGCATTCTAATATAGAGGAATTTAGAGGATATAATTCAGAGGAAGCTTATAAGCCCACTTGGCTACAGTTTGCATGAGGCTATGTCTACCCTTGTACTACCACATCAATTGCAATGTTTCATCGATCAGAGACTATAGAGGTCCGACTCTTCAGTGTTCATGAACGAACGCTGTCTGTTGATGCTTCGTAATTGGAATGTCTTCTGTGGCTACGAGAAGCTCTTGCTGTGGCTACGAGAAGCTCTTGCTGGCAGAGAGTAGCGTTTCTCCATTTTCCTTGCTTTTCCTCAAATTTAGTACAAAGGACTCGTCGGAGAAACAATGCAACATGTCTAGAAATATAATGAACAGTAAAATACCCAAAATTATTACTTGCATCTGCTTGTGAAATGACGCCTCGGAAGGCAATGCCTCAGGCACCAATGAATACGCAAGCACAATGGATATTGGCTGAAAAGAAAAGGCCCTATTTTCCTTGAAGAAGATCCTGTTGCCAAGCTTAAATTACACAAGAGTAATTTTACCACTCACTCAAATCATTCGACTTCACTAGGGTATAAAATGTTTTCGATGTGAACATTTCGATGACTACCCTCTGGTCATTCTCTATACTGCGATTTTTCTAATTTTGCACTTAAATCCCATCTTCGCGATGGAATATGTCTTGGTACTTTGCATCTTTCTCAGTCGTTTCGTTAGATTTCGCATGATCGTAACAATATCAAGCAGTGCTTGCGATCATGCGACTTCTATCGGCAAGTCCGAGAAAGACGCGAAATGCCGTGACATATTCCATCGCGAAGATGGGATTTGAGTGGCCTTGAGGGGCAAAGTTAGAGAAATCGCGGTATAGTCAAGGGGCCTCATAACTTCAAATGGAATTTCACTTTCCTTCTCTTTGTAGTCTATTTAATGCAGAAAGGCGACGTGTGGAAATGAAGCTGAGGCGCTATAAATAAAAGCCGGTAAATATTCACGAAAGAAATGAGAGTTAAAAATTTTAAAATAAAGTTAAAATGTTTTTGAAATAGTTCCCTGAATCAGTCAGAAGTGATTAGTGAGTTCTAAAACTGCGTTCTTTGAAGACATTTTGTAATCAGAATTATGCAAATATCTGAAAATATGAATATGTTAAGTGAATAAAAGCATTAAAGTATGTGAGAACTAGTTACATTTGTGAGTAATTAGCTAACCGTCTCGACATTGATAAAAATAAATATATTTTTTATAAATTATTTTTATAAGACACATTCTCATAAAATTTCACCTTACATCCACTTTTGAGTTTATATACATGAGTAATTTATTATTGTTGTAGTTGGTCTGTTGGCAGTGAACTGTTTCCAGGAATTGACCTGTAATTTACGAACCACATCATCTTACCTTGGACAACTCAGTTCGAAGAACCAGCGTCTTATGCTAATGTGCGTAACATTTCCTGGAATTGAGAGATTACAGGAAATATTAACATTACTCAGGAGAATCAGAAGACACAAATTTAAAACAGTAAATACATATAATTAAACTAATTGGACAAATACATCAAGTTGCAATGATGCAACTGCATTTTCTCACAGGAGAGATGTCTGAGTGTATCAACTGATGTCACTGCAGTCCCTCTGATCCGGAGGTCTTAGTTTCAAGTCCCGACGGCGGCAGGATTTTCGACACTAGCTTATCAGCTAGGTCGAATTCAGCCTCTGGCTGGAAGAGAATTCTAGCGGCCGGCTGCTCTGATTGGTATTTTTTCCGTGGTTTCTCCGATGAACACCAGGCGAATGCCGGAACAGTACCCTAACAAATGGGCCACGGACCGCGCGTGATCTTTTCTTTCCCCTTCCTTGTCATATCCCTCATTCCCATTACACACGCTTACACTAACATGCACTACACTACCACTCGTATCGAAAGACCAGTCGGGAGGTTAGAACTTGTCGGGAGGTTAGAGCTGGGGCGGTGCCCCGCTGGTGGGAGATACCTGGTTGAGGAGAAACCCCGCTAGTCGACGGTAGGTCGGCGCCGGATCTCGCCCCTCCAGTGGGGAAAAATATCACCGCCTCTCCCGAGAAAAAAACACACACTACATTTACGGGACTAATTATGTCTGTAGTTGATCGGAATCACGGATTAATCAATCAATTGCATTTTCTCGTGAATATGTTGATTCTGTGTGATGAGAACTTTTGTTCATGAAATTGAAATAATGAGAAAATTACTGACATTGACATCCTGCGATAAAGCACATAAATACAATTCTTTTTTTCTCAAAGGACACAGTTCATCTGTTCTGAAAGAAAAACATGATATATGACATACAGTAATCCATGATATCAGCTGTTCACAGAGAATTCACTCACGCTACCCCAAAGACATTTTCAAGACTCCCTAAATATTTGAAATATAATCTCTTGCTCTCTTTCTCTCTCTTTTTTTACACTCTTTGACACACACAAGTATACAAACGATTGATTAACACACTTATTTTTTTATCTAACAACTTATACAGGAAGTGTATTGACAGATCTGAAGATAGTTCATCCTAAAACGTTATTGAAATCGTATGTAAAAGCCCTTGAAAGGCAGAAATGCCGAACAAGAAGAAATACAATTTTCCAAAAACTGTTCACCGTTGACGTGATTTTGCACGTGTTGTAAGGCGTGTGTAAGGCCTTCGACGAAGTAGAGCCATGGTGGGACGCCGGTGAGTGGGCCACGCGTAGCGTTGATTCCAGCTCTGACAATTATTGCCAATGAAGCACATGTTTGGCAGTGCAGAAATTAAGACGGCACATCTATAGGATCACTATTAACTATTCACGACCGCAAGCAAGGTCCCGAATGTGAAACCAGTTGCAGTAAATTCGTGAGACGCAGTGGCAATTAGCTCTGTTCATGCAATCTATTTACATCAGTTCAAGGATTGCGAGGTACTCTGTTTACTGATCGCAGGTTTAACGGAGTTATTGTACGAACTATCAAAAGGAAACGTGGCGCAAGCACATGCATAAATTAACCACTATTGTGATGCAGACAGTTCGGACAAGATGCGTCATAAAGAAGCACATTTTGCGCTTGTTGCGTGATACTTACACTTCAACAACGAACTTAATTTTCATTGATTCAAGAGACATTGAATTACACTGTCACAAAGATATTCAAATTGTTGTGTGAATAAAACAACAATTTAAGGCAATAAACAACGTATTAAAGCTTGGCTGTGTGTGTGGCATACCGGGCTGACGGCTGTTGGCGCCATTGCTCTCTGGTCCAATGAGATTTGACTTAACATTGTAAGTTAGGAGATAAAGAACTAAGCATTAATTAATAATATACTTAGTTGAGATAGTAAATTACACCATTGCATGTGATTTTAAAGTTAGGAGTTTCTAATATGTTTGGTGAGATTAATCATTTGATTGGTTCTAATGATGAAATCGTTACATGGCGCTGGGCCAGTGATGTCGATTCGTTGAATTGACGCCTGCTGGTCGGAATTCTAAGAAAGAGCGTGAATATGTTATGGATGAATGCATATATTGGATTACAATAAAATACAAATTGCACTAAACTATAGTCATTCCAAAAGGATGCGCGTGCAGTAATGGGACGCGAAATGCATGAAAATATGTATTTAAAATTATATTATTTCTTGTTTTAACAATTGTGTTCATGAATACTATCGAGATTTGGAGGAACAATCAGCTTTGGAACAGTGGACTGTTGCGGTTACTGTGTTTTGTGCCATTTCCTCAATAGCTTTTTAGATTCGAAGGACCATCATATTTCGACAAGATTTTTTTTGTTTCTCCAACATTGTAGTTCAGTTGTGTTTTATGAGTATAAACACCAGGTCTCTAAACAAACAAGTTAATTGTGCATTTGTTTACAAAAAATTAATGTTTTTAAACAAAATACGTTTTATATTACACCTATCAAATATTAACTACACATATTTCAATAGTATCCATAAAAGAAAAGAATTGCTTTAGCTATGCACAAACATGTTTTTTAAACTCTTGTTGCAATGCAAATATGAAAATAAATGTATATTTTTTATCAAAATTTCTGTGGTCACGGGGTAAAAGTTTTTAAGTCAAAAATCCTTTTGGAGAAAACAAGGATTAGAGTTTTGAGCCACCGCTTGTTTCTACGCTATACGCTATTTCTTAATGTTTTTTTCTCGTTAAGGAGGCAACATTTGAATTCCGGCGTTGTACTAAAATAAAATATAGACACTTAACTTGTATTTTCAGTACTTAACCCAATTTTGCCAAAAATTGACTTAAAATCTTTTAACCCGTGACCACAGATTATTGACAGCAATCTTGTTTTGGTCTAAACAAAAAATCTTTAGATGACCATTTCCTCTAAATCTTACCCTAATAATATTAGAAAGTCCATTGTTATAAAAAATTCTTCTAATTGAAATTAATTTTTTATAAAATTTAAGAACTCTTCATTTCCTCCGAAATACATTCTCAAATTTAAGAAACTAATATTTTTGGGAAATGAAATGTGCCTTATCCACTCACACTAATAAAGAAATACGCACAGTAATGGTCAAAGTCTGCCCATCTCAGATGCAACGTTCGGGTTAGTCGTAAGTTTCTTGTGAATTATCCAGTTTTCAGTACTGCGACTCTAGGTAGAAAAGCTGCGGAGACATTGAGAGTAATAACTAGTACTTGAAAAGTTTTGCAAGTGAACTGACTAAAAAAAATACCAATGATAATTATAATATTTTGATCCGCTGAAGGTTATACTACTAAAATGACAAATTCAAACAAACTAAACAGTTTAAATCAACGTGAAGTCTGCTCTGCTTTATGTGTACCGTAGTGGTCGCCCACGAATCTTTGAAGGGACCGCCACAAGGGCGCGGCGGCGAAACGGCGGCGCCCTAGGAAAGTGCGGTAACCCCCCAAGAGAGGTCGCCCGTGGCGGAGCCGGGTAGCCGTTACGCTCCAGCCGGCGCGCACTAGTTCGACCACCGGCCTTACGTCACGACTAGTCGGCGATCCCTCAGCTCCGAGAGGGTATAAAGCAGCCCAGCTGCAGGGAGACGGAGTTATACCGACTAGTGAGTGGCGTATAATGCGAGCTATTGTGATTTAAGTGACAACTTCGTTTCTCGAACGGACGTTTCTCCTGGACATTTTGGCTGCAGCGCTTGTGAGTTTGGACATCTTCCTGGCTTTCGGTAACTTGGTGCGTCTTTGGCACATTTCGTGGATACTTTGGAAATTGTTGCTCGTCTACGGTACACTGTCTGCAAGATCCTGCAATGTATAAAATGTACGAATGTTGTCTATTTAGGTTATAACATGTAGAATACGCCAAAAACGACCTTCAGAGCTCCTCCCTCCGCGATTTCCCTGGATAACTTTCCGGGGTGGTGTCTTGGGACTATGTATCGATCTACTGAGTCCTCGCTATTGGCCTATTTTAGTGCCACGATTGTGCTTAATCCGTAAGAGATCCAGTCTTGTGTACGAACGTTATTCGTCTCCTGAAATGAAACGCACCTCGAGATAAAGTTTCGTTGCTTAGAAGTCTTCGAACCCCATGAAGTATGCTTCGATTAAAATATTAAGTACGTTGACACTTAGCTGTGACGGTGTCATTCAATTCGGGGCTTGAACGCCAGTGTAGTGACGTCACTGTTGTTACATTAAAGCTCCCAATTGGATGACAGCGTCACTACTGACCAAGTGTTAACGGAATTATATTTTAATCGTGTAATGCTAATTGTTTGCTAATTGTTTATTGTGTTATGCTGTAGCATAATTCAATATTTAAGTGATAAAGACTCCATTTACATTAACTTCACATATTCAGTCCTTTTTTATTGAAAATTGACAATATAAAATTCAATTCATCAAACACTTTTTCATGAATAAAGTCATACTTTTTCTTTCCTATAAGACAAAAGAAGTGCATCAACGTGAGTACGTGGTAAATGTTTACTTGAAAATGTATGTGTAAAGTTCGATACATTTATGAACAATCTTTACAATTATTGTGATTTGTTTACTACTCTTTTCTTGAAAATTTCACATTCACCCGCTGCGTTGTGGGGCAAATTTCTTGCACAAATTTTAAATCTTCACCTGCCTGTTTTCTTTCTTGGAACTTCTGCTTCTAGGTTTGGTTCTAAATGCAAATATTATACTATTTATAGATAGCAACTTCCGCGACCATCCTGTGAGTATTGGTCTCAGATCAGAACAAGACGAACCTAATGCAAACTTCCGTCCCCATTCTACTTTTTGGCGATTCCTGGAAGCATCAGTAATGTTTTATTCCCCCTAAAAGTTGATTGTGCAACTTAGATTGACTTTCAGGAAATGGAGGTTATCGCAAAGACTTCTTTCGGGATGCACCGGTAGGAACTGTTTGTCAACGGGACTCTTAACGTTTTTAGAAGGGCGCGCGGAATGAGACTATGAGACCCAAAGGGAGATAAAATTAATTTCTGAAAATTAACTGATAGCCTTCAATAAGGTGAAGAAAAACGGATTTGCAGATAAAATGCTCACAAAGTTCTCAAACAAAACTGTTCATGAAATAATAAATTCTGGGGTCAAACTTCTCCCATTGAACCCCTCCTGGGTTAAATATGTATCAACTGACACACACCGAATGCCTGGTTATACATCACGTTAGATGTCAGAGGAAACGTTACTCAGCAACAGCACTACTGAAATGAGAAGTAATATTGAAGATTGTCGAGGAATATTGAGCAAACAATCAAAGCTCAGGGAAAGTTTTTTTTCAGTCGGTTTTCCTATTGTTAAATCTATAACGGTGACATTTTTAGACCAACAAGAAACAACAAATAATGACTCACCACCGTGAATTCTCACCTCCCAGTATCCTCATGAACCTCTTTTACTTCGTTCGGACGGGAATGCTTTCCAAGATCTGGCCTGCACAAGCGTCATGTCAGTAGGATCGTGAGTACCAATCACTTCAATCCTTTAATGATGTTGAACTCCGACAACGAGGATTAGTCTGATTGTACACCATTGCATTTGAAATCTTCACCCCAAATAACGTTGCTTTAATAGAACTGTTTAACAACGATCTTATCCATTTGCCATCAGATTATTTGATTAATTGATTGTTTGATGTGTCTGGGCACATCAACTGCGTCGGACATTGGTCCTGGTAGTGTAGCGACTCATTTGTTCTGCTAGGCGTGGAGGCGTCGGTATCTCTTCTTGCTGGAATATGATATTCGGTGCGATGCTTACGGATTTCTCTCCCTCAAGGTATCTCCCACCAGAGAGGTAATGCTCCAACCACCAATAGCTCCCGACTGGTGTCATGACGTGTGTGGTATGTGCATGTGCTCGAGCACTGTAGTGCATGCATGTGTAGATGTAAGAGAAAGGGATCAGGACGGGACAAGGAAGAAACGGGGACAAGGAAAGATCGCGGGCGGTCCCGGGCCAGTTTATGAGGGTGTTGCTCCGACATTTACTTGGAATTTATCGAAGAAACCATGGAAACCTCCCAATCACAGCAGGCGACCGCTAGAAATCTCCTCCAGACAGAAACTCAATTTGATCTAGCTCTCTAGGTAGGGTCGAAAATCCGTTTCCGCCAGGATTCGAACCCTAGGACCTCCCAGTCAGTGTCGCTGTAAGAACAGCGGCGATGACTTTGAGCTAAACGCACCCGATTTATTTGCCATTAGACAAGTTGGCACTTTCCTTATTCACTCACTTTCCTTTGCGTTCTCCTACTCGCCTTTTGAGCATTCATTGAACTAACAATTTATATAATATGAACTGTCGGATCTTTGCGCGGTAGAAATACAATTTTCCATGCGATGAACTTCTGGGTAGTTTATTACTTTTCCAATAACACGCGTCGCTGCCAGGTGCTCTTTGCGAAACCCGTTGCGCGTGATGCGCGAGAGCGCTGCGGAAAAATTGCGCCCGACGCCCGGCGTCCCTCGGCGCCGCGACGCCCCCTGGCGGAGCGCGAGGCGGATGGCGCCGCGACGCCCCTCGCTCCTCCCTCTACGGCGCTTGAGTTGGTAGACGCGGCAATTGAATGGAGTTTTGTCACGTTTGTGTGGCAGTTTTCCGTACCGTTCTACCGACCGACGGACCGACAGACCGACAGACCGTCGGACCGACAGGTTGACGAACTCACCAATACTCAACCCAAACCAACAGCCAGCTGATCGTACAACCGACTGAATCCTAAACGGACCTCAATCAAACATTCGAATGATCACTCGACAGACCGGCCGACCAACTCACCAAACTAATGGCATCATGCAGGTTGCAATAACACACAGACGAGAATGGGTTAACGTATTGCTGGTTATTAATTATTAAATCCACACCGAATAAACCTTATGTACAATCGTTAATTAACGAAATAAATCGACACCACTACTAGGAGTGATATAAATTCTACGGCTACCACACCTCTACTTAACTATCGAATGAACCCGATCGTGTGAACAGCGCAGAATTCCTACACACCTCCTCACTCGCGTCTCACTGCTTCACGACAAAGACATTTCCGGCCCTAGCCTCTGCACTCGCGGTCTGCGCCTTCACCGGGCGGCTGCCTCCGAATTGCACGCGTCGACTGCTTGAAGCGAAAACGGGCCGCTGGAGCGTTGCAGCGCCCTACCTTGGCTTGCCTTCACTCTGGGCTTTTCCCTCTACGTCACATCCTATCGGCCTGAACCTGAGCGTCCTCTGCTATGTCACGCGGTCGTCCTGTTGCCAAATCTATGTTTTTGCTCGACTCTACATAACATCTCAATCCCTAACCCACTGACTAACTCACTGACTAATCCACTGACAATCACTACAACTAACCCACCAACAAAATAATCAACCAATCCGCCAAGCAATCAACTGACCTATCAGCCAACCAAGCAACCAAGCAACCAACCGACCGACCGACATACCGTGTCAGCCAACCCAAAAACCGATTATGCCCGATCAAAAAAACTGTGTACTCAATCAACGGGAAACTCACCAACCAAACCGCCGAATAAACCTCTGTCCAATCAGCCCACAAAAACACTGACCTACTCGCAGACAGAATGATAGATCGGCCGAAAACAATGATCCTCCTACCGACCGAATATACCAATCCACTGACCAAACTACCGACAATTCTCACCGATAAGGTATACGCCTATCTCGACAGACCGACCGGCTTTTTCTAAGCTACACAGGGTATGAAGTAAAAGCATTGGAATTGTTAGGAAAATTCAAGTTAAATTTATTTTTTGTCTAAGGGACACTTGTAAACTCATTAACCAAAAAAATCTCAGATTCTGTAATGTTATTCCCGTCATTTTTTGAAATATCTTTCACGCCGTAATATTACAAATATATTTCCGCCGGTATTTCCGTCATATAGTTTCATTTGACAGTAGTTGCTTCAAATTATATTTCATCATCATCATCATCATCGTCATCAACTCCAAGGATTAGATTTGTTCAGTCTGTTCCGGCTCCTGAAAACTGCTCACTCCATCTTCTTAGTGGTCTTCTCACATTTCTTCTTCCCTTTGGCTTGTAGTCAAGGCAACTTTGAATATCCTTTCTTCGGGCATTCTTAATACATGATGTTTCCATTTTTCTCTATATTTTTCAATATTGTCATTCACACTTAAAATTTTTAATTCATTTCTAATTTCTTCGCTCTTCTTGTGATCAAGAAGTGTATAACATGCCACGGTTCGAAGAAAGTCAATTCAGCCGATTCTAATCTTCTAATTTGGTTCCTTAGCTAATGTCCAGCATTTACTTCCGTATAACACCATGGTTAGGGCCATTGGTTTGTAGAATTTCAGTATAGTTTCTTTTCTAACTTGATTTTTCAAAGTTCGGGCTATTGTGCCACAGAAGTGTCTATATCTGTTTAATTTTACTTGTAAATCATTATTTTTATAATATGTTATTTTATAGCCAAGGTAATTAAATGCATTTACTTGCTCTATTATATTATATCCAAGAGCTATTTTTGGCTTTTTTGGCTCACAACCCCTAAATGCAATGATTTTAGTATTGTCTATGATATAATAATCGTATTATGTAGCTTAGCTACATTACATAATTTATATATTGCTACTTGGATACTCTCTTCTGTGAAGTCTATAATAACTTGATAATCTGCAAACAATACTGTGGAAATATTTACATTATTTACAGTACATTGTCTATTTACAATTTTTAGCCACACATTTATGGCTTCATCAATCTATATGTTAAACAAGGTACCTGTAGGTGACAACGGGCATCCTTGTCTTACACGTTGATTAATGATTGCAGTTGTTGTCCATTTTTTGTTGTCCTCATTTTTATTACATTTTCTCTATATAGGCTCTGTGTAGCTCTTATTTAGATGTTTTGGTACCCCTTTCGTTTTTGTTTTACATAGTAGTGCCCTTCTAACTTTATCAAAAGCCTTTCATAGTCGATGAACAGGAAGAAAGTTGGTAAGTTTTGTTCACATCTTTTCTCAGTTAATTGGACAATTGTAAATATGCAGTCAGTGCAAGATCTTCCTCTCCTATATCCATGCTGGGCTTCTGAGATTTTGTTTTCCATTAATGGTTTTAGTCTTCTTCCTATTTATATTAGCATAAATTTTGAAGTAAGAGTTTAATAAGCTTATTCCTCTCTAATTGATAGAGGAATGATATAAGGTTCTGTTTCCCTTTTTATATATAGGACAGATATATGCTTCATTCCATTCTTCCGGAACATATCCTGCATGCCAACATGTATTTATGAAAGCTAATAATCTTAGTTTAAACTGTAGGATTGCATACTTCTTTAGTTCTACATTAAGTCATCTGTACCTGCAGATTTTTTAAAATTTTTACTAGCTTTAAGAATTTCTTCAAGTTTTGCATACCAATGTACTTTGCCGGTGGGTTCCATTAATACTGCATCAGCTACATCATTCGTCCACAGGTTTTTAAAATAATCTAACCATTCTTTTTGTGATATGTGATTAATTCTTAGAGTATCTTTCAATCTTTATTTAATTCTATAATACTTTTGTAGGAATTATCTTCCTTTCCATGTAGGTCGCGTTCTATATCTGCTATATCTCTCCCAACTTCGACGTTCTATTTCTCGTACTTTATTTCCCACTAGGCAGATTATATTATGCCACTTTTATATTTAATTTTTAAATCTAAACTATTCGGTGTTTTAATGATTTTAAGTAGGCTTCTTTCTTTTCATCTATTAGTTTAATTTTTTCGTCCCAGGTTCTAAGTCCCCTTCTCGTGTACTTCTTTCTCCTTTTACCTAATAATTAAAATGCAGCATTGGTCAGTATCTGTTTGTCTTAATTCATTCAATACTGCAAATTATAGTGATGTATGCCAATTTTGATTTAAAATTTGTTCACCATCTGTTCCGATAATATTAGGGATAGAATTATTTCCGGCTCTGGCATTATAATTTCCTAAAACAATCAGTTAATCATTTTAATGTATTTGATTTATTATCACGTGTAAGCTTTCATAAAATTCAATTGTTTTATCTTCCCTTCCTTCCTCTGGAGTGTATATGGCTATTATAGTCATGTATCCTCTTTCTGTCTTAGTTCGTAGTGTTACTGTTCTTTGGTTTATAAAGATGTATGATACTATTCTATTTTTATACTTATTTTTCATAAGCTACATCCATCCATCCAATATACATCCATTTCAATCAATAGTTTTTCTAATTCTGTTTCTTTTTACAATTCTTCAGACAATACATGCTGGTAGTCTTTCCGAGATCTCATTATTCGTTCATCCTTTATTTATTGTTGAAGTCGTCTTCATTTGCGTCTGGTAGATCCTTTGTAGCTTGTGAGTAAGATTAGTTCACCAAGTTCGGCTACCAAGCATACGTTGGGTGTGCTGGGTGAAGGGGCTGCCTTCTTAGAGGACTCCAGCATCCTCTCTTATGTATTAACCCCATAAGAAGGGCTGTCTCATCCGCCTTTTAGCTGTTAAGGACTTTCTTCTTGTTACTCTAAAGATGGGTCTTAATACACTCATTTTCATAAAAAAGGTGCAAGCAGAAAGACGAGGCGGATTGCGATCATTGTTGACAGGTAGGCAGAGGGTACCAAACATACGAAATTATTACACTTTCACGTTTGTAACACTAACATTTATTGCGCTACCCATCTAACGTGCCCCAGTGCCACATGCTGTCATAGTGCCTTCTGAGTCATAGGCCATACGTACAGGACCTCGAGTGTAGTGGTGCACTATCCGGGGGACTACCCTTAGCGAAAAATGGCGGAGAACTCAGACAAAGAAGCCCTGGCCTTTGTAGCCAAGGTCAACACTCCAGGCGCATTGAGAGTAGCGTTCCTCCAGCTCCAAGTGCTCTGGGACCGGGCAACGTTTCTGCCGAAAGGCAGAAGCGGCTGAGAGGGGATTCAAGTGAAGATGACGGGGACGAGAAGAGCGAAGGCATTTTGCCTGTAATGAAATTATCAGTGTCCTAACAAAGAAGGGGTCTAAGATCACGGCCCAGGACAAGGACCAGTTAATCAGTACCCTGAGGCTGTGTAAGGGCCTTTTGTTAAAGGCGATGCAGCCGACAATAACACCAGAGCACGTAAAGAAGACTGTGGTTGAAACTGTGAAGAAGGCAATTAAGCCAGTAACGGATCGCATAGACACGATGTTTTTTACCAACTCGTCCTATGCTGCAGCAGCAAGAGGAGAGAAACCAAGACAATGCCGTCCTGGTTAAGGCAAAGGGTGAAGAGAAACTGACGTACCAAGGCATACTTTAGGAAGTCAGTAAAAAATTATGTTTTCAAAACCTCGTATTTCAAGTTCTGAGGAAAAATATCGTATCTTAGGAAAAACTAGTAGTGCTACAACAGCACTTACTTTTCCGTATTAGAGGAACACAGCTACGTAATACTGAAATATTGCACTTTATGCGCTACTAACGTCTTAGCTTACAACTCACTGTTTACATCGCGGTGTTGTCAGAACTATGTGAATTCTACAACTGCACAAAAATAAAATACAAAAGTTTTGTAAACCTGTATTGGAAAAAGAAGCCTGATGCCCTAAACAATATAGAAATGCCTTCCATAGGGTCGTGATTAGAAAAGAGTATTTTAAAACCATGCAACAAATTCTCTACTCATTATAAATGGTATAGAATTTGGTGCGAAAAATAAATATTTTCTTGCAAATATCAACATAAGTTAGACAATTATAACTCCTTTTAATACACCTCTATTAGATCACAACAATGACACAACAATTCAGATATTCGCGAATTCCATTGTTGCAGACCCTCCATTGTCACTATTAATTTATTTACTGATTTCAAATATTTCAAAATAAACAATTTCTAAAATATGAATGTGTAAGTGCATAACAAAAGTTCGAATGCAAGAAACGAAAGAAGAAATAATATACAAAATTGCACATTCTTATTTATGACGCACCCAGTTGTCCGAAGAGCAAGTAATTAACAGCAGGCTATTATATTTGTCACAAAATTTTAGAAAAAATACTCGTATTTTGAAAAAATTAATCATGACCTTATTTGAAGATCTGTTTTTGATTTTCATATTTCATTAAGAATACTCTTGACCGCTGCCGTCTATCGCCACCCAAACTACATTTGTTTTGAAATTTTGTATTCATTTTTAGGTTTCCTAATAGTAGAACAACCATATTATTTTAAGAATATTAAAAAACAGTTAAACCTTGTCCTAAATGGCAATTTTCGTTAAAAAATCTGGAACTGTTTTTCAAGAAAATGGCGTTTAAGCGCTACTATAAATGCGAAATTTGAAGCTAATTTCACAGAAAAGTTTTGAGTTTTCGAAAAACTTCCTTTGTAGTCATTTGAAGCGCTTACACGCACAAATTCAATAGTGTTTACAAATTGTTGAAAATGATAATTTTAACGGTGTTAGAGAACTTTAAAAAAATTACATTTGTGTAATTTGTGAAAAAACAAAAAATACCCCAAAATAAACTTTACGCCATATTAAAGAGTGCAATTAGCACTATCCATTCCAAAGTTTGAACAAAAATTTGAAACCATTTTGAGAAAATGGCGTTTGAGAGTTTCAGAAAATTTGGAATTTCGAGCTAGCTTTCACCGATAATTATTCAATTTTCGCGAAACTTTATTTTATATTATTTAAGCATATGTACTCATTAATGTCATATTGTGAACAAATGGCCGGTAATGTAAATATTATCGACGTGAATGACAAGTCCAAAAATTACATTTTTGCAATTTTTTGGGGAAAGAGAATAGAGCAATACGTCGTTTATGTCGTATCATAGAGCACATTTAGCACTATCTCTACCAAAAGTTAAAAATAATTGGTACCGTTTTTGAGAAAACCTGGTTTTTGTAATTTTTTAAAAATTTCAAATATTGCGTGCAATATTGCGCAAAAACGACTAAAGTTTTCAAAAAAATGTACATGACTTTAATGAAAAAACTCACTTAGGACAACAAATTGTATTTGAAGACAAAATCTCTATCTTCAATTTTGTAGTTCTAGGAAGACGCCGAAAAAAATTCAAACTTTTGCAATTTTCGAAAATTCATTGTCGTCTATGAAAATCGGCCCTATGCCACCTTAATAAGTGTATTTTACTCTATTCTAATCAGAAATTTAAAGAAAAATTGGTGCCGTTTTTGAGAAAATTTTGAAATGTCTGGGGACTTCATGTAAAAGTACCCCCAAATTTTATAGAATCTTTATCAAAATCTCAAAGCTTTCACTCGAACGACATCGACCGGGGAATATCCATTTTGGAAGAAATCATACGTATGGTTTAGGCGCTAGCAGTATCACAGACGGACGGACAGACAGACGGACAGATGGTGGTTTTCCTTTCAATCGATTTTTCGGTATCAAGGAGGTATCCCCCAAAAGAGGAATTCTGGCTACACCACGTGTTTGGAATTTTTTTTATAATTTAGCAACTGGTTTTATCCACTTTTCCGTTATCAGCGCCCGGCAATGAATTTTTTTTTCCGCCGAAAATTCGCCGTTTTTTTTCCCACAGCATTACATAACTTTCCCTATACTACGTATATCACTCCGTGTATACGTACGTATACGGGAAAGTAAAAAACGTACGAGGCAGCTTCATGTCCTTGTTAAAAGTATGCAGTTTTTTTTTACAGAAAATGTGAAATTTCGATTGGAACTTAAATGAACATTTGATACATGATTAAAATGATTTATCCAGAAGTAAAAATAAGAAGCGTTGGTTGAGGCTTTCAGTTAGTTGCCAGAGTACTTTAATATGTTGACAGACCTAGAACTTCGCAATATGAACAGCCCTTCTATACCCGTTTTACTCTTACTGCTCACCCCCGTGACGGTAAAAGTAAACTGGGTTATTAAACGTTACTCTGCCTCAGACCTTCTCTTTGTGTCACATGACGTTCTCATTGGAAGGAACCCGCTTCTGTAAAAGAATGCATTTGAAACGTATGGGCGTTGCATATTTAAATAACAAAATATCTCTTTCTTCACTCCCGAAAAGGATCAGTGCCATGTATAGACCATAATTTAAGGCTATGTGTGATGTTATTTAGCTTATAGAGACCATAGAAAGGAGTAGTACATGAAGAAAGGAACAAAGATGAAGGGAAGCTGTTGAAATTGTTCAATCGCAAATACAAAATTCAAATTCAAATACCAAAGTCGCTACATTTACAATAAATGCTCCGGCTGTAGAACTTGATCCATCACTGAATGCGTCTGCCGTTTATTTCAAGACAAAAGTACGTGTTCATAATTTTACATTATATTATTTACAATTAACGGACGTGTTCATTTTTCTTCGAAATGAAGGCGAGGATATAGAAGAAGTTGTAATATTTATGTCTTTAATTACAAATCGCATTATTTTGCTATTTGAATTTCAATTCCTCCAACAACAACATTACCCTGAATAGAGACAAATGTGGCAATCAAAACAAAAATGTTTTTCTCTGGCTTGCCACAACAAAGGTGTTAATTTTGAAACGATGCCATATTCTAATGGAAGTTGATGTAGTTCATGTTGGTATTGAGTTTCTTTTTAAATAGGGAAATAGATTTACCTTAAGATTGCATTAGTATTTGTAGGAAAGCTCGCCGTAAACAGCCGTAACGAAATGTCTAAGCTGTACATATTTCTGTGGCAAGAGTGTTACACCATTCTACCTTTACGCCCAGGATTTGTAACAGCCGACACGGCAGCTAATGAAATTAGGAGTCTGTTGACTTACACAAACGAAAAAAAACAACTACCAATTGAGAGTGAGTGTCAAAAGTAATTTTTTTCTAAAATGTCAAACTTTCCCTTCCATTTCCTGGAAATTTGTATAAATCACAAACAAAAAAATTACAAACTTTTTTTTAAAAATATTTTAAAAATATATATGACTAGCAGTAATTAGAATAAGCTTTTACAGGGGATTATTTTTGCAGGTAAATTAGTGTGATTTGATAAGAGCTGTTGTGTGTTACATTATCTATATAAACGTTGAGTAGCAACTGGTTAGAACTAGTAAGGCATGTCAAAATACACGTGTTCTAGTAGTTATAATAATCAAAAATTCGTAAGTGTATTTAATTATAACGAAATACCTAAATCATTTTCAAAAATGCCTTAATCTGTCATTAATTGTTTCAAGAACATTAATCAGTTATTCTGTAGGTTGTGGTATATTGAGAATTTTCTTTTAAGAAACTTTTTACTTGTTTCATGAAAATGCTCTGTTTATTAATTACGAAGTTTTGCCATTTCGTCGTGTAGTAATATTCTGTCTCGGTGGTACAGATGCAGTCAAAGCTGAATAATAAAGATATAAGAACTCGTTATCATTGCCAATTGCGAAACTATACCCTGAAAGTTCGTGTACATATCAAATAATTGTGTAGGATGAGTTGCCTGCCAATCAAGGACCTGATGTAAAAATGTGTAACTTCGTTAAAGTGTATTTCCCATCCCATGTGTTTGCCAAAAGTGCTGATCAGCGACTCGCTTCAATGCCCAAAAGTTCGTAATATTTATTCAGAACCATCCTGCACATACATATTGAAAATCTATAAAAGTAGAACATTTATTTAATTAACGATTCTAACTTGACTTAATTTTTTAACATTACGTCTGTAGTTCGTAAAATAATAAATTCTCGACATAATTGAGAATGGACCTAGTCTGAAATGTGTAGCAATAACTAATTGCACCAGAGGAAACAGTTGAATTCTCTTCTAGTCTCAATAACAAGGTTTGTTATACGTGTACACAATACAAATTTTTGCCTGCCTCTGGATTTTTTTCCATAATATACCGCTCTTTGCGATGCTAATGAATGGAAACTAATGGCGGATGAACAAAACGAGTAAATCGAAGGACTGCCACGGAGGAAATGGTAACATGCAAAATAAAAAAGAGCGTCAGCGGCATTGAAAGTTAAAATGTGAGAGCCAGAAAAAGGGGAAAGTTAAACAAGAGATGAGAAAGAAAACAGTGCGGAAAAACGGAAAACAGAAGAAATACAAGACCAGAGAAAGCAATCAATGTTATCACAGAACTTTCAAAATATGAAACGAACGTTAATTTTAACTCCTAATCCTTTCATAGGCGGACGTTAGTCGTTAGTTCAACAGGAATAAACCCGCACCCCTTCTCCTGACATTAAGAGAAATATTTCACGATAAATTTGAACAGTTGCCCGCTCAATTTTACTTTAGAAAACCGACTGTGCGGTACGGGTGCCATTGCTTAATATTAACTCAATGTAAATACTATGAAAAAGTGGCCACTGCAATTTTCCTATCTGGTGTATCCAAACAAAAAGACGATGGTTTGAATGAAATTTCTTGACTTGTGTATTCTTGGATAAGGTTTAATCTCTTCATCGAATTTTGAATGCTCAAGGTTTTCTTCTTACTATGTAAGTAGAAAGGAGAAAGTATCAACATTTTTCCTTTTAATTTTTTTCCTTTTGTGTATAGAGGAGGCAAAACATTACTAGCTACTGGTGCAGTATTCGGAGAACTCACTGCGAAAGTACAGTATTGAAAATAAAGATTTTCGTCTTCAATGAAATGTTATAAGATTGTGGAACTTTAAAATATATCGTGTAAAATTTTTAAAGAAAATCAAAATGTTTCGCGTTAATTCTGCTTGAAATTAATGCCACTTATTAAAAGAAAGCTTTATTTTTTTCTTTAAAATTTTCCGCGGATCAAAAAACACGTTAAAAATGAGACAGGTATATTTTCGTTGAATGCTCTGAAATTTCGAAAATTTCATAAGATACAAATTATGAAAGAGACCATTGGTTTTTAGTAAAAATGGGAACGGGTAAATGACTACGTAGTGTAGTGGTAAAATGTAAGGTGAGATAATTACAGGGGTCTCGATTCGAATCTTGGCGCAACAAAACATTTCTGCTGGTTGGAAACTGTTTTGCAGTTTTCATGTAGTAGTATAATATTGTGTAAACCTTACAAATAATGCGAAAAAAATGAGTGCACTTTGTTCACCTCTGCTTTGTATTAAATGATACCATTTTTTAGAGTGTTATATATTTTTATGGTACAAATTTCGCCATTACATTTGTGTTAACATCCATTTTGTGGTAAGTATTCAGATATAAATTGAACATTAAAGAAGGAAACGAAATTCACATAGCCAACAGACTCAATTTGCATCAATTCATGCTTAAAGAGGAAATGTGGAACGAATATTTTCGGTCACCTACATTTGGAACGATACAAAATATTTCAGGAAACGTGTTCACAGTTAGAATTATTCGCAATGGTTGCTAAAAAATCGTTTTGGCAAAAATAACCTTTTATTAGAAGTTTTTAGAATTACAATTTTAGAGAGAAAAATTAAGTTCTTTAAAATATGAAACACATTTTCAAATTTGAAAGAATCCTCTTGTTTAAAATATTTATTTTATAACAATTTGAAAGGATGACTTTCTTAATTTTTAAAACTTACATCGTATGTTTATCATGTAAGAGCAAAATTACCTGCATTATGAATAGTCATGTGAAGAGTTTTCAAAATTATTGGTAGTTTTGTTAATAAGTGCAATTAACTTATTGAGTGCCATGTATACATTTTGATACAAACTATATGCTCTTATAAGGGAGTAATATGTATAAATATGCTTTCAAACACCTTTGATATCTAAAATTTTACATTCTTACATATTAATTACTTATTAAAGAAAAAAGTATGTAAAGCTTCGGCAAAAATCTAAAAGTTTTTAACAGAAAAAGTCGAATTTTTTCCCCTGATATTGAAAAATGGATTAATATTTGCTCCTATTTAAAGTAAATAACTCCTTGTAATATGTTGTGACGCCAGAATGCACGTTTTGGAGTTCTTGATACCGAAAAATTGGTTGAAGCAGAAAGTCTGCCTGCCTGACCGCCTTCCTGCCTGCCTGTCTGCTGACTGCCTGATTGCCTGACTGCCTGCCAGTGAACAACACTAGTAGCAACACCCCTAAACCGCACTTTCACCAAAATTACTCCTGAATCCATGTTGATGGCGCCTGGAATTTCAAACGGATAGTTTATTTTGAGAATTTTTTGCACGAAGCCTCAAGAACATTGTAAGCGTTATCTAAAAATCGCTTCAGTTTCTTTTATTTTTCTCAGATAGACCAAAGTCAATTCATACAAATGAGGGCAGGTCAGTTATTCGATCAGCTCTTTTAATTTCCGAAAATAAAAAAAAACAAAATAAAAAATGAGGAAGTATATGCTTCTGTAGGACAACTAGTTTCTTAATAAAGTTATTCTTCGATCTTTTCTGATCAAGGCTTTCTGAAACAATGTGCTATTTTTATTCTATACCTAAAACTTGTCATATTTATGTGTTTTATAAAATGTATAACTTCAAAAATGTAATGAATAGTTTTAAGTTTTTATTCTTCCGTCTTCAATTAAGTAATATAATTTTCAGGGCACAAAAATATTTTTTTCGAGGACGCATACAGTGCTCCTACGCGCCCGCGTTTTTGAGTAAAATAAACCCAACCCAACCCAACCCAACGGAAGGTTAAAGAAGAAATTGTGCAAAAATATAATTTATATTTTTGTATTTATTACAATTCGTACTTATCCTCAAAATAATACTCGTCGTACAACTCGCCAAAGTGGGAGTATTTCTATGGAGACCAAACGACGTGGATCGTTGAGTGAGTTTAGCTCCGAGTCAGCATTGTCGCTGACTTTGTAGCGAGTGTGACTGAAAAGATCCTTGAGTTCGTCCCGTCAGGGGCAAATTTTCGACACTGACTACGAATTCAGCCGTTGGCTGGGAAAACAGATTTTCAGGTAGAGCTAAGTCATGTACCGGAGACCGGATATAACAGCACAGTGTCAAATTTATGTCACAAAACAATTTGTCTTCGGAAAAACTATTTGATTCCATTCTTAGTTCACAACACTTAGACTCCATTCTGTCTTTGCAATTCAGTTCTGTCCAACTTCTTTGATATTTTCTACATTTTTGAAGAAATTTAAAAAGGTACTCGGCTAGGTGTTACGATATAACTGTTCTTATTTTGATACCTGAATAAGAATACAATTTTATTATCCGTATGAAAGTTCATTTAGATCTATACTTTGGAAACAGAGTTGCATTGCAGACAGATGGAATTTGTTACTCTGCATTCATTATTTGCAATGCAGGCAGGCACAGAGGCCTCGCGTCAGCCCCCACCCACGTGAAATTCTTTGCCACGATCAGCGATATTTAGGGAGGGTGCAGTCCGGCTCCACCGGCACCACCGATTCCGGCTTAAGAGAAGGAAGTGCTACCTCGTCGCTGGGAGACATGGCTTTCCTTGAAGCAGGAAATCCCAAGAGTCCGGGAATGCGCTTTTAACCCCCGGGCGCTGGCTCCAAACATTACATGACACTGTGGTTTGAAGTGATTGGGTGTTCGACGCCCTTACCTCACTCGCCAATTGTAAATTTACGAATCGGCTGCGAAGAGCAGCGCGAGGCATGGAAGGGAGGAAATCAACCGTGAAACGTAGAGAGGAACTCTAAGTATAAAAAACTCTGCGTGGCTTACCGCTCCACACAATTGCTTGTTCTACAAGGAGGAATTTACCCGGGATTGGGCAACTGTGCCTTCAGCGCCCGCACACAAATACGCCGATAGGCTGGTATCTGGGTCCTGTCAGAACGCAGCTTATCCTCTCGGTAACCTTCCCATTCAATACCTAGATCGGGCCGCTGTGCCAGCTCAGAGCTACCAGGTTTCCAGGGTAGTGCCGGAGCTGAATCAATGCTTCATTCACAATGCGCCCGGGACAAGTCCCTCCTCTTTGCCCAAAATATTGGGACACTGTCACCAAGAGGCCAAGTGCTCAATTGGGAGCCATGCAGGCTAAGTCTCGGGGGGCTTGGGGTCCTCCTCCCATCTTCTCACTGCCTACCCCTTGACGCTATCGACGTACCTCCGGAACCTAGGCAAACTGACAGAGGGGTTCATGCTTCCCATCTGATCTTTTATGTGGGATCTGCATCATTTTGAAGAAGGTCTTCGCTCAAATCCGCCCAATGGTCGGCGAGCTAGAGGCGCAAGTGGTGAGTCACCGGGCGAACACGGAGACATGGAGCTTAGCAGCGGCTACTCACTGCCTCCACCTTGAAGCTGCCGATATACATCCGATCGTGAATTTCAAGGTCCGAGTGGCCTTTTACAATCCTCCATCAACAACCTTGACCTTCGCGGTCGGTAGTTCCCCCTGTGTGGACATATTTCCCATTGACGAAAACATATTTCTTCAGCCCGTGGTCACCTTTCTGGAGCTCTCACACATTGTTCCGTCCGGAGCCGGCCAACGCGCTGCCAGGGGCTCTATCGTCCACGATTGCTAGCACTGACCGCTGCCGACTATTACTCATGATATTTCGTGGGTACATCCCGACCATGGTTAGGTAGGTTGAGTGTAATGCAAATGGAAATGACTAATATTTAAGTGATTCAATCTCCAGACCGCTTTACAGACAAAGGTATGTATAAAAGCATTGAAAGATGACATAAGTATGAATGCTTAACCTTCCGGAGGGCGCGCTGCAGAAATCGTTGCTGCCTTCGTGATTTATTGTTCTCAAAGGGAGTGTTGCTATTTGACATGTCAGGGGGCTTCAGTATTCTCACTTGGCAACATTCTAAACGGAACGCGGGAATGTCCGTTCCGTTGCCTACTCAGTATCAGTCGTACAGAAGATTTGAAAGTAAAAATGTTCTGACTGCAGCACTCCGTGCTCTACCACGCCACTCATGTAACTACTTTTAGTATTCCAAACGAACATTTCAAAGATATGAAAATTGTTTTTGTTGATTTTTTTCTGTTACTTTAAGACTTATTTTTGTTTCTCTTTGCTGAAACTTGTGTAACAGAAGAAGAAATCAGGCATCTTCTTGCGTAACTGGAAACGGCTTGTTGAAAACTTATTGATGCTTTTCTAAAGTTTATGAACAGTAGACTTTTTCATTTTCTTAATTTGTCTGTTTAATAATAATTTTCTAGTTAATTTTATTTTTATTTTTCATATTATATTTTCTTTTCGGTTTTCTGAAACAGTTCTACACCTAAAACTAGCTACATTCCTGTTATTTATAAACTGTATTAACATTAAAAGTGCTATGACGAATAGTTGTAAAGTTTCGTTCTTCCTTCTTCAATTAAATAATAGAAGAGTCGAGAATGCAAAAGACGACCTACGAAGCTGAAAAGTTAAAAATTATTAAATAGACATTATGGCAAAAAACGCATATTGTGGTGTCTGAATTTTTTTCGTTGGTTCGTAGAAAACCAGACATGTGCTGAATAGTTACTACATTCCATCTCATTATATTCATGGTCATCCCATAACCATTACTTAATTTCAATTACCAGTTTTGAAGAATATTTTGCATCATAATTGAGACTCGAGATTAGTGTTTGCAACCGTAACTTGAATGGTGAAAATATTCTCCTTGTTCAATGACCTGCACCTCGCACCACCACCAAACTTTCCCCTCCTACTCCCTTCTTCTTCCCACTCTACTACAATCCACACGCTCTTCTCTTTTTCCACTATATTTTTTCCTCCGTCCCTACACATCTTCTCAACCCATTGTACCGAGAATCTCTCCACACCACACTTCTCGCCTGTTCGAATTCACCCATTTCACTCTGACTCTTCCACAATTTTTCCAATCATCTTCTCTCGCCCACATTCCCACTCTATCATCCCGTCTTACATCACCCCATCTGCTCCTCATCACATATCCATACCCTATCCCTTGGTTGTAACTTCGTCTCAAGCTCTCCTACCATTTTGTCCCGTCTCACTCCATCCAATCCATCCGGTTCTACCTGCCCCCACTCAGCCCCTACCTGCCCCCACCCAGCCCCAACCAACTCCACCGACCCCAACCCACCCCATTCAGCCCAACCCATCCCCACCCACCCCTTTCGGGCACATTCCGTCCCATTCCTCCTTACTCCACCTTCCCAACCCCGGGCCACCACACCCCGCGCAAGATAAGCCTCCACCCTTCCGTTTTCCGTATAACTCTCATCCATCCCACAATCCGCCACACCTCACCCAACCCCAACGGATTTCTTCGCTCTAATTACATCTCTCTCACCTCCTCTTTTAACCCCCCTCCTCTTCCATTCTCGGCCCGTTTCACTCCTCCATTCCAACTGTATCCTCTTTGCTTCTCGTCTCACTCGGCCTCCCGGCCAGTGGCGCCGTCTCCCGCCAACACGGGATTATATTCAGAAAGAAGCTTACTCGGGATTAGCGCAGTACGTTTCAGCACTCCCTGATTTAGTGCGGAGCCCGGTTGCAGGTTTTACCGAATCGCTGGCGGCAGATCGGCGCGGCGGGCGCGCAGCTGGGACGCAGAGGTGGGCGCCGCCACGCCGCCAATCAAGAAGACCGATGCAACGGGAGAGGGTGTGGACTTGGACGGGGCCAACGCGGGATTTCGTCGATAAAAACGATACAGCAAATTGATCATATGTTTGGTGCGCTGCGAATGGGTAAAGGTAGGGTAGTGAGATGGAAGAGAGCCGGATGGAGTCGGGCTGGGCCAAGTGAGGAAGGTTTGGGTGGTGTTGGAAACATTTGGGTGGGATGGAGGCTGAAGGGAGTGAGAAGGTGCGAGATGGAGCGAGAGATGGATGGGATGGGGAGGGGGAAAGTTGGGGATGGGTTAATTCTGTGTGTTGGGGTTGGTTTAGGGTTGGAATGGGGTGGAGCTGGGATGGGAAAGGGATGAGGATGAAATGGAGTTGAGATGGAGTTCGAAGTATGATTCCTCTTGCTATGTCGTACCTTTCCTATACCAACCTACCCTTCACGAGATCCTCTTCGTGCGGTAGCCCTTCCAATTAAGGCTGTGTTTATCGTAATAATACCTTCTCCACACGTCGGCTGCTCTATTGCTAATGTAGCCCGTAGACTAGTCTTGAACAAATTCTTCGCTGCTAAACCAAGTAAGCTCTCTAAATGCTAAATTTGGCTTTTAATAATCAGATATGGCAAAGAATGCTAGATGAATTACAGTTGAAAACGTGTTACATGAACCTGTGAGAACACATAGATGTTCGAAGCATCCACGTTCATATTATCCACTTGAAATGAAGCTGCGAAAGAAATTGTGTCCGCGAGAAATCTTACATACACTCAATCTAACACACAACGTACAAAAACGTAAGAATTTTAGTGAAAAAAAACACAAGAGATTCATGAACGAAACGTGAATTTTAAAACTTAAAAAGTGCTAGCAGTTTACCCTCCCTTTAGATTTTTCGGGCTTGCCATGTTTCAGATAAAACTCAAAAATATTATCTAACGAGGGTTCCAAATGACAAGTTGTGGTTTTAGAATTGTGTAGATTTCGTAGCTTCGAATGAATTGGATTAACAAAAACTGTAAGTTAGCTTTTAATATTAACAGATCATAATGTTGGGAAAAATAAACTGCGGTTGAAGGAATCGTAAAACAAAATTAATTTACTCAAAAACTATAATTTTGCTATAGATCCATAGGCAATTTTTTATGGCAGTATAATTTCGCAAAAATGGAAGTAAAATGTTGGTAGACGCAATGTTGTTGAATTAAAACTGCGACTTTGCGATTGTTCCAATTCCGTAATAACGGTTCCATTCTAGAAATCCTTTATATTCCTTCAGAAAATGTAGATCACACAATACCGTATATTTTCTGTCGTTGCAAATTGGGGGAATGGCAATCAGCATAGTAATTCGTAATTTAACTAAACTAATAACAATACCGGTTAATATTGTGTACATTTTTACTTTTAAGAATTTATATTCCTTAATTCTAAGCGCAATTTTATAAAGAAACAAGTAAAAATTTATCAATTAGGAAGTTTTAAAAATATTTATTTCCCTTTTAAAACGATTTATTTATTCATTGAAGAATTATTTTAACTGTGAAGTAAGTTCCCCCACATCTGTGCCAAACTAGTGAGTAGCAGATATTTATTTTACAAGACGCAAAGTGCATTATTATAATTTCAATACAATACAGCAATGAACACTATCGGAAAATGTAACGTACGTTTTGTCTTATTCTAGTGGAAGTGACTCGGCGTTTATAGTGTATTTATTTATAACATAAGTTAAATGCAATAAGGAACTTTATCAACAAAGAAAAATAAAAAAACTCATAATTTTATACTCTTCATTCCCACTCGACTACGCTCCAACCCGCAACGTCCTTCCAGCTTTACCCCGCTGTCTCTTCCCGACCGGCCTGACCCTCTCTCTCACCGTTTCTATTTCACCAAGACTCGCCCGGTAACGTGCAAAGCATGCCATTTAATAATCAGTAATGTCTAACTGCAAAACAATTTAGAAACTATAATTCCTTCTTTCCTCCTCCAGAGCGGGGAATTTGAGAAATTTTTTCTGAGTAGTTACATACATTGTAATTGAAATCTACGTTACAAATTTTACTATTCTAGTTTGAGTAGTTTTGGGTTTACGATGTGCGAGTAAGTTTTTTCTTATAAGTTTACATGTCTCGAAAATTCAGAGAGAATTTGTGAACGCTGTTACTACAGAAAGAGAAATAATATTCAAAATGGAATACAATTTCCTGGAGTAGAAAAATTGAATTCGTTCTTTAAATGTAGCCAATGAATGCGTCTGCTTAAAACTGAAACGCACAGGAACGCGAGAATAATAAATGTGCAACAGCAGTTTTGATAACATTGTATACTACAAACAATCTTCTCTTAATGTAAATATTAATGTGTAAGTGTTCATAGTTTTGTTTTCAAAGATAAATGATTAAAATTATTGAAATTATTTAATTTTTACTTTGATAGATAACAAGCCACCTAAAAAAATATATCAAACTTCATAATCATGCTTCGTGATGCCAATTCATTACGATACAGAAAACTGATAATGACATTACCGGGCCTACAACCAGTGACGTAAAGTAGTGGAAAATAACTTAGAACTTAGAAAAGAAAAGAGTCTTATCAGAAATGAATGACGTCCTTGTTCCAGTCTCAAAGTCTACTGCCCTTTCAAAACACTTCTTCGTATGTTAGCCGCATCAACCCAAGAAAACCATCTTTGTTTCAATGTTTTCAGAACCATTTAAAACTGTGGTTCATTTTCAGCATACTGCTCTGATGTCATGGCACGGAGGGTTAATACAGCAGGCCCATCCTTTTTCGTTTTCCGTCTCATCTGCTTCTTCAATGAAGTTTCACCTAATTAAGAATTGTCTTTTTAAGCAACGAAATAATAACAGCGAGAAATACGCCTCCCTTCCGGGAACATATAAAGAAACCCAATTAGCTCGAGTTTTGAGCTCGAATGAAAGGTCGTAATTAATCTATTCATTCCTCCAGAGTTTCCAGATTCCTCCGGTGTCTTCCATCTCGTACCGAACGCGCCTCTTCCGTCTCCATTTTCCTCTTGAACCCAATCCGACGTCACGACTCGAGATCACGAGGGGGCCGCTTCGCGATCTTCTTTTTTAAATAAAGAAACGAAACCCATTATCCCGCGCCTTTCGCCGCCGTCGCGTTTAGTACACAGGCTGGCCGGTAGGGACGCAGGGAGCGAGACGTGGGTTGCATGGACTGGCGAGGGTGGGTGAGGGTAAGAAATTGGATCCGTCGCGCGAATTGAAGTTCACTGGCCTTGAAAGCTGCGCTCCAGATAAGCCATGAGGTTTGCGAAGGCGACGCCCGCGGATGCTGCTTGGATAACATTGATTTTAGTTACAGTTGCCGCCCTGCGAGGCTCCTTGCTAATGTATTCTCCACTGTAGTCATGTGAACGATCCGCACGCCAAGGCGTTGACGCAGTGTTTTGGACTAATCGTCTTATTCGATTCATCGTCTCATTCGACTCATCGTACCGGATTAGGTGGCACAGGGCATCAACTGCAGTGCCTATGACCGATAGTGTGTTTCGATCAACACCAGGCGAAATACAGAGCAGTACCGAAACGAACGGACCTGGACCGGAACACACGTGGAGTGAACTGTCGGAAGCGTACCTTGTCCCGGCTGGGGCGGAACCCCGCTGGTAGGAGATACATGGTCGGGGAAACCCCGTTGGCTGACGTGTAGATTGGCGCCGGATTTCACCATCCAGTTAGGGAAGATAATCGCCAGCTTTCGAGGAAAAAAAGACACTTAAAAGGTAATGATCAAAGCAGTTGACGCCTCCGGAATCACTAATCAATCAATCGGCTCATCGTCTCTTTCTATACATTTTTGCATTCAATTCATCGGATTCATTCGTCGCATCGTGTCAGCTGACTCAGCGTCTCACAGGTGCGTTCTTTAAAAACCTTTAGTGATATCTAAGACGCCGCCAACATCCAATCCGCGTTTCGTCTTTCCGACCCTAAACCTCAAGCTCCTCCGTTTTGCCACGTCTCGCATCGCGCTTTCCGTCTCTTCTTTAGCGCTTTCCGTCTCTTCTTTAGCGCTTTCCGTCTCTTCTTTAGCGCTTTCCGTCTCTTCTTTAGCGCTTTCCGTCTCTTCTTTAGCGCTTTCCGTCTCTTCTTTAGCATTCTCGCTCCTCGTCTGTTTCGCTTTGTGTTACCACGTCCTCTGTTCTACCTTGTCTTCTCCGAAGCACGCAGCACTACTTACCACTGCTTCGGCGCGTTCTGTATCATGATCGTCCCGACCACTAATGCTCTGTTTCAGCTACTTCTGTTTCGTCTCTCACTGACCCACGACGATCTACTTTATTTTTCAACAATTCCGCCCTATCACATCCAAACTCCAGTCAATCTCGTCTGGCCCGGCTCTGAGGACTCCAGTCTAGTGACATGCCGCCCTTTTTCCGAACGGTCTTCTCCCGTCTGCGTTCCAGCGGCCTCGTCTGATACGGTCTCATCCCGTTTTACTCTACACTACCCATCCCCATTTTTCTCTGTTACATCAGTCACCACTCACTACGTCTCGCCACGACACGTGACAAGGCCTATCATCCATACCTCTTCAGTGCAATTCTCATCATTGCCCTCCTTACCTCCTTTATTCCCCAACTCTCTACTTTGCATTCCTGTTCTTTCAAACGAATATATACTTCGTTCTGACTCTCACTATTCCCATAAGCCCCGTCCTACGCAGCCCTAGCCAGCCTCATCGATTCTCGAACCGCCCCCTTTCAGAGCATCTACAATCTTGCTCCACCCTGTTCGGAACATCGTCACCCCAACTAGAGTCTCTCCGCCTCTGCTCTCCAGTACCCCTTCCCAGACATCCCCACCATTTCCCACAATTTCCATCCGCCACTTCTTCCTCCCCCCTCTTCGGCCCTTCCTCGGCATCGCGCGCATTAGGCTGTTCATATCTTGCAAGTTTAAATGGCGACCCCGCGTGCATCCGCCGCCGCCCCGCCTTCCTCACCGCCCCGCCCCAACGCTACGCTATCCCTGCGCCCCGCCGCCCTCGCCGTCCCCGCCGCCCCGCCGCCCACGCCGTCCCCGCCGTCCCCGCCGTCCCCTCTGCCCCCGCCTCCCCGCCGCCCCGCAGCTCCCGACTCGCCCCTCGCTCTATTGAAAACGAGAAGATTTTCGAGTACTTAGAGTTTATCCAAAATAGAGGATTAAGACGCGGCGCAAATTGGTTTAGTTAAGTTAAATGGGACTCCGGGGCCGCTCATGCGGGAGAGGGGGCGGTTCGCCACGCGGCGAGCTGCCAAGCTCTGTCCGCCCCCGCAGCCCGCGGTCGCGTTAACGGCGCTGCATGCGCTGGCTGGACGGGCAGCAGCCAAGTCGAGCTTTTGCCACCTCCTTGTCTCGCGCGAGTGCACGTCCTTCTCAGTGCGCGCGTAAGATCTTCAGAAGTTAATTGGCAGGACGCTTGGTTAATGTTGCCTATAACGAAATTATTTCCGTTGCTGTTCGGACACTTGTTCTAGCAACGGTATAGCTAAAACTAATGGATGAGATACTTACGCAACGGTATTTGATGTTGTGACACAAACATTACTATAAATAAATCAAATTCGTTACAGACAGATGGTGTACTGGGCCGTTTAATGTGACTTGGGTAGACGGGCTAGTAATATCCAATTATCAATTTCATGACCTTTGGCAGACAAGTGAATGCTTCTCAGAATAAATTGATTGATGTTTCCAGGAGCGTCAACTGTCATTATTCCCGTTAGAATAGTGAATGCCATTTCAGCAGTTTCTAGCAGTATGCCTTCTCCCACTTAATAGTGAGATCCGGCGCCAACCTACACGCCGGCGTGCGGGGCAATTCCTCTCCAAGTATCTCCCCGGCCTAGACAAGCTCTGAGCTCTCCATTGGTCTTCTCACGTGTGTGTTGGTGTTGTGAAAAGTGTAAATGGATAAGTAAAGATAGCATGGTTTATTAGGGTACCGCTCCGGCATTCACCTGAAATTGGTCGGAGAAACAACAGAAAACTAACAATCAGAGCAGCTGACCACTAGGATTCTTCTCCACATAGAGAATGAACTCGACGTAGCTAATTAGCCAGTGTCGAAAATCTGCCACCCTCAAGACCTTCCAGTCAGACGCTACAGAGAGGGTGTCAATGATGACTCTAAGCAAACCTCCGCCGGTTTCCAGTATCTAATATCGTCAATTGTAATAAGTTTCTTTTGTTCACTCAATAGTGTAGTATGTATTTTATTGAAATATCAAAATAAATTTATTGTGAATATTAAACTAATTCAAAGGGTTCGGTCCTCTTTAACCTCCTCCACTGGTTGTGGTTATCCAAAAGTTGAATGGCTTCTAAATTAACAAGTTCATGCAGTTGCATTTCTTGTTTCGCAGCGAATCTTTTAATTTCACTTGACACATAGAGAATTCCAAGATCATGATGTAGATCCCTAATTCTAATGTACCACGCTCATTTACAGTGTTTCGCAGTACTTTGTTCTGGAAGGTCTGTATTGATTATTAATTGCTTTCTTTGGTGCATCTCAAGAGTTGAACACCATAGAGCCAAATCGGTTTCACGATTGGGATATAGATTAAGATTTTGTGTGTATGGACAGTCGAGAATCACGTCCCAAAAGCCTGATTGATTGATACAACGCACCAACAGCCTGATACAATTGTCTATATTTAAGATTTAATTCATTCTTTTCCTTTTTCAAGTGTTCCTTCCACTGCTGTTTAGTATCTAATGTCATGCCTAATGTGAACAGATTTTGACTCGTTTAATTTGATCTTCCCATTTGTTGCCCAAGCGTTATTTGATGACAAGCATTTTGTAGTATGACTGTGACCTCCTGCACGTCTGAGTACGTAACCATCAGGGCTGTATCATCACCAAATGTCGCCAGAATTACGTTTTCGTTTTGTGGGATATCACTCGTGAAGAATAAGTAGAGCACGGGCCCCGAAATTGGAATAAGTGATACAGCAAGTTAACAGAATGCTGTGCATTTTTAATACTTTTAGGGAGAGGATGTATCTGGTAGTTCTGAAAATGATCATATTTATCATTTTTTAGCTAGAAACTAGGCAAAACTCGGCAACAGGGAATTTGGAAGTTTTTGTCACTTTTTGTGCAAAATATGACCGAAATCTGCCACATTGTCACCTCGATACCTTTCATACACCTCCGTCCACTCTCAGCCACCTAAACTCACCCTATCGCCATTTTATCTCAATCTCTCTCACTCTTACATCTCTCTCCCATCTACCATCTACCCCACTAATACCCACCCTTGCTCACGTACACACACACACACACACTAATTTCTCCTCATTCATCGTCACCCATTCACACCCACACTTATCCGATCGAATCTCACCCATCCTCTCACGCTTTCACCCACTTAGGTCCCTGCCTACTCGCATGACGCTCCCACCCTTCCCCACCCAACTGTCTCAGCTGCATGCGGAGTGTTGGCTCGCTGTCGGTCTGTCTGCTCTCCTTAGCGATGAGCGCGCTCTCGAGCGGCGCGGCGCGTGGGCGGAGGTCAGAGGTCAAAGGCAAAGCGGTAGCGCTGCACCCGAGGGCGTCTAGGGCAGGCGGCGCGCACCGGCTCTATCGAACGCAGCAGGTCTTGTAGGACGAGTCGCCAGCGCAAACGAGACACACAACGCCGCCATCCGCGCGCAGGGCCTGGGCATGTGGATAGTTAGTGAATGCCTTATTTTACGAGGCGAGACTACGCAAATTTCGCTACGCTCCTTTCACCACCTAGCGGAAAAAGGTATTATCTCGGGTGACGAAACAGGCGATTTGAATTTAGATCAGAGGCTTCATTTAGGCTTGAGTATCTTTAACATGCAGTAAATATACTACATGGGAAGTCGACTTTGCTTTCTGCTCGAAGGAAGGTGTACGAAGGCCTTTTTCGCCCTTAAAATACACGGCTTCGATCGGGTTTGAACCCGCATTCTTGGGTACTACAATCCGACAGGCTGACTTAGATTGGCTAATGTGGATTTGTGTAATCCGGAATCCTCTATTGTGGATATGTGTAATTCATTGTTTAGTGTTTACGGGAGTGACAAATACCAAGACCATCTTCCCGTAAGTGTAGCACATTTTTATTGAGCGAGAAATAGAGGTGAGCTTCCCCCTTGCCCCTACCCCCAAATGCTCCGGCAGTCGCTCGGTGTTGATGGAGCACGTAAAACTACAAATCAGAGCAGCGAGCCGCCAGACAACGGCTGAATTCATTCCAGTTAAGTAGTTGGTCTCGGAAATTCTGACACAGTTGAGACTGCAGTGATCTCAACTGAAGCTGGGCCTCTGGACGCACGCGAATGCTGCGCAAGGGCTGCACAGTGTGTCCTACCTCGCATTCAAAATACCTTGTCCAATTTGGTGTTAACTACAATTTATAAGTATCTACTAGACTGTCCGGTAGAGGCCGCATATGCCAACGTTTCGGTCGTCATAATGCGATCTTCTTTAGGGCGAAATGCGGAAGATCGCAGCATAGCCTATGCAACATCTGTGCCTGGGCCCATTTCGGCCGTGATTGGCATCTGTGCCTAGAACGCGACGTGGCAGTGCAAAACCAGGGAGATACTGACTCGGACCGCAGAAGTGTACGCATACAGCTTACAAATTACTATGCTTAAGACCAAGACTAGAGGGTTCCTAGGAAAAGATCCGATCCGAATAAAAATGTTTGTTCATCAAACAACCGAACAAGCATTACACTTCAAATAATTGGGATGATATATTTTATACGAGGAAGATATTTCAAAACAATTCCAAAGAATATGTAGGGTATAACGGCGATCCTTGAAAGAGAAAACCAGAAAATTAACTCAAATAAAATTTTATAAATTTAGGGCAATTTCCAGAATATCATACGGTTCACAATCATGGCATCTTAAGTAAAGGATTACAGAAATTGCAACCTAAAAAAAATAAGATAAAAGGAAGATAATATGAGATGATGAGTAAGAATCATGTAAAAATCGTGACTTACAGACATTCCGGTTGAAGAAATGCTGGTCGACCTTAAACAAGATAGTGAAGACGGAACAGAACCTAATCCTGGAATGACAGAAAAAGAGAATGATGGTGATTCACTTTGTTTATCTGAAGGCGGAAATAAAATCAGTTTCGTAATAAGTATTTTAGAACACTGGTGGTGTAATAATCCATGTTTACTATGAACAACAATAATCATTTAGGTAATTTGAAATAAATTGGGACTAAACAATGACTTTCTATTAACTAGTAGTTCTAGTTTTTACAACTTTTCTAGTATTAACGTACATATGTAATATCTCGGAGAGTAAATAGAACTTGAAAGGTTATTGGAATTCGTGGATAACGCAGTTTTCGACTTTCGTATCGTAATGTGATTTTACAAAATTTGACTGTTTATTAAACTCACTATAGCGAATATATAGTTTGATAATTTTCCAATCTCGTATTGTAATGGGAGATCTTAGTATATTTATTACTCGACTGACTACTGTGCAACAGGGTTGGCAGAAAGTTTCTCCATCCACCAACCGTTAGATGGCAGTAAAGTAGCTCAAATCCGCCCAATCATTTTAAATGTTATTTTTCGAATATATGAGCAATAAATTGTATCTCAGCTAAGATTATTATATGAAGATAAACAAAATAATGTTTTGTGCAATAAAAAAATGAATATTCTAAACATTTGAAGGCAATATGAATGATACAGAAATAAATTTCAATCTTTTATTAATTATTAATATTTTTATTTTATATTTACAATCATATAATTATTTGATTACAGAATTAATTTAAAATGTAGTCTTACAATGATTAAGTTTCCATTAAATTAGTTGCATTTATGATCTTGGTACGTCGAATCATCATCAGCAAATATGGTTATGATTCCTAAGAACTCTTCCTCTTCGACAACAGGATCAATCATTTGTGTGCTTTGTGTGTTATGAGGTCTAGGCTCACGTGATGATTCGTACAGTTTGGCAGTGAAGCGTTGAATCATGTCGTTTGAGGGTTTAAAATCGACACAGCAGCAGCACTTGCCGCAATAATGAGTAAAACATTTTAATAACATTTATGAAAAAACAAAAAATAAAAAACATTCTTTAGGACAATGCTGGAAAAATGTCTTGGTTCAAATAACTAAATTCATTCCATATAAACTGTTTCTCTATATAAATTCATTAAAAATAATTACTTTAAATCAAATATAGTTTAGCAGATATGATCGATTACAATTAAATTATATGTAGCTAATGTACTACAACTTTATTTATTCGGTCATAGAATGAGAATTTAGTTCATTTTCTTAGAACACTCCTCTCAGTAAATGTACCTTTAGATGAACTCTAATACGAATGATCTATTGCAAAATGTATGTCTTCACTGCGTTCATCGCGCTGAAAATGCGCTCGAAACAGCATTACTCACAGGCAATGTAAGAGCTTTCAAAGAAAAGTCGGCCAACTCTTTGTAAGGAGTTTTTCCGCCCGCGTTTGACAATATTGTCGAACTTGCGCCCTGAATAGCACAACATCACTAATGTTTGTTAATTCCGGATTTATATCTTTCAGCGTGTGCCTAGTGATCGCCATTGTGCCTCCAGTCTGTCAACATCAGTACCTGAAACTAAAATACATAGATTTATTAATCAGTACTTTACCACATTTATTAATTATTATCGTTGCTGTTATATGGTGTAATTATTACTTGCCAAATCCAGAGGAAGTTGCTCAAAACGTGGTCGTCCTACAGATGATAAAACTAGGTTTGGGGCTAAAAATCGCAATTGTTGAACGACGGCAATATTATTTGGCATCCTTTCTACAAGCTATCGAGTAAGATTTACGAGAAACTTTGTACACCTTTCACAAACGACACAAAGTTGCTCACTTGAAACTGCTACATGTGCACTCGATGATAACGTTTGAAAACTACTACCCAGATCAACTCTGTCGTACGGGAGATAATTTTCTGGCTTTGACATAACTTTTTTCACCATATCATTGTCATATTTGCGCAATACTCCTGCATTTTCAGACTGTTTTATAGATTGGCGCAACAATAAACGAGAAGCTAAGGAGAAAATAAAAATTCGCAAATCCTTTTACAGCTTAGTCACACCAGCAAGCTGACTTCGTTCAAATTCTTGCAATACAGGTTCAAGAATGTAAGGTACAATAAATTTGTTTGGTCCCTGTACATCATATCCAATTGTCTGGCTGTGAAGTCTTTGGAAGAAGCCATTAAGGTAAACAGTGCTTTAAGCTCAACCCATAGTTCAAGGATTCGACTGACTGCTTGAAACCAAATCAACCACCGGGTTATACACAGCTTCACCAACTGTGGCGGTTCTTTAAATCATTCATAAATTATAAACAAAAGTTTAAAAACAAACGTGATTTAGAAAACATAAACTCAAGATAATAAAAATTAT
Source organism: Acheta domesticus (assembly GCA_031308135.1). NCBI lineage: Eukaryota > Metazoa > Arthropoda > Insecta > Orthoptera > Gryllidae > Acheta > Acheta domesticus. The sequence goes on along the minus strand of JAHLJT010002406.1, from coordinate 107,565,508 downwards.
TGAATGTTCAATCATTATTAAACAAATATTGACTTTATTCAATAGTTTATTGTTATTTACCTTGTACAAATTATTGTCTCATCCTCCGTTCTCTTGAAACTGCGAGAACCAATTCTTACTTTCCCTAATCAAATACTCTAACGAGCAAGGCAATTCATCACATGCTATTGATGCGCATTTGTCAATTGTATAACATACGCATTTTGTCAACAACAACTGCGGTAAATATCTCTCAAAAGAGCAAATAAAGAGTGGTTGTTACTACATAAATTTGATGCGACATCTGTGCCAAGGACGGTCATGTTTTTTAGTGGCAGATCAATCTCTTTAAGGAAATTAACAAATGCATCATATAATGCATCAGGAGTTACTATTGGCACTTCTATGAGTCATCTGTAATCATTTCATTATTTGATCTGCTGAAATACTCAATACATAATGCCAAAAATTTCACACTTGATACGTCTGTTGATTCATCGACGATCACAGCATACGGACTATTCCCAATATCGTTAACGGTATCTTTTAAGATAGATGGGCCAATGACAAATGAAATTAACTTTGAGCATTTTGTCCTGTGAATTCTTAAATTCTCTAACTTACTTCCTTTTCCAAGCTACCGCAAAAGCATTCCAAGGTGATCAACAGTAAGCACAGAAGTGTGCATAGCAATAAATACAGCTAAACGAATATCGTTTACTTTGGTTAATTGATCAACATGAACATAGCCTAAAATATGTAACATTGAAAACATTATATAATGAAAGATTTTTAAATTAATTATTTATTAATAATATTAATATTAAAGATAAAAAGATTCAAAACAAGCAAATATTTTTTCATATTGGAAAATTTTTCTATACATTGATAAGTAAATAAATTATGATTATATTATATTATTTAACACAACTAATGTAACTTATAATTAAATCTTAATATAATAATTTTTAGATTGACGATGATTAAATAAGTCAGACTTATGTGCTCGTATATTTGTTTGGCACAGTTTACAAAAAGCTTCAGCTTTACCAGCATTTATCATTTCTTCTGTAGAAAGTTCGAGCCATGCTAAATAGAATTCATGATAAAATCAGTACAAACTATTATGATAACAATGGACTAAGGTCAACAAAGCGTATGTTTACAGACCTTTAAAACAATCCTCTTGTTCCCATTTTGAATTGAAATGCTACAAATATTTTCCCCTTTTTCCCATTGCTTTCAAATGTCAACAAATCGAGTTTCTTTTGTGCAAGAAATATCACCGCGAAAGACGGAAGGACAAAGGATTGGTGTGAAATAAACGATGATGAAGTCGGATAAAGACAGCGATACAAATTCATATGAATTTTCTCTGTCCTTTTGATATTGTGAAGAACGAGAGAGAAAAAAACATTTATGCAGTGTCGGTAACATCAAAGCTAAAATTATGGCGCGCATTAATTTTTTTATAAGTACAGAACTTGTTTGTGTGACTGTTGGTCACACTGATACGAAGAGTGCGAGACTGAAAAACTCAAACGGGCAATTCAGAACCGGAGAAGAGGAATGTTGAGCAAGGGCGTACACATTCTCCATTACAACGCTCGCCCACACGTCGCTCGGCAAACAGTTGCTCTCCTGTAACAGTTTCTATGGAACATCATAACCCACCCACCCTATAGTCCCGACTTGGCGCCCAGTGACTATCACTTGTTCCTTAAGTTGAAAGAACATTTGGCCGGAAGAGGTGATGAGGTGAAAGAAGAGGTTCATAACTTTCTGAACATCATGGCGGCGAGCTGGTATGACATGGGCATACAAAATCTGTCATAGCGTCTACAAAAATGTATCGACAGAAATGGTGATTATGTCGAAAAATAGATAAATGTTCAAGGTGTGAACTGATGTAAACCATTGTGAAAATAATGAGGTCTATGTACTTACAAAAAAATAGGAGACCTTACTTTTGGGATTACCTTCGTATAAACTTAAATGCTCCAAATAGCAACCGAGTTAAATATAACAAAAAGAAAATTAACATCGAATAAGTATTAAGTAGCCCAAATCGCGGATTTTTCAATAATACTTAGCCCAATGGGCGGAACTTCGCAAACTAGATTTTTTTCCCGCGAACCAAGTTACTTTTATAGTCTAAAATGCGAAATTCCGCCCAATCTGGCAACCCTGTGCAAGCGGTGTATACAATGTAGAGAAAACTGATTCGAAGTATTTGAAATGCCAAGACATCGTGTATTACTCATCAGATTGTGTACGAGGAATACACATTTACAAGTATTCTCATGCAATATTATTGTAATGTTGTGAAATAATATATTTTTCAAATAAAATAAATTTGCAGTTTGGATTGCAACTTACAGACCACGGATTCACTATTACTACAACCTTTATGACATTGAAATAATTTTAGAAAATACTGTATGTAGTGTTGTAATATCATGAAAATATTATTAAGTGTTGGAAAATTGAAAATAATATGGCACTTTCATTATTAAAATTATCATCAGTAGCAATTAACAATGATTTTGGCTTGCCACAATCAGTAAAGTGTTTCTAAAATATCTCTTTTCTGTCCGATCATCTTGCTTCTCTCCTTTGGCCAATTAGGAGCAGTGATACAACAGTCGGTGGAGGCGGAGGCGTGCACGAAAAGTTCAGGTTTCATTAATATAATTATCATGTGGCGCATTCTAAAATTGATCGACAAAATTATATTCTTATTAAATATCATTCGTACATTGGAAATTTCCAGATCTGTTTTAGAGTGCTCTTGGTTTGACACATAAAGGAGATATCCTAGTATTAATATAACATATATTGTTAATTGAATTTGACCACAGATGTTTCATCATATTTCACAGATGTTTCGACGACAAGGAGAAATTAATCCTAATAGGTCAATAATTTTATTTGAACAATGTTTGTTTGATTAATATCATCCATTGTAACTTATTAATGTTATTACTTTCCCGTATACTATACGTACGTACGTATAGTATAGAGAAAGTTATGTAATGCTAGGCCAGAAAACGGGGGATTTTCGGCAGAAAAACGCTTATTATAGGGCCCTGGTAACAAAAAAGTGGATAAATCAGTTGCTAAATTAAGAAAAAATCTCCTAACATGTGGTGCAGCCAGAATTTCTATTTTGTGGGTCCCCGATACCGAAAAACCAATTGAAAGCAAAACGTCTGTCTGTCCGCCCGTCCGTCCGTCCGTCCGTCTACCTGTGTGTGAACAACGCTAGCCACTAAACCTTTCAGCCGATTTTACTCCAAAATTGATATTCCCCGATTGATCTAAATAATCTCGCGTCTCCTTGAATTTGAAACCGATATTTTAATTTGGGAGGGTAATTTATATAAAGCCCCTGGGACATTTTCACAATTTTCAAAAAAATTGCGCAAACAATTTTGACTAAATTTTGTCTCAAGGTCATTTAAAAGAATGGCGTAGGTCTCATGTTGGTTGAAAACTCTAATTTTTCGAAAATTGAAAAAAAAATTGTATCGGCACCTTTCAACAACTACAATGATGAGCATACATTTTTTTCTTAATGAAATGTGTTCACAAAAATAGGTCTTCAAATAAGGCCATGTTCAATTTTTCAAAAACATAAGTATTTTTTCGAAAAATTGTGTCAAACATACAATTTTTTATTTTCTTTAAGCCAATTTTTCTTAAAAACCGCACGTTTTTTATTAAATTGGGACCTGAGATAACATTAAGGAAGCTTAAGGGAATTGTGCAGGTTTCATGTTCGTTTAAATGCTTGATTTTTCAAAAATTTTAAAAAATTAAAAATTCGGTGTCTTTCTACAACTACAATTGTGAAGACCGATCGTTTTTCTTAATGAAATATCCCCATCAAAAACAGATCTTCAAATAAGGTCATGTTGAATTTTTTGAAAATATGAGTAGTTTTTCTATAATTTCCTGACAAAAACAACAGCCCACTCGGAATTGACTGCGTTTCGTTTTCGTCGTTTTCTTACAACTACAATTTTAAAAATACAATTTTTTCTCAATTAAATGTATTTATCAAAACTACATCTTCAAATAAGGTCGTACTTATTTTTTTCAAAATACGAGTAGTTTTTCAATAATTTTGTGACAAACATAATAGCCCGCTGTAAATTTTCTGCGGGCTTCGAACTGCTGCTTCGGACAGCTGGAAGCGTCGTAAATTACAATTTGCGATCTTGTATATTATTTCTTTGTTCATTTTTACATTCGACATTTTGTTATACATTTACACACTAATATTTAAAGAAATTATTTCTTTTGAAATATTGGAAATAAAAAATTGCTAGCTCATTAAGGGAGTGTCGACAATGCAGGAACGCAACAATTGAATTCCGTTCCGCTGTCGCGAATTTCTGTGAATTACGTGTCATTGTTGTGACTTGATGGTGTAGACTTCTATGGTATCAGACTTCTATTTCCAATACAAGTTTACGAAACTTTTGTATAATATTTTTATACAGTTGTGGAATTCACATAGTTTTGACAACACTGCGATGGAAACTGAGTTTGTTCGCACTGTGCAATATAGGTGCGTTCATTTCCAGTCTAAAACTAAAGCTTATGTGAGGCTAGTTCTTACAGTTCTCCCATATAAGTGCTGAGATATTTGGGTTTCATTTGGGCAAGGTCGTGATTGGTTTTGTAGTGTGTAACAGCCACAGTTTAAAATGTCATCTTAAGATGTACATCTTATACCGCGACCCAGACTGATCGTGCGCACCGTACGGACAAGCGAGGAACTAGGTTCAAACTGGCTTCAGAAAATTTGCCCCAAAAGCGGCTAGTTAATTCACCTATACATCTTACACCGTGGTTGATCGCTTCTTGGTTGAATTGGACGTTTTCAAATAATAGCTAAGATGCTGTAGGGCAGAAAGTGCAATATTTCAATTCTACGTAGCTGCTTCCAATAATACGGGAACGTCTGTGCTGTTGTAACACCTCTAGATTTTAACATATTTGGATTAATTTCACCTCTACTACGTCTTGCCTGAACATGGGAAAAATTAATTCCCCGAAACGTGGCTCTGAAATACTGTATAAACTTTTTATGTGATTGCTCTGAAGATATGAATAAAAACGTTTTATTATGTATATATTTCTGATGATTTTATGATGTAACTATTTATTATGATTTGATGATGTAAAAATATTGTACCGTTTTATTTTTTAATATCTGGACAATAAAAGCTTATCCTTCGTTCCACTTTTGAAATGGAGGTCTGTTATTGGTAATTTTCCAATATGGTACAGTAGTTTTATCGCTATTAGCTAAGTTTTAACTCTCATATTCACTCCCGGGGGGTAAACGTAACACTCAGCCACATTTATGCTACATGTGTTCTTTCACTGGCTCAGCGACTATAACGAGGTAGATTGGGTTGTGTGGGAGAATTCATTTTCTCAAAAATTTAGCCTATGTACATGCCCAGGTTCGACATGATTCACTGAGATTTCTCTGCTTTCGAAAGTTCGTCTTCCGAACCGATATTAAACTCGTGAACACTACTTTCGGAACTGAGTGTGCTATGAACCATATTTCTGAAGCCTGCTTTTCATTATTATCATTTTTCGTATTTTATTTCATCGCATAATCTTGAATGTGTGTAATGCGTGTATTGCCCTAAGCATCCACGTCAATTTATGCCATAATATTTGTTTCGTATTTTCATATTTAAAAAATGGAATACATTATTATAAAATGACATTAATAAATAAGCCAATTGCCAAAATTAACGTATAATTAAAATTCTGAAATGTCCGTCATTACTGTCGATAATGTAAATTAATCAACAGAAATATTATTAGAGATAAAAATAGGAAGAAAATACAATTTCGAGGAATAAAAATACAGGTTATGAAAATATTTGGTGAAATTGGAGAGTACCTTATGCACATATATCTCAATGAAATATAACAATAAAAACTACAAGAAAGTAGGACAGTAGATGTATTAATGTCATTATTGTTTGTAGAAAATAAATCTTGTATTTACATTCTCGTTTTCTGTGGAAATATTATTTTTAAAAAGTACAAATTTCAAGTTTAAATGTTATCTAGAAAACATAATTAGTAGAAAAGTATTTAAATTACACATGAATTGTTTTGTTTAGGACATTTATTATTTAGTGGTCACATCTCAGACTAATTGTAATTGGACACAGACACTTGTATAAGATATTGCGTAATACGATATTACGTTACTTTCTTAGCCCGTAAATGAAAATACGTAAATGAAAGTTTTATCAATATATGTAGCATGCGACCTAGTTATATATTGCTATATAAAAGAGTAAAGGCCCCCTTAAATATTCTTGCTTTCTGAACAGGCTTTTGTTCATAAAATACAGTTGCACTACAAAATAATACCAATCTACTAAATAATCACCTTCAGGCATTGAAAGATGTAATGCACAGTAATATATTGAACTAGTGCCCTTTAGAAAGAATCAAGTTGTGCACTGACCAGCTGCCATTTTCTTTTTCCCAAAGGAAATAGTATGCAGAAAATATAATAAGTGTGTAAAATCTCCAGCACAAGTGTCCTAATCAAAACTTCAGCCTACAATCGAAGGTAAACGTCTTTTAAAGTAGTTTCTCCTTCTACCTAAATCGAGCAATAATCCTGTCTCCTCTTCCGTCGCGCGTCGCCCCCAGTGGAAGGGCGTTAGCGGCCACTTCGCGGCGGCGGGAGCGCGCGTTCGTGCACGTCGGCGGTGCGGCGGGGGCAGGGGCGGGGGCGGGGGGCGAGGGCGGGGCGCCGCAGAAGTTGTGCGATTGGCGCCACCCGAAAACTCGCGGTTCGACACGCGGTGCCAGTTGCAGCGCCGCCCGCAACTTGCAAGTTGGCGCCCCCGCCCCCGCTCCCGCCTCCACCACCGTCCTCGAGGCGCCGGAGCGCCTGCCACTCCACCGTCCTCGCCGTCGCCGCCAGCCCCGACACGGCCGCTGTCTCCCTCGCCTCTGCCCTCGCGCGCGTCTCAGCCCACCTCCTCCGCTTCTCTCACCTCCGCCTTTGCTTCCAGATTCCACCCTCGCATCCGCTCTCGACACCCCTTCACCCTCGTTACCGCTTCCACCATCGCCTCCGCCTCCGATCTCGCCCTCACCTTCCTCTCGTCCTCGTCCTTGTCCTCGTCCTCGCCTCTTGTCACCGTCCTCAACATCGTATTTGCCCATCTCCTCTCTCGCCTACACCCTCGCCTCCGCCCTTCGCTTCCATCATCAGCCCCGCCTTCACGTTCGTTATTGCTTCCACCCTCGCGTCCGCCACCGATCCCACCTTCGCCCTAGTCCTCGCCCTCACCCTCACCCTCCCTCAATCTCGACCTCCTCGCTTTTGCCCTTGCCCCTGCCACTGTCCTCAACATCGACTCCGCCAACCCCGCCGACAGCTTCTCTATCACTCGCCTCCAATCGCTCTCTTCGTCCCGGTCTTCCTTCACTGACCTGGCCCGCACCACTTCCGTCATAGTCGCTTTAGCCTCTCTCCCTGCATGCCACTCCTGTCCGCTCCCCTTCAGTCCGCTCCCACCCGTCCTGTCCGCTCCTGCCGCCTCCTGTATTTCTCCTGTCTACCGCTCGTTGTTTTCCGCCCTACCTCCACCGGTGCCTCCCTCGTCACCAACGCCATCCCTACTTCCGTTCCACCTCACTACATCCGCCTTCCCCACCGGCAGCGCCACGACCGCCGTGTCTCCACTACCGCCACCATCTCCGCTCCTGAGAACAGCTGCTGCCTCTCCGAAGCTTTGCCTTCCCAAGCGCCACAACCGCCTCCGTCACCGCCGGCTGCCGCCAAAGAGCCACTTGGAGATCTGTGAAGTGCCTTCAACGTAAGCTCCAGGGTTCCAGAGTTCGTTTCTCAGTCGCAGTGGCCACAGTAATCAATGTGTAGCTAGTAATAAATCCAAACGCTTCATTTTCCGTGCTGAAACCAAATTATATTAGCATTTGAAGGAACGAAAATTAGTTTTCGTGCTTGAATTATCTCTGTGCGTTCTCAATGGTACAGATTAATATTGTCCAATCATGCGGAAGAGTTGAACACTCGTGTTTTTCCTATAAAACTTCAATAATTGGGAAATAATGATATGTTAATCTTATCGAAATTATGGCCACATTTATTATTTACAGACGTCTCCTGCCGAAGGAATCTCCGAATATAAAATTGCATCTCAGAGATACGTGATGCGCTGATACGTTAGCAATAAGCTGAGTAAATTGTTTGCAGTCAGTTCGCGTCTGTCTTCCCTATACTTCAAATCATATTATCCTGAGTTCAGGTCTGTGAAAAATAACTATCTCTTAAAATTTTGTCAACGTTTCGACTTTTTTAATCCTTCTTCAAGGATACAAGAAACAACGTAAGAATTCCTATGGCCACCAATTTTTATTATTATGGATACCAATACCATATTTATTTCTTGTGTGTTGTGAATGGAATGCGCAGGGATCAGATTTGTTGTAGGCGATTCTGAGAATGAGCAATGCGGCCGGTCCAGGCAAATATGGTCTTACTAGAATTGCGGGTCGTTGGAAAACTCATTTTCCACAGTTGAATAAAATACATAATGGGAAATTCGTACGAATAGCATAGGCATATGCGATTGGCATATATATTGAGTAACAAATAGCTTGCTTGTTCGAACAGGAATTTTACTGTTCTGTTCCAATTCAATAGTAAATTTAAAGTTTGGGATGGTAATACTGTAAACACTCATTAAGGCGAATTCCAGGGGGCCGAATAATCGGAGTTCGTGTTATAAAAATTCATGTAATGCAAGTATTATAAATGTCCGTATTACCGTAATCCCTTGCCGAAACCGAATTTTAGTCGTGTTGCGGCGAAATTCGTGATAAGCGAGTTGGTGCTAACGACGGCGGTTTATTGTAATTGACTAATAGCAATATTCACTCAGTCTTATTTTCATGGAATTGCTATTAACATTGTAATATCTTCTGTGATTGGTGTATATGGTCATTCCATTGCCATACCATAATTCATGCTGTAGACCTAGTTGTTAAATACAATTTACATTTCCATGCAATATACTTTAAATAATTGAAAATATTTGAGACAAGTACAGACGCAAGCGATCTAGAGAAGTCAGATTTCAAAAATTTCATTCAGGTGTCTCGTCCGAAGTCGTCGAAAAACCATCACCATTGTTACTCGACAGATGACTTCTAAGCAGATTTGTAAGACTTCCTGCTTATTATATACTCGCAATAATATATCGTTTTCTATCTATTCATAAAATCAATTTAGTTTTCAAAAAGGGAGATGATTGATTGTTGAACCAGTCAGAATCTTATTGTCACATACTGTTGCTGGCATATCACGTGTGTCTGGGAAATTCACGTAGCGGTTGTACCCTAACGAATTGTTCGCTGGAAATATTTCTTGCATGTGTTGATATTTCGTCAATTTTGGTCGCTCAGTCAACTCTAAATACGAACTGCGAAGAAGTTGACTGTCATATTTAACATTAAGAATACGAAGAACTACATAATTGCCTGTATTAATGACAAAGCGAAGACTATTAGTTCAGCACTTACATCTAATGAGTTAAAATTTAAATTATTTTTAACATAAAAATAGAGTAAAACAGAACTTAATTTTCACTCTGGAGAATGCAAACTAAGAACCAGGCGGGCATACACCTTTAAGTGAATTAGTAAACCCAGAAAATATCATTCTTTGCATTTTTATTCTGCCGAGTAAATCTTGCAGTCACGAGTTAATTTTACACTTTTGCGCTGGCCATGCATTCGATTAATTTTCGCGAGCAAAAAATCCAGCACTTTCCGTACACGCGAAATTGCTAAACAACAGGCTGGCCCGCTATCAGTAGCGGCATCGCGACCGCAAACGCAATTCGTAAACAGTCATTACCGTGACCATTACTTCTCCGGTCTCTTTGAGCCTGTGTCAACTTGCGCGTCCATCTCAGCGGTATTATTGCTGCAAGTTCAAATAACGCGCCTTAACACCGACACGAAAGAGGTCTGTTGCCAGAGAAGGCGCTAATCCGCAGATCGCATGATGATGGGGAGCAGTGTTTGTAATTCATTACCTCGTATGGGCATCAAACGTAGGCGTGCAAGCTAGTGAAGGTGAACGTGCGAGTTCAGTAACAATAATTAACAAACATTTCTTACTCTAGTTATGCATTTGTGAGGTAAAATAGACAGGTAATGTTTATCTAATGGACAGGTAAAAGTTTATTATTTTTTTGATAATAATAAAAATACTTTTTCGATGGCATAGATTAGGCTTGCCAACTGGCCGCAGAATAGTCCGAGCGCTCACACTGGTTCGTGCTTGGGCTCCGAACTGCGAGGGGAGTTATCGCGGGGAGCATCACTAAACAAATTAACATTGCTTTCTAATTCTGTTCTCGCAGACTTGCTTGTTTGCACACACAGTTCGATACGAAGGTCGGAAAAATATAAGGGCATGGACTCTCACGTCGATAGCAGTATCTGGTGAACAGCCCTGCAGTTCTCTCCCAAAGCCATTTTCCTGTCACTGAGTGACGTCCATCCATTCCTCGACACACCGTAGCTCGCGGCGAACTTCCAAGCTGGTGAAAAGCAAGCCGCCCCTTGGCCGCTTCGCGAGTCACTGTGATAAGCAGGCCTGACAAAGAGGCTTTCTGATAAGTCAAGGCAGTGGGTTCGAGTCCGGTATAAGACATCAAATTCGATAGATAAATCCAACAGATGTGTGAAGATAACTTTCCATTTAATTCTCATTTTTGTAATCTTTTCATACTCAATAAGAACAAAAAGTATAATAATAGAGAAAGTCGTTTAATGAGATGCATGGAAATCTATGTCACGGCCGACGCAATTCCCGAAAGAATAATCCAATCACAAATTTGCCAATGACTTGAACCCCTACATGTAAGTTGGAATGATAATGAGATCTTCCACCTTGGGGTACGCTGACTGTTCAAGATTAAAACGTATTCACGCAACGTTGCTAAATGAAATGCCACTTTTCATTCTCGTTTACAGCCAAGCCACAATTTGAGCGAGATTGTAAACTGACGTCAACCGGTGACGGATTGGTATAACAAACATTCCTCATGATAATAATAGCATGAAAAATTCTTCAACAATTTGCCCTCCAGGTGGAAAGCTAAATAGTTGAAGCCATGCAGCTGCCTTGTGGAACGGTCTGTTTTCAAAAGTAGGTCTTCAGCGAATTGGGTAACTTCGCACTTTAAAGTGGTGTCTCCCCAGACGTCGACGACTAGGAGAGCTACCTTAGGGCATCAACTGATCTCACTGTAGTGCCTCTGACAGGGAGGTCTAGGTTCAAGTCCAGACAATACAGCTAGCTAGGTTGAGTTCATTCACTGTCTAGGGAAAAATTCTAGCGACCGGCTGACCTGATCGGTAGTGTTTACGTGGTTTACGAATTATTGTTTTCGTGGTTTCTCCCATCAACACCAGGCGAATGCCAGAGTAGTACCCTAACAAAAGGGTGGACCTGCCCACAATTTTTTCCTTCCTCTTCTTTGTCCTAACCTTGCCCCTTACATACACACACTTATGATTTCATGCACTACTCTTCCACACATGTTGGGAGACCGGTCTGGAACTTCGGGCTTGTCCCGGCTGGGGCGGTGCTTCGCTGATGGGAGATAACTGGTTGAGAAGAACCCCACTAGCCGACGGTAGGTCAGCGCCGGATGTCATTATCCAGAAGGAAAGATCACCATCAGCTCCCGAGAAAAAGCATACACTACAGTTACGTAACTAATGACTTTAGCAGTTGACGCGCCCGGAATAATCAATCAATAAATTGGAGCCTGGCGATTGCCTTATGGAACGCTCAATTTTCTAACTGGGTCTTCTGCATATTGGGCAACTTCGCTCTTTAAAATGGTGTCTTCCCAGACCCCGACGAGGTCAAGAAGCTCCCGCCTCGGGCGTGGGCTGGCGGCGGTGGCGGTGGTGGCGGCGGTTGGCGGCCGCAGGGTGTTTTTCGGCGCGACGCGGCGCTCTGAGCCCCTAGGGATCAAGGCGGCAGTGCTAACGGCTGTGACGTGGCCAGCCCTCGGAGGATTTATACGGTGATTAGCATGGGAAATTAGCATTTTAAATTCGCGCGATGTCCCGGCGCGCCGTGTTCGCCGGAGGGGGGGGAGGTGGCGGCGGTGGCCCCAGGGGTCGGCGGGTCTCCCGCGGAGATGGCGAGGCGACACGGAGACAGCGGCGGCTGGGGGCGGAGGGAGGGTGGGGATGAGGTCGGTGGAGAGTGGCCAACGGGAAGATCAGTGGGCTTCCCAACGGGACAGGCTGGTCGAGTGGAGTGGAAACAGCGTAATGGCGGGAGAGAAAGACTAATGTGTCAAGTTTTGAGTTTAGTGCCGAATTGGGGGTGTGGGGATGCTGGGAGTGAGTTGCGTATAGTGAGGCAAGCATGGAGTCGCGTGGAGCATGGAGACGCGTTAAATGTGACGAATGTGTTGCGTGACGTGCGCGTAGGCTGACGCGCATATAATGTGACGCGCGTGGAGCGTCTTGACGACATGAAGAACACAGAGCAAACAAAATGAGACCGGTAAAGTGACGATCGTGAAATATATTATGAAATATATTTACATGTATGTCAGTTTCAATGGCGGAGGCAGTTTAGTTTAAAGAATAGATACAGAAGTGTGTGTATGTGCGTAATGGAAGGATGGAGAAATAGAGAGGAAAAAGGAATGATGAAATTTAAGAGTGGAAATCGAATGTGAACTCAGAAAGAGGGTGAGATTAGAGGATGAACGTTATGGCGATGCTGTTGAATATAGTTATTCTAAAGACACCTAAATGTAGTGTTGGTTCTTGAAGTTTGATTAACAAATAATAAAAAAACTGGGGAAATAGCTTGGCTTAGGAGCAAGACACTAGTACATACGAAGTGCAAATGACAAGGTTTCCGGGACGTAGGTAGTTATAGAGATGCTCCGACCTCGGTGAGAAGCAAATTAATTTGTTGCTGTCCCTATCAGGACGGGTCAAAAACAGCCTGGAGTTCCTAAAAGAGTGGAAGGTTAGTTTGTGATGTATCGAAATTGGCTCGGAAGGAACGTTGGCCAGTCCCCGTAAACCAGTATGCGAATCGCTCTGTTCCCGTTTGCGATGAAGGCGTCTGTGCCTGGCAGCAGACGAGGCCGTTTGGGTAATGAACGATACTGCTATAGAATATGCAGAAGGCACTGGGTGGCGACGGATGTGGCTGAAACAACTGTGGAAGTGGGAGGATGGTAGAAGGAAGGTCAGGCACTGCAGACAGGCCGTCGACCCTGCCAAAATTAGAGCAGAGGAAGTCCGAAAACAGGTTTAACAAAAGACGACAAAGACGGAGCAGGAATCATTGAGATACTCGGTGAGAAGCGAACAATGTATGAAGGAGGGAGGGGAGCGATTGATCCTAGATGAAATAAAAACGAATCTGCTGGATTGCTTATGAACATCTGCAAAGTAGAAGAATGGGGTAGAAAAGCTACTTGAGGAAGGTAGGAGTATCGAAGGGATATAGACTAGAATAGGGGAAGCGGTCTAGAGATAAAAACGGGAGAGAGATGAATGAGTGAGTGTGAAAGGAGATATGGAGAGAGCCAGCCGACGAACGCAAACATCGGAAAATGCTAGAAAATGTAATGAGTGGAAACAGGGCATTGGTTAAGAAGGCAGGCAGGAAAAGGCAAAATTGCCCGAGAAGAAAGAAATAATGAGAATCAGAAAGAAGAAATCGACAGAGGCAAAGCACTGTTATGCACAGTTACATTACTGTGGTCGGGGTTGGGTGAGAGACTGGCGATCGGTTGCACTGAGCAACTGTTGGCAGGTGGGATGTGTGGGAGACGACACAAAATGCGTGTTAGGGGCGTGGGGGGGCAGAGGGGCCTCAGAAAGGTGGCAAACATCGGGGGATGGTAGAAAATGTAGAAAATGGAAACAGGGCATTGGAGAAGAAGGCAGGAAGGAAATAGCAAAATCGTCCGAGAAGAAGGAGATAATGAGAATCGGAAAGAAGAAATTCTAGTGGGAAGTTGCTTGGAATCGACAGACGCAAACCACTGATATGCACAGTTACCATTACTGTGGTCGTGTGTAGGTGAGAGACTGGCTCGTTTTTAAGGAGCAACTGTTGGCAGGTGGGGCGTGTGGGAGACGACACGGAATGCGTGTTAGTGGCGAGGGGTGGCAGAAGGACTTCGGAAAGGCGGGTAAGGGCCACAGAGAATGGTGCGGGAAGCTGAGACGACCGGGAACGATTTACGTGAGGGTGTTGGTGGCGGCGGCGAGGGAGGGGGCGCGGAGCGAAGGCGCCGCCGCAACACAACCGACGGCGCAATCGAATCGACCCCGCTCGCAGCGGCGTCTCTCGCGCGGCTGTTTGTGCACTGAAACAATTAGGGAAAGAACCGTCCGCAAACGCAGATTCGATGCAGACGCATTCGAATCCTGCTTGAATTGGCATGGCGAGGAGCTACTGCGGCGCTTAGTTGCAGCGTTTATAATAGAATGCGATTGGGATGCATTTTGTAAGACAAGAAGAGCATTTTTGGACTGTGGGAATGTGGTTTAGAGATTAATACATACTTATCAAATATGGATTTTTAGTTTTTAAATTTTAAATGTTTGCCATTTTCATAATTAGAATATTTATGAAAATAATTTAATAAATGTAACTTGACCGACTATTTTCATTTTCTCTATTCTTTTACGGCTTTGTATTCATTACCACAACGACAGAGAAAATGAAAAATATAACTTACAAAACTATGTAATACCTAAATGAAGTTAAATTACAGTTTTTTGGCAGATTTGCAAAATAATAACAAATAAATGTCAAATTAAAGTAAAATAAGACCAGCAATAACCAAAAATTGACAGAATAAACGAAAATTACAATTTGACAGAAGTGTAGATGAATTAATATTACCACAACACACTTAATATTTGTTCTACAGAAAGTTTGGTGACAATCAAAAGCTTGTTAATACATTAGGTAGTTTTTTCGTTTTTCTCCTTCACCCTACTTAGTTCTGTAATTACAAACCTTTTGAATCATTCAATTATTTTCTTGTTTCAACTATTGACATGGATTACAGTAATATTTCGTAATTCAGATTCAAATAATTAACATTTAGTAATTCAAAGATGTGTGCAGTACACGGTTCTTACTTTCAATACTTACCCTTGACTTGTTCCTTTCTTGAAATATTATTCAGTTTGTAAATTCTTTTCCGATTGAAGAATATTAATTTTTTTTATTGAGAAAATATTAGTTTAAATTATATCGTAAATGACATCGAGATCACAAACGTTCAAATAAACTAATAATATGCATTTATATATTAACTTTATCTTTCTAAAAATCTAGTTTATATAAATATTATATATATTAGAATACGCAAGCAAATATTTTATTCATGATTTGTATTTCAAATGGAAAAGAAAATATTTTTATTCAAATATGCTTGTATGGCCAGTTTGTTTTTATCACATTCACAGAATGAAAGTCTTTCAGACTAATTAAAATAGCCTCTAACCATAACCCATAAGCTATCAAGATGTCCGATGTTGCAAAAGTTTGCTACGCCAATTCTGAGTTAGAAAACACATCGAATCTTCAAATTCACTCAGATAAAAACACCAGAATTAACAAAAATTGAGCATGCGTATCTTGAATATCGTGTGTTTCGAAAAATTAGTATTTTTAACTCGAATTATGAAATACCATGGGTCTTGAAAATACTTGAGATATTTATTTTCGCTCAGGTCACTCGTACAATCTACCTGGCACCTAAGTTGATTCTCCACTGAAATCGTAAAATAATCGAGGTATGGTCATCATTTTAAATCCTTTGCAGATATTATGTTCATCGCTTTACTGGACATTCACCATCATCACAAACAAACCTCCAAACAATGCTTCCTGTTCTCAGAAGGCGACACACATCCCTCAGGCCTTCCCCTTGCCCCTAAAACACATAACACAACAGGCTTAACAATTAAAAAAATATTTCTTAGGATCTAAAAAAATTTAAGGAAATTATAAAAGCTGGAGGAATTGAGGATTTTCTTTTTGAATTTCTGTTCAAGACAATGTATATGTTCATTTGATTGCCAGAATAGTACCTCCACAAACAGCATTTTAATTTATTCATTTATTAATAATTGGGAGCTATTCAATTGCTGAGCTCATTGAAGATCATACGTTATTCAAATGAGTAGAACTAGCAATAATGATGTAGTGATGAAAAAAAGGTCGAATCAAAGGCCGAGAAAACAGGAAAATTACAACAAATCTGTCAAAAACTCGCTTTGTCCACTAAAAATTCGACATGAAATGGTCGGAGTTAAATGAGATTAGGAATTCTACACAGATTGGCAGTTGAAGGTGTAATTGATACTCACTAACACGTGTCCTTCCTTCCTGCTAATTTCAACTTCATCGTTGCAATCAGTAAATAATGCAGTTGGAGGCACTCAAACATCATCACCATCGCAACCACCATCATCACCCGTGCTTAAACTACACAACTTCTCCCTTTATGGTAACCGTCACCGCCGCCAACAACCCTCCAACCTCTACCGGCGACTCGCCCTCTGTTCTCAGAGCCCAACACACCTCGCCCACGCCACGCCACTCCACGTCCTCCCGCCCTCCAGCGCGCACCCTCCCTCGGCCACCGCCATATTAATTAGCACGTGTTAATCAGCGGCGCGATGGCAGCACTGCGGCGGCGGGCGTGGCAATTAGTGGTGCGTGTCTTGAGCCTGTGCCTCTCTCGCCCCGCCCCGCCCCGCCCCACCCCTCCCCGCCCCGCTCCCCCCCTCCCCCCCCGCTTCCGCCACATCCGCGCCTCGTCTCTTCACTCCCCGCCTCTCCACCCACTGACAACACCCCCGCTTGTGTTACGTGTGGATGCACTTAAGACTGAGAGTTGGGGGAGGGTTTCCCAGGCAAATCATGAAATTAACCCAGCATGTTACACAAGAATCCGGGAAAATAAGTGAAAGGAAGTAAAATCTTCTGTAATCTCTAAAATAAGATTTGCTTGTCCTAAGTTGTTTTCTGTCTACCCTCTGTTCAATGACAGAACTTTCTTCAATGTTAAGAGTAGATGCACTCAAAATCCAGACTCCCATGAATTTTATGAAACTATCCGAGCATATTATACAAGAATTCCAGGAAAATAAGTGCAAGTAACGATAAAGTGCGTCGTAATCTCTACAGTACGCTTTCCGTGCCCTAAGTTGTTTTGTCACAATTCTTACTGATCACCTCATGCCATTCAGTTTCATTTCGGAATCGAAGGCCGTGTCCTGCGTGGGGTACAACTGGTGGCGGCGACACGCAAGTGCTTGCTTCAGTTTCAAGCTTGAGGTTATTTATATTCCGCAGGCAAAGAGCGATATGTTTTACGTAGGCAACAGCAGGCGCGCGACTGTCACAGCCCCACAGCCTGGCGATACCCGCCGTGTCGCATGGAAAAGCGATCAGTTTCATTAGCCGCTTGCGCCATCTCTCTGCTGAATGGACCTCGTATGTTATTAGGCGAGTAAAAGAGCCTTAGAAGATTGGGACTTCCAACAGTGCAACAGGCACTCAGGGACGTAAAGACTGCATTACGACAATTATATAGTGTGGAAAATGCAGAATCAAGTGTGAAGAGAGCACGAACTGTCGTGAAGACCTAAAGAAATGACTAATAAAAATGTACGAAGCAAACAATTGAAAGTAATTCAATTTTTAAGGAGAAATAAAGACATTGAAATTTGTAGTTCCTGATATTAATATATTTTGCTTCACCTCTATATTAATAAAATCAATTATTATGGAGAAATTCTATTTAATTTTGACATCATCGAATATAGTGAACTAAAAGTATAGTCCCCAGAAGTTCTCTATAAACGGAGTATACTGTATATTTAAATCATTATGTTATATATTTTACATACTAGTAATGTGAAAATGGACAAGTTTCATTCACGGGCGGACAGCTCTTTTAACGGTCAAGAATCTTTGTTAAACCACGTAACGTCAACGAAGTAAGTTAATGCAATTACTGCACTTTTAAATAAACGTGATTGCGAAATGAATATTTCTGTCGATTCAAATGCTTAATTTTACTCTCAATTGAAACTTTCAAATATGACAGATGTATTAATTTTAATGTATCATTTCATTCCTTTATTAAATGAAATGGAAATCAATATCGCTTTGAGGCCGGTAACTGTCAACCGATTTCTCTAAAGACTTCTCCAAAACACTTTCATGGGTCAGGTATTTAACGATGCAATGACATCACGGAACATTTTGTTCAACCCTTACATTTGAACCGCGCGTCAGTTGCTCTGGTCGAAGTGTCTGCGAACTGTAGAAAACCTGTTAACTTGTCCGCAATCCTTGTCATGCCTGATTTACGCCATGCAGAATAAAAATAATAAGACAACAAGAAAACACTGCCTGCTATTAAAGAAGTAGGTAGAGAAAAATACAGGTGTTAAAGGTATTAATTGGCCATTTTGGGGATGGAATGTAATATATTACATATTACATGGACAATGATCATGCAGAAGATTAAAAAAGAATAGAGACAAGGAGGCTTTGATTAGGACGATATAAAACAAAGTTTGCCAGGGGAGGACATTTTTGGCACTTTAAAAAATCTGAAAATAACGTTCTAAAGTATTTATTTTTATTTAATAGGTAATTATAACACATTGACATATAATTTCAATTCTTTTAACTATGTGGCTAGGCTGAAGGCCTTTAAGCCATTACAATACCTACATCCTACCGCATTCTAACCTTTCGAATTCTGGCATTCACCCCTAACGGTCTCTTCATCGCATTCAAAGCCGCGGAAAGGAGACCATAAGGTACGGCTGAGGAAAAAACACCTGAAGGGGGAAAAACCTGCCGTCAGAAGACGAGTACATGCTAAACTACTAGTTTTTTTTCTAAACTATTTATTTCCTGGCGTGGGCATCTTCTCCATCCAGTCTTTGGCCTTCTCAACCCCTGAAATCAAACACCGGCAAAGGAGATCGCCCGCACCACCGCCTCTCCGAACAATTTACTACTGATTAACTTAATTATCGCTTACTGATTAATGATTAATTTAATTATTACTGACTAACTTACTAATTAATATTAATGATTAGCATTATTGATTACCTTTCTAGTTAACTTAATTATCTCTTGCTTATTCAATTAATTATTTTATCTCCAGTCTAGGCTCCGCTCGTACTAGCTAACCAGTGCTGTTTTCCCACTCCCTGATTACCGTTTCCCCGATAGTTCGAACCTTTCCTAAAAATGTTCTCAATTCTTTCATGAAGTGAGATCTATTATCAGCTAATATGTTTTGAGCGAGCGTTATGTTTCTAAATTGGAAGCAATGGTTCCCCATTCCCATCCATTTTCCTCTCAAGTTTCTGTAGCGCAGCAATTTAACAGGATGTGGATCCAATCTTCTCTATCACCGCACAGTACACAGATTCCATTGTCATTCGAATCCTTCATTCTACGTTTCATCCACCCCCTACCCTAAACTAGGCGTATCCCTCTCTTGCATCCCTTTTAAGTGTGTGTACGTAACTTTCGCATTCCCCATACAGGACTCGTGTGAATTTGTACCTCTAACGAACATTTTTCTGTCGATGTTGCCAGAATATCTTGCCGTTTAATATCCGAAAGTCGATCCTGAAATTAACCGTTCTATTTCCCCGTGTTCCCCTATTCTCACCATTTCTTACGTTCTAAAGTATTACGAGGTGTGAAATAGGAAACGAAGTGGGTGGCGAAGCGAGGTTTCCCACGTGAAGACTGCGGGAAGGAAGGTGAAGCTAGGGATGACGAAGAATGAGCAGGGCATGGTTATGGAAGTGAGGTCAAAGGTACAATTCACGGGGTGAGGCTGTGCTTGGGATTAGGTGAATGCCGGACTAAATCGGAAAGACGATTCTCTAGCTCCTGCTGCAGACCAGAAGGGGAGAGTGGTGGAGACCATTAGGAGACAGGAATGGGTGGCGGAGAGGGGTATCATCGAGGGAAAGGCGGGGCTGAAGGCGAAAAGACGATGCTCGCTTCGGCAAAACTGGGGCTCTAGAGCAAAGCAGGTTGTGATGGTTTAGAGGTGGCCCGGGAGTGAGAGGTGGCGGAACGAGAGGGGAAGGAACTGTGGCGGAGAGCGATGAGGGGGTGGCAGGACGCGGAGGGGCGAGGTGTGAGACCGAGCGGGGGTGTAAAGAGAGATTCATGTAAGAACAAGCAATTTTGACAGCTAGTACTGGCAACATAACCGAAGGTTCTGTGGTCGTTGTGTTCTTGATCCCATTGAACTCTCCTTCCTCGATTCGTTCGTTTGCAGTTGGCTAACTTGTAAATGGTTTCGACGCTTCCTTTTGAGATGTCCTCGTCCGACGAAAATATAGTGCGCCACGAGAAATAATTGAAATTAGTAATGCTATGTGCTCTTCTGTAAAAATGTATTTTTTTTATACACATTATGTGGAATTTACTTTTTGTCTGATACGTATCATGTTTATTTTAAACCAAGTCTTGAATGTAAGGTGCGTACTGGTGCACGTGTTTCTGAACAGCTGCCACGGCGGAGGGATACTTCTCTGAATTACATGTGATGTTCACTTGTTTAGCGAAATGTCACTTTTGCTTGTTCTTACGTGAATTCTTCTATAGATGGTCGCGGGGCGAGCGGCGGCGTGGGTTGTTGGGTGTAAGAGGTGTTGGTGCATGATCGGGGGAGGGACGTAGGGCGGAGCGGATGTGGAAGTTGCGTGTAGGGCCTGTGGTGGTGGAAGGTACTGGAGGCGAGGCGTGAAGCGGAGCGGGGTGTCAAAGATCGTGAAGCGGGGAGTGAGGAGTAGCGAGATGGCGGATGTGAGAGATGGTGATGTAAGGTCGGTGGGTCGGGGTGTTGGGCGAAACAGGGTGTGGAAGGTGTAGAGCGACGGGCAGGGACGAGTCTACAGCGAGGTAATGGCGGTAACAGGGGGCGGCGGGGCGGGACCTGAGCCGGAGCGAGATGTGGGGCGTGAATGGTGGTGATGCAGGGAGGGTTGTGGGGGTGGGGATTGTGTGGGAAAGCCAGTGCCGCTCGCCAAGCGGAGCTGTCGGCGCCCCGCGCACGCGAGCGCCAGCGCTCCCCGGAACCTTGCCTTCCGGAAGGGGCGCTTTCCGGAACCCGCCTCACGCCCACGTCCGCAGTGGGACAGCGGACTCCTTCCAGGGCCAAACAACGCTTTTTCCTTCAACAAGACCCAGTACACTCACTATAGTATGAATACTTAAAGTTAGATATAATAAACATTATATTATACAGTCAATCATATATAGTATGTTTTTAGTGTCTAAAATAAATGAATACAAAAATAAATAAAAAAATGTTTTAATATGTATTTAGACAAGTGTAGAGAAGGGCACTGTTTTTAAGTACCCGGTGTGAAAATTGGGAAAGAATAAATAAATGAAACAAAGCGGCAAAGTAAAGTGACTTATTACGTGCAGTAAACTGATGTTTGAAACGAAAGTACTTGTACTTAATTTTCGACTATTAATGTTTCTGTGTCTCGTGAGTGTTTTATCCCATTCTGTTAATTTTATTATTATTCAATTATCTATCTTATCTATTTTATTATTTCCGAGAATTCCTTCACTACTTTCTAAGATGCTTCACTCTCATGTAAGCAGAAATTTCGTAAATCAAACGTTCAACATGAAGAAGCATGTTGTATCATTCGTGATCTTTTTTACCTTATTTTCAAACTTAATATAATAACTCAAGGGGGAAAAGAGAAATATAAGGGAGTTGTATTCAACGGCTAGCTAGTGCGAGGCTACCAAAAATGCTCCTTTGTTACGCTCCTGCCGTAACTCCAGTTATATGTGATTGCAGAAGAAAAGCAAGTCGTGAATTTCATTGTGATGAAAAATCCCGACTTTGTTACAGAGATATTATTTTATTAAAATTCAAAATGTGATATATTTTATTATTTTAAATATTTTGACTACGTGACGCCATCGGAGAGTGAGCAAGTGAGGGGGAGAATGTTAAAATATTGAACAGTCACTGCAGAACTATAAACACTTTATCCACATATAACAAAACATTACCATTTCCGTACAGTGTGGAATGAAACGATAGTGGATCTGCAGACTAATGTATTTCTATTAATATACGTACAAAGTATGGTCGGCGAAGGTCAAGGTCAGAAATTGGGGACTGAAGTGTCACATAAAGCCGAGATGGTATTGCGCCTATGTAGCAAGAGTACATTCTATATTCCATTTCTCGGCCATTTGAGGTACTATTATGAACATATTTAACTGTGTATGTATGTACACTTCACTTCCCTTTAAATTCGTCACTAACAATTTAATATAGCTTAAGATATGTTCTCTGATTTTTATAGTATGTTTATTGGTATTATTAATAGAGCTTTTGTTATTAAATTAAATAGTATTTCTTCTTCAGTAAATAGCTTATTCAATACTGCTTCTTCTCACTACATTAACTCTTACTTCTTAAATATTTCTGTATAATTAAACGTCATTTCCCAACCAATATAACTGCACAATGAGTGTCGGTACATTGCAGCAAGTAATGTGTGTTTAAATTAAATCTTAAGTTAGAATATGAGAAATAATATGAGTGTTTACATCATTCCTTTTAATAATTGTGCATAACTAATGTTTCACTTCGAGTTCAAAAAATAGCATTCTTACTGAGCAATAATTAACAGCCCTCCTGGGAGTTATGCAATGGCAGGCCCTACTTCTGGCCTGTCGATGTCGGAGAGTTGGGACAGCAGGTCCGGTAGCGGACACAGGCCGCGATTGGAGACGGCTGGGGCGACGGCTGAGGCGACGGCGGGGGCGACGGCGGGGGCGACGGCGGGGGCGACGGCGGGGGCGACGGCGGGGGCGACGGCGGGGGCGACGGCGGGGGCGACGGCGGGGGCGACGGCGGGGGTGACGGCGGGGGCGACGGCGGGGGCGACGGCGGGGGGCGACGGCGGGGGCGACGGCGGGGGCGACGGCGGGGGCGACGGCGGGGGCGACGGCGGGGGCGACGGCGGGGGAGACGGCGGGGGCGACGGCGGGGGCGACGGCGGGGGAGACGGCGGGGGAGACGGCGGGGGAGACGGCGGGGGCGACGGCGGGGGCGACGGCGGGGGCGACGGCGGGGGCGACGGCGGGGGCGACGGCGGGGGCGACGGCGGGGGAGACGGCGGGGGCGACGGCGGGGGCGACGGCGGGGGCGACGGCGGGGGCGACGGCGGGGGAGACGGCGGGGGGAGACGGCGGGGGAGACGGCGGGGGCGACGGCGGGGGCGACGGCGGGGGCGACGGCGGGGGCGACGGCGGGGGCGACGGCGAGGGCGACGGCGGGGGCGACGGAGACGACGCAGAGCTGCGCGGGGTGGTCGATGGGCGTGGGATCGCTTCGCGGAACGACGCGACACGCGACGCCCCCTCTGCGTGACGCCGCCAACCGACCGACCAGCCCGCCCGCCCGCACACTGCCAACCACCCCGGCTGAGCCGCCACGCTTCCACCCGCTTTTCCATACTCCATCCTACCCGTTCGTCCGCGCCACCATACTAACGCCCGCTTCTTTACACTCCCAACCCATCCAGCCACCGTTCCTCACACTCCCAACCCACCCAGCCACCCTTCTTCACACTCCCAACTCGCTTGACAGCGCAGTCCTACTTCGATCCGCTTTACCGTACTACCAGCACGCCCAAACGCGCTTCCCCTATTTCCATCTGCATCACCACACTCCGTACCCACCTACCCGCACCGCCGCACCTGCTGTGCCACACTCCATCCCGCCCTCCAAACTCCCAACCTCCACGCACCGAAAGAAGGTGGCTCAGTGCATCAACTGATGTCATTGCAGTGCCTCTGACAAGGAGGTCCTAGGTTCGAGTCCTTCGAGTCCCGACGGTGGCTGGCGTTTTGACACTAGTTTGTCAGCTAGGTCGAATTCATTCGCTGTCTGGAGGACAAATTGTATCGGTCGGCTGCTCTGATCGGTGGTTTTCTGTGATTTCTCCGATCAACACTTGGCAAATGTCGGGGCAATACCCCAACAAACGAGCCACGTACAGCGCGCGAACTTTCCTTCCTCTTCCTTGCTCTAACCTCACCCTTCACTTACATACACTTACACTACCATGAACTACACTACCACACATGCCGGGTGACCGGTCAGGGTTTTAGAGCTTGTCCCGGCTGGGGCGGTGCCCCACTGATGGGAGATACCTGATTAGGGGAAACCCCCGCTAGTGGACGGTAGGTCGGTGCCGGATCTCGCCATCAAGTGGGAGAAGATTACCGCCACATCCCGATGAAAAAACATGCACTGCACTTACGGGACTACTGATTCTAGTAGTTGATGCGTCCGGAATCACTAACAATCAACTTGTTGTATGAGCAAGAGAAATCGTACTTTTACAGAATACGGGACTCATAAAACGAGTTATTTTGTGGTTAAAATGACACTTTTGGCAGCAAATGGCAGCATTACATAACTTTCATTATACTACGTATAATACTCAATATATATGTGCGTGTATGAGAAAGCGAAAATAATGTAGAGTTTCATCTCGAAAAGAGTTTATTTACTCTAGGATGCAGTGTACTATATGAGAAGCTGATAACAAAGAACTGAATCCTGTGTGCGAAGGGTGAGCTCTGGAGGCATGAGGACTTTAGCAAATGAGTACTTTTTGGTCCTGCCTACGCACTCTCCGGTGCACGAGAACTTTTAAGAGTGCATTTCTAGTCTTTCATACATTAAAAAAATACATTCTTGATATAATTTTCTACGATGTAGCTGAAAGTTTTAGAAACATCTTATGAAAACGTGTTTGTCAAATTGTTAAAAAATTATTTCTGAATAATCAAGTTTATATTTAATTGCATTTAATAGCTGACTTTAAGCTATTAAATGATAGTGCTCTTTCAAAAGTTTTAGAAACACCTTCATACATATACAAGAAAATATCTCACCCAACGAGAGCCTTAAATACAGTTTGATATTTTTTATTCACTGCTCGCAATAACGGTAACATCATTGCCTCTACAATATCATTGGCCGGCGAAATTCTAGAGTTCTAGTCCCGATTCTCACACTCTGCCTAGCGCTCACAAAGACCAGTTGGCTCAGAAACGTCCTATTGGAAACTAACGGAAAGACGTATTGTTCTGTTCCGCAATTCCACGCCACTCCTGCGGGCCACTACGCGTTGTTTCGCAGCTTGTAGTTCTCCGCCTCGTATCACGATCCAAAGTGCCGAGTGAAAAAACTGTGTTTCAATTAACAATCAATTGAAGAAAAATCAACAATAGAATTTGATAATAGTAATAATAATAATAATAATAATAATAATAATAATAATATTAATAATAATAATAATAAATCCCTGCTCGTAGTTCAGGAACATATCTATTACATTGAAACTTAAAAATAAAGATGTTACGCAGCAGTTAGCAAAAATATACAGGACTGAGGCTCTATTGGTTAGGAAGAGACAATTATAGGGAGTATTATGACTTGCGAGAGAGAATTGCTTGGCGATGGTAGACTTCGGTAGCCAGCAGCGTAGGTAATTTTCGGGATAAAATTGCGGTCGTTTTAGTTAACTAATGGAAAGATGATCGGGAAAGTGTACTCAAGTGCACCAACTTCAGTGCGACGAATTTATTGCTTTCCTCCATCGTGGAAAATTCTGCTCGGCCAACGAGACCTCACTTGCTGGAAAATAGTGCGTTGAACTTCCCCTGTGAACGCTGCGGATTTTCAAGGTCTCACCCTGCAAAAGGTATGCTAATGTCTTGATGAATAGTCGGTTTGTGATGGCTCACTCGAAGTTCACTCTCAGAAAGAAAGTGTTTGTGTATGAAACATACGTAGAAATGTGTCAAACCGTTATGTGCATTGTATCCTGGAGCCTTTCTTTCACATGCTGACAAATGAATAGCGTAATTATGGTCATTTTCAATAGGACTCCCCAACTGCACAAACCACATCAGTTTCCTTAATAGTTCACATGCCGTTTATAGAGACAGAATCATAATATGTGACTTAAGCTCTGCACGCTATCCTCCTGACCTGAGTCCATGGATTTCCTTCTTGGAGGATTTGTTAAAGATCGCATATTTGCAACAAATCCCCACACGGAAGATGAATGAAGGCAAAATATACAGGAACTCCGTAATACTGAAGGACATCCTTTATTGAGTGATCCATACTTTATTTAGAAGTCAAGAATGTATCAGAGCCATAGAGAGCAGTTCCAGCATCTACTAGTATAACGTTCGTGCAATTTAAAGTCTCCGGTAGCGAAAAGCCACCTTCCTGTCTCGGAGTTTCTACCGACCTCTGCTACGATTTCCCCGGCGTCCGTATCCTCGTTGATTGCGACCGAAGTTCCGCGAATGGTATGACTGTACTACTTATGCGAAGATATTTTTAAGGGATGGCAATCTTTGTTGGAAATCGGATTTTAAAAAAATTAGAAATGCGAACGTGACAAAGCAACAAGACGGAATGGAGTAATGGAGGCGGAAGGAGTTTACCACGCGTTTTTTGTCGGCCAAGATTACAGTGAAAACGAAAAGGAAAATGCACAAATATTTAAATCATTCATGTAGGAAGACGAAGTTGAGTTACATTTAGATTATGGATAATTCAGAGAGAATAGGAAGGTAGTATGGCCATTAGAAGCAATAAAAATTGGCTGAATGTGTGTTGTAAATATTAAATGAAATTCGTGATTTCTTAATTGTATTATGATATTTTCTTTTTTGTGTTATCCATTGGAACAACGATGGAGCTTCGAGATTGTACGGTAAAATTATTAAAGGAAAATTAAAATGTTTTTAATGATGAACAAGTTGTTCAAATTTCGATAATGAAAATTCTCCACGTACGTTTTCATAGTTTGGAATCCCGTATAGGCAAGTCTGTCGACTCACATAATATACATTTTTCTAAGATCCGTGAGAGATTCCATTCTGAAACCTAATGGGAGTAAGAATAAATTGTATGATAGTATGAAATATTTAGTTAAGCCGCGGCAGACTAAAATAAGTAGTGGGTTTTTTAAATAAACTACTAAAGATAGGAGTAAGAGAGGAATATTCCGGGTCGCACATACCGGGTCGCATATTATTACAGTAGTCGTAAAGACCGCTTTTGACAAAATGTTTAATTTATTGCAGTATATGAGTATTTAATTTCTATGTCTTGACATTGTGCATGCTGCTTTGTGAAAACAACAATTGAGTTGTTTTGTCCAGCAGCACTTTTGTTGCCGCAAATATATGTAAGTACTGGAGAAAGATATAAGAGATGAGTACAGAAGTGACGTATCTGGGCAGAACAATCGCAATCCAGGTATAATGAAGACGGAAATTATCAGCGGAAACCCAGGAAAGAAAGTAACAGATGGGAACCAATGTAACGAATAAAAAGAACAAAAGATCACGTGGATACATATGTTAACTTTGCACCTTCGTCTTTTACTTGTAGACATACAAGTAAAATGAACATTTGACTTGTTCTCTACGCCTCGGATAAATTTGTTCGAATTTCATATCTATTTAAGGATATATGAATTATGAATGTTATTGACAACCTTCTGTTTATTTTACATTTTTATGGACTACTATAAAAATGGAAGATTTTTTGTTACGAAATTATGAAATTGTTCCTAAATGTACATCATTATTATTAAATACTAGTAGATATGAAACGCGAATGGAAAATATAATTAGGTGTGACTAATTTAACGGGAAATAATTTCAGTTTTTCGATTTATTCGTAATAGGCTTGCTCATGAAACTAATATTTTCAATAAAAACGCTCTCCAACATGCAAAATGTGACGTCCAATTAATAAAATAATGCCCATTTCAATACTGAATAGACTAGGAGGATTTACATTTAAACTTGCAATGCTTTGTATTAAAAGAGGGAAAAGAGATGGGTACATCAGCGTTACCATGTTTGCGTGAAAATTTCTTTCGTTCGTCACTGGGCATAATTTATATGAAAATATGAATATCACATAACTATTAATATATTTATTTTGTTTTGCTGATTTTTACCCTGTACCAACTATTATTGTACTTACATTAAACATTTTTGGAACATATGAATTATTAATGTCTTTAGAGATAACCCTTAACTGGTGACGTGCGGTCTCTGAGACCGCTATGGAAAAATAAAAGCGTAGCCCTCTTTTCTGGTACGTCGCAATAAGTTTTTCTTTATAATACCTTCCTATCTCTTTCTAAACTATACTCACACGCGGGGCAAGGGGTCCAGTGACAGCCGTTCACCTTTGAGGGCCAAGTAGAAGTTTCGGAGTGGTCTCGCAGACCTCACATCACCAGTAGTGAGACTTTTCTTCCCACAGTGCAATGTGGGATGTGAAGTTTTTCTTCACATCCCACAATGCAATGCAAAGTTTTTCGTAATGGATAATTTTCGTAGCAACAATTCATTATCGTATTTAAATGAAGATTTTCTATTGTAGTGAATAATATTTCAAACCTGAGATAATTAATAGTGAAGAAACAGTATGGAACAAATTATAGCCAGGAATTTACTTGACGAGACATAAATAAATATATTATTTTCATTTTATATATTAACAGCAAATCATTTTATTTTCTTATTTATTATAGCATTGTTAACGTGAAAAAAATTGTCAAATCAACATGAAATGAAACACCGAAAATAATCTCCCTAAAACTTTTGGGATCTCACAGACCACATGATACGGGTAAGAGAACTTTGAAGGCATGTCACCAGTTAACGGTTAATGAAACCAGTTTTGCCTCGGTATTTGTAGTTTTAATGACTTCAACGCTATAACCTAGCGATCATCAGAATTAACAGGTCCCTAGGCTGAAAAGCTAGTTTCGCCCAGTTTGCCTTGCCCAAACTGTCTCATGAATTATCATTTTATCAATTACTGTAATTGTTTACGTTTTTACGTTGAAATTTAAATACTTGATAGAGACGTAGCCTGGAATTGAAAGAAGTAGCTAATGGGATGAAAAATATAGTAAAGAGAGCGCAAATCAAACTTAACGTCTCAACCGCACGTACTTGAAAAAAATCATACCTCGTTCCTAAACTGTATTACACCTACTTGCAGGGCTGCGTAAACGTGGGCGTAAATGTTGTACGCGAGCAACTTCCTTGGTCACATTTGAAGCAAAATATCGAAAATTGACCAAACTTTTCTGTTTACTCTCTACTGAAATGTTGGGTTTTTAATGTTTTTTTAAAATATTTTTCTAGTTCATACAATTATTTAGTATGCATATACATCTAAACAATTTTGTTCACTTAACTGAAAAAATAAGTAATTTACCGCGATAATCTTGAAAATCCGTTATTGAGGTCCCGTATTGTTCCCTGAGGTCTGCGATGTGGTGGTACATTAACTTTTCATTTTTAAATTAGGGGTCAGTCAATATTTTGAGAACCTCTATTTTAAAACAGCAATGTTTTTGTATCTTAATTGAACTATAATTCCGCGCGTCAAACGCATAAACGCTCAACCGCTGCTCACGTGCCCCTACCCACCACCAAAATTCAATCAGCCTGCTGGCCCCAGCGCGACCCCGCGCGTGCGCCAAGATCGCATCGGGCAGCGCGGCGGCGAGCGGTCGCTCGTCCGCACAAAGACATCCGCCGCCTGGGGACGATGGCGCGGGCATCAGTCACGGGGGCTCCAGGGGCCTCGGTGCGAGCCCCGACACGTCACCTCGAGGGGGCGAGAGGAGGTTGGGGGGGGGCTCAGCGCGAGGGGGCACCAAATCGCCCGCGCGAGCCCCGCCCTCACCCGGAGAGAGACACACTCCAGTGATTGAGGGGGACGCAGCCCCCGGGAAATCGCGTTAAAAGGCCCCCACTCCACCCCACCCCCGCCCGCGTCCTGGACCCTCCCTGTCCGTCCACCGCGCTCCCGCTCCCGCCCCCCGCCCATGCGGCCGGTCCCCTTCCCCCGCCGGTTATCATGCTAATGGGCTATGAATACTTGATCCTCGACACGGCGAGGGCGATTACCGGGCCCGTCGCGCGCCCGACACCTACCGCCCGCGCCCCGCACCCCACACCCACCCCGCTCCGCGCACCTCTCGCGGCACAGTGGGTCGGCGGGACGCCCCAAAACGGAGGCACCCATCACCTCTATATTAGCCGCACTCACGTTAATATATATAAATAAATAAATAAATAAATGTCTTTTATTTGTGGCGAGGCTCAGGCCATTTAGGTTGGTACGTAAATCGTCGCCGACGGATTTTTTTGGCAAAGACGTAAGAGGTCGGATTTATTAATTTATAATTTTTTGTGTTAATTTGGGTTATTTTCTTTTATTATAGTTTCATTTTCTATATTTTTATACACTTCCTACTGTTACGGACTGCAGGAAGCACCTGCATTAGCTTCAGTATTATCATTAAAATAAATGTAGTCCTAATTCTTTGAGAAAAAAATGTGTTCTCAAAAGTATTTCCCTGCCATCTAAAGAAGAAAATCACTGTCATATTGCTGCCTTCATGTTACTCACAAATAGGCCCACAAACGCCAAATAAAAATATATTTGTGTCCTAATTAATGAATAATTAAAAATAATATTACATGCTCTGACTGCGTCTTTCGTGTATTTTTTACTATCGGAGAGTTATGCTAAAAGTCCAAACATATATTTCTTTTATATTACACAGGCCGACGTCAGTTTAGTTACAAAAAGGAAAACAACTAATTCCGATTAATTTCAGGATGCTGCATTCGAAATTGACAACCGTTTTTCTAGATTAGCTCGTATTTTTGTGTAACGCGTAGTTGCCAGTTTTTACCATTTTGGCTTTAGTTGTCATCAAAGTAACCATTTCCACAATGTTCCTAGAGTGAGAAATATTTAGTATTTCACTCGGTGAAATTCAGGAGATTCGTGTTGTGTGTGGGTGTGTATGTGTGTATGTTATATATATATATATATATATATATATATATATATATATATATATATAACAATGAAACGGAGGGAGAGAAATTCGCGATGATTGAAAACCTTGACACTTGTGTTCCTTCCCCTTCTATTGTTTGTTTTTAAGTGTTTTTTTTACATACTGAATGTAGCTCCCTCGTCTATGTGGCATCAATGGGCGGCACGATGACGCGGGCGAGCAAATATATAAAGTAGGAAGTGCCGTTGTTGCGTGGCTCAGTCTTACTCTTACGAGTATGTATTGCAGTAAGTAATCTCTGAAGTATGAAAATGTTTGTCGTGGGAATCGACTTACGAAGTTTTACTCAGTAACTTCAGTTATTGTCCCGAAATGTTTTACTGTTATCATAGAGTGATTTCATGGTTGTTCTGTGGTTCTAAGTTTCCCTTTCTTGCGCAAATGTCAAGTTCTTCCCGCAGAGGTTGTAAAAACTCACCGGGCTGATTTTGTTACATCTGTAGCGTGTTATGGTTAAGTCTCAAATTAGATCGATGAATGATGTCGTCAGAGAATTATATTATTTTTAATTATGACTGTAAGATTGAGGATCAGGATAATGGCTGGGCTGAAGACCTGGCTTAAAGGATTCAAGAAAATGATGCCTTTTGCTGTTCCGATGATATGGAGAGAACCCCGGAATCACTATGGCGTTTTTTTCTGTATGACGAATACATCAGGAAGTAACAAGAAGAAACAGTGTGCCATCGAATATTCAATCTTGCAATCCGCGATTAGACCAGTGCCTCATGGAGAAAATTTACCTGCACCTACTCCTCCGAACGATTGGGAAACTATTGATATTGCAGCACCTTAAGGTACCGATGAGGACACTAACTCAATATTTGCAGATGAAGATCTGAGAGATAGTCTCTTCCACTTAAAAGATGAGACTTATTTCATCCTTCAACTGAACTGAACGATTTAACAAGAGACTTACAACTTTCGAAAGAGAAAGCTTAATTCTTGGGTGCTAGACTCAAAGAATAGAATGTACTGGCTCCCGGAACTACTTAACACTCAGCACAGGAAAAGAACCGAGCCTTTTTCAGTATATTACAGAATGGAAGATTCCCTTTGCGTATGTACGGACATCAATGGCCTGATGAATGAGTTAGGAATCCAACGTAATCCATCTGATTGGTATCTTTTCATAGATTCATCTAAGTACAGTCTGAAAGCAGTTTTGCTTCATGTTGGAAATAAGCTGCCTGTGGCACACTCTGTTCCAATGAATGATACTTACGAGGATCTCGCACTCATTTTAAATCGTATCAAATACAAAAATCATGGTTGGCAAATTTGTGGACATGTAAAAGTATTTGCAATATTATAATGTCCAATGTCGGGACCAGACCAATGTCTCGAAGGTGGATTTACAAAGCACATTTGTTTTTTGTGTCTTTGGGACTCAAGAGCTACAGGAAAATTTTTCTCACAAAAGGAGTGGCCACCAGAGAATCATTGAAGCCCGGTACCAACAATGTCAAGTATAAGCCCCTGATCGATCCAGGCAAGGTACTGCTTCCAACTCTGCACATTGTTGCACCTCATGAATTTCTTAAAGGTATAGACAAAGAAGCTGAAGGATTTAAGTTTCTTAGACAGTGTTTTCCGAAAATAAGTGGTCTGTATACATCTGTGAACATTATACCTTATAATCTATTCTGAGTAAGTAAATGCTAAAGTATAGTGCAAGTAAACTAACTGAAAATATAGTTTTTTAATTGTTTAGATTTACTAAATTAATTTATAGAATTTTAAAAATTCATTGTCTTTGACACAAGTGCCAAAACGAAATTTATTCCCTTTTTGCAGCCAAAAATACTCACTCTCCGGTATTTTCAAGATAACTCATTATGCCTATTATGGTAAATTTGGCAACTACGCGTTACACGAAAATACGAGCTAATCCAGTAAAACGGCTATCATATTCGTATTCAGCAACCCAAAATTGTTCAGAATCAGTGAGTTTTATTCCTGTAACTTTTCAAAAGTTTAAAAATGTCGGCCAGTGTTATTTATTTAAGTTCGCCTTAGAAACAACTTTGTCACTGGCGACCACAGTTACAAAAATTCAATGCTTACAAATTTACATTGCATGCTTACAAATTTACATGATTATCAAATTCCATGAGGTACATGTACATTAGAGCTAGAGGGTTAATACAGTATTTGTACATGAGATTGACAAACTAGTATAATCAATTGCTAAATACAATTAACCAGCTTAAATTTGTTAAGGAATTGAATGATTTTCATGCATCGAGAATAAGAATTAAAATACAGTGGAGATCATCATTAATATTGTTAAAATTAAGTTTGTTCTGTCCGTCGTCAACACATGGCAATCAACAATATGATGTTTTGTAGACACAGACAGTCCGCAGTTTGGGCACGGATCAGGAAGTCTTTTTCATAAGGTGGTTATTGCTAAGATAAAAATGACCTATTCGCAATCTGGTTATAATCTCTTAGCTGTCTTCTGCTAAGTTTAAAGGATGTGATGGGAGATTCCTCAATGTTCTTCCTAACTGCATAGTAATTTAGAGGGTGACATTTTCCAGTTTCAGTCCCAAAGCTTCTTAACCGCGAGTAATAGGTACTTATTAAGATCACGAAGTGAGCCACCTTCTTTGGTTTCAATTACTGGAAGAGAGATTGCTGTTTTCGCTGCTGCGTCCGCTTCTTCATTGCCCTGTATACCTATGTGAGACGGAAGCCAAACAGTTGTGATGCGGTATCCTTCACAGAAAGCGTGATAAAGCTTTTCTTGGATTTCTTGGATCAGGGTGTTAAAAGAATGACGGTTGCGGACGGCGGATAGAATGGATAATGAATCAGAAAAAATAACAATATCTGAGTTAGATGGTCTTAGGATGCTAATGTCAATAGCTTTGGTAATAGCCCAGGCTTCACATGAGAATATGGAATGAAACCTATTTTTCTTGTAATTGTAACACATTTTAAAACTATTTAACGTTTTTTGACTATTATCCACTACACTTTTTTTAATATTTTTAATAGTGACGTCTCCCATACAAATTTAGCTTTCAAATGGACCAGAAATTGCTTTAGAGTTGGAAAAAAATGATCAGTCGATTTTTAAATCGTTCATGCATTGTTTTCAATTGGGAACCGAAATTCCCAAGCGGCTTTAGAACTATGCTATATTGTGATGTGGCGCGGCGGGGCGACCTCTGGTCAACAGCGGCGAATTTCGCTGCCGTGCGCCAACCCAACCCGCACGCACCGCACCACATCACGACTCAGCGCACCGCAATCGAAGTGTAGGTATTGCAAGTATTAATTACAGTGCAAATTAAGTCAAAAATATTTATGCCATCTTGAATCTCATCAAGACACTTAGCAGCAACAAATAATCCTTCCACAGCTGGATTTATTTTTCTCAATCACTTATCAATTGCAGTATTCTTATACATTCTCTATTACGTATTAGGTAAGAAAATGCTCTAAAGGTAAAATGCAAGGATATTTTAATCTATATCCCCGTTATACTAAGGCTCTCTCAAAATCCATACTTTTTAATTCCTTTAATACAACTTTGTACTTACAATAATCATCTGAATTTAATAATAAATAATCATCTGTTCTTATGACCATCATAAGAATACCATCATACCTGTTTGGTGTGTGTTTTCCTTATACAGAGAAAAAATATTATTTATAATAATGCTTGGGTAAGGTGCTCTCTAACGCTTTGCGACTTGGTAAATATAAAGAGACTGCAAAACCAAGGCGTACATTTTTAACCAAATTTCTGCAATGATTATATTTTACAATTCTAAAGGAGATATTGCACCCAAACACGACAGTTTAATATTAGTACTTTATATTTTACTGATACGTTATTGGTTGTTATTGATTTCAATATGTAGTTCCATATACAGTACACAATGCACCTGGATCGAGATGATCGTGGCTGCGAAGGAAATATGAAAACAGTTGAATGATGCTACATGTTCTCTTATAGAGGGAATTATGAAAGAGAAATATGGGAGGGAAATATGAGAAGACAAACCGAGTCAAATAACTAGTAAAAAGAACAATTAATAACTAGTTAATTCATTACTAGCATTCATTACTACATAACTAGCTAAGTCATTCTGAATAATTAGAATCATGTAAAAATAAAATCATGTATGCACCACCGCCTTTATTTGGTTCTAATGATCTCGGACGACAACGCCCTCGGGCCATAGGCTTTCGGTCCTTCTGTCGCCGCTCGACAATTAGAACCCCTTGGTGCTTAAGTATAATATCTAAAACGCGGTCAACAAAATTTCAATAGCATGCTTTTCTTTCGCTCTTGTTTTACGGAAGAAATTTGTAACACTGATGTAACTCAATCGTGAGTAGTTCCAATGTACAGTATTTAACCCTTCATTGGTAGCGTGGATTGCTATCCATTCTTATTCATTCCTTGTTTACAGCAAGCGTTGACAAAATTTTGGCATGGGCTTTTCAGAAACTTTCGTAGAAAGCCACAGCAATTGAAGTATAGCTAAATATGACCCAAATGATAACTGCTACACTAGCGATAAGAGTCGGAAGCAATTTGGAAACTGAACCGCGAGTAATCGCGCGGACTTGTAGTCGCAGTTCAGTTTCTGACCTAAGCTGACATCATGAATATTTCTGCGATTGATGCTCTAAATGTCTATGCAAAGAGCAACATTAGAAAAAGTTGAGTAGTAGTTTGTTTCTAACGGATCTTACTTGGTTCCCTATGAAACTAGAAAAGAAAAGGAGGACCCAGAGAAAAACTGTGTCGACATCAGTAAGACCACACGAGAAACTTCTATTGGGAATCCGAGAATGGACTGAGCTGTCAGTGTGAGATGTTAATCTGATGTTGACATTGAAACATTTAAAATAGAGGTTGCAAATGATTAACCAATTTTATAAAACTGGTTTATTTAATTACCGCAATGCAAAGTATATCAAGTGCAGAAAACATATGCGAAGAGCACAAGACTTTTCAAAAACAAACTCTACTCGCATATATTTGAACATATTTATTTGAAGGCATAACACATGCAATTTTGTGAAGCAATTCATAAAATTTGTAATATATCCACGTCCTAATAAATTTTTGTAACTGGTCTGTGTTTTAGATACCACTATTTGTCTTTATCTGAATTATAAGATGATTTGTTCGTACATGAATAAGAATTTTGGACCATAATTCCACGGAACCATTTGCGTTCCAATATTGAGCGTGATCACTGAAGGGTTATGTTTCCACCTCATATTCACAAATTAATGGAATTGAAATGAAGCCGTTGACCTGAGTTAACAATTGGAAGAATTGTATGCTTCATCTTCATGGCTATCCACTGAAACAGAAATTTGCGTTCCTGACTCGTCGAACACATTCTTCTTTTACCATTTCCCTTTCCTCTTACTCACACAACTTTCAGTAACATTTTCATTATTTACTGAATGGTGAAATTCTCATTTGTATTTCTAAGAGACGATATTATAAATACCTCCCTCGGTGGCTTGTTGGTTAGGGTGCTCGCTTTCCACGGCGCAATCCTGGGTTCGATTCTCGGCTGAGGTAAAGTATACCTGTACGCTTTCCTTACAAATGTCCCAGTATCTAGTGGCGATGAAAAAGCCGACCCTAAGGTTGTGAAGACCAGTATATACGGTAAAGGGATGTCTTCGTGCTCACCATACGAACCTCTTATCCCATGACCGAGATGCTGGGTCACCACTGGTCGGCCCGTAGCGGGCTGCGGGCTGTGAGCTGTAACTGTTATTACAGTTATTATAGTTAACAAGTCAAAAAACAGGTACTATAATAACGTTAAACAGTTCTTAATTAGTCACATGTAAAGTGACGTTTATTGATACGGACAATAATAAGCTTCTAACTCTATATTAGTGTCTCAGTGTCTGTGAGTAAACAACTTCCTTGCAACTCTTGAAACGAAGGCAAAACCCGCTTATTTCAATGCCTCATGGATATTTAAGATTACAAACACCGACATTAGCATATGGAAAGAACATTTTTGTCGGCAGTATTTAGAACGTGTGTATGTTATTATGTAATCAATGTATTGTACTCACAATTCAAATTCTCAGCCGTGATTAATGTTGGAACAACTTCTTCAATCTTTCTCTCCAGGCGCACTGTTATCAAATAGGTGCGCAGAAGTATTGTGAGAACCCCTGATCACAAGTTCACAGTTTGGCAATCTTCACCCCTCCCTTTGCAGAAAAGGTAGATTATTTCTTTTTACATAAAGTAAGCACTGCACGTTG
This sequence comes from Acheta domesticus, assembly GCA_031308135.1. Lineage (NCBI taxonomy): Eukaryota > Metazoa > Arthropoda > Insecta > Orthoptera > Gryllidae > Acheta > Acheta domesticus. Next base: position 107,528,098 of record JAHLJT010002406.1, on the reverse strand, counting down.
AATACACATTGCTAACGTGTAGGCGTAAAACACGGAACTTTGTGCCTGGACACACAGTCATCACCCCCCCCCCAAGGAGTATATAGAGTGTATAACGAACGCAGTTAAGGCGATAGTGGAGCTTTTTAAATAACCAAGTCCTCTATTTTCGTTAGTGGCCGTGTTTCGATCAATATTTTTGTAATATCACTTTATAATAAAAATCATATTATTAAGAAATACATCGTCTTGTAATAAGAGTACTCATACGCCGTCTTCAGCTGCAATCCATTTGTTTCGACTGTCGTTTTAGAATGGCGGTCAGTTAAAATACTAACGGACGCCGATATATAGAGTGGGGTTTCATTGCCCTGTATAATTGTATTAAGTCAATACACCAATACGATATTACTGAAATTTGTTAAAAACATCGATAGGTCAGATAATTTCGATATATTTCTACTGATATCTGCGTTACGATTGATTCCTCTGTAACAGAGAATATCATAGCTTACGAACAGAACTAATTGCCTACCCTGTACTTTTGCATAAGTGCCCTCGTCTGCCTTCGATCAACGGGCTAGGTGGTGGTTTCTGAACAAACTCCCACGTGCCTACCCCGTAGCGCCATCGGGCAAAATGGGCTCTACGAGACGGTGGCGATTGCTTTCTTTGCAGTTAACATTCGTTATCTTCGAAATTGAGATGAGCTTTCTCGCCTGCCTTTAAGTTGAGAGGCTATCAATTTACATAGGAAGTGGTATATCAGAGGTTCTCATCTTCCCCGAATGGCAACCGATTATTATGCCAGATAAGCCTCACTGTGCACGTTAATATTCTTGCTGTCCGTGATTCGTAAACTATACAAGTTCCTCTGATCCTTTCAGATGCGATTTTTTTAATGTGTTAAGGATTTATTTATTTAAGTACTCACAACAGGGCAAAGCCGCAATTACAGTAGGCATTACAAGAAAAACCATGCAAAATAATAAAAAAAACAGTTTCAAATGAAATAACAAAACTAAATTACAGAAGTCTAATTACAAGAATACATATTTTTGCAAAAATTGATATTCTTCAGTGTGTGTGAATTCAAAGCGTGACGTGAAACAATTTTCACAGAATTCGGTGACTTATAGAAGTGGTCATTTTCTTAATTGGTCGGTCCGTCAAAATCCTTTGTTAATGGAAATAAAAATAACTTCTAAAATAGAAAAGATAGTATTTAGAAAATGTATTAACAGAATCACTATATCAAATAATTTCAATATCTTTCAACTGCTACGTGCCTTACAAATCCTTTCTCTCTACCAGGAGACATCACAGCTCGCGAGCAATACCTATTGCCTGCCCTGCACGCTTGCTTTAGTGCCCTCATCGGCCTTCCATCACCGGTCAAGGTGGCGGCCTGTGGCAATCGCTGAACAACCTCCCACGCGTCAACCGGCCCCTCTCGCGCCACCGGGCCTGCCGTAATGCGAAAGCGCGCGCCAGTCTGCATACCTGTGAGCGCTTGCGGTGCACCGCAGGGATTCCCACCTCCGCGATCTTGCCGCTCCGCTGCCCCCTGCGTGTCCTCCACGTGCCGCCGCCGCCGCCGTCTGCTGCTTTCGGACCGCACGCGCGCCCTCGCGCCCGCGCGCTTTCGCTGCTGCCTTCGCGCGGGTGAAGGGCAAGGGGGAGGGGGCGGGTACCGTGAACAGCGCACGGTGTTCGGAATTGCAGTTATAGTGGGACAAGTTTGTTTAACTAATCGGCAGACATTTCCATTTCGGTTTTTATTTTTTGGCGCACGGGGCTGTGTCAATAAAATGGAATATCTCACGGTATTTCGCGTCGTTCATGGTTGTACCGCTAGGAGCCGCGTGATCGCGACTGTATCAAACAATGCTGGCGATCATGCGACTCCTGGCGGCACAACGGAGAATGAAGCGAAATACCGTGATATATTCCATTTTGACGGCATACCCCATGTGTCAAGAAAGAAAAACAAAAGTATATGTTGTTGCAGGCATTTAGTAAACAATTGAAAACACAATTAAATAAATAAGGAGGTTTTGTACGATGTATTGTAAAACATATTTGGTGAAAATCATCACGTGACCCGCATTGTTTGAAGGGCATACGGCGTGTTGTACATCGTTTCCATTATAAGACTACGATAAATGAAAATAATTCCGAACTGACCGGCCAAGGTGACTCACAGCATCAACATATGTCACTGTAGTGGCTTTCACCGGGAGGTCCTGGGATTTGAGTCCGAACGGTGGCAGAATTTTCGACTCTAGCTGGAAAGCTAGGTCGAATTCAGCCCCGTTCTCGAGGACAGTTCTAGGCGAATTATTTTGTTTTGAAAATGAACTTTCACCATGAATCAAATAACAACCAGAGATTTATAAACCATAGTAAACAATTTTATTTTGTAAAAAAATAATGAAAAAAGTATGATTTTAAACATTTTAAGAGAACATTTCATTAGATTTCTTGATATTGAAAATAACAGTAGTCTGTGAGAATGAAGAAAGAAATGGTGAGAAAGTGAGGAATGAGGAAAACGAGGTAACCCTGAGGAAAAGCGCTATTAACTTCTTTATGGTGAGGTGGTGAAAAATAATGGAAACAAAGAGGGCAAGATAGAAGGTTAGGAGAGGCGAGAACGAACCCTGGGAGTGAGCAGCAGGAACAGACACGGGGCGGAGCGGATAAAAGTGAGGCAGAATGGACATAGACGAGGGAGGTGGAAAGAGAGAGCGAATAGGACGGTCAGAGATAGTGTGAGCCGAACAGACAAATGACAGGGAGGACCGCGGCAGGGCGGAGCAGGAAATGGCAGGCCGAAGCGTGAAGAGGTAGAGTGTGGAGTGTGGGGGCCCGGAATGGGATGGGTGCAGGAGCAGGTGAAGACAGGTGGTTGCCAGTGGAGAGGATTGAGACGAGTCTGATGTCCGGGTAACGAAGTGACGCAGTGAGAGCGCATAGCACCGGACGTTAGACATCGTGCGAGGAACCTGTGCATATTGCTGACGTAGTACGCCGTGTCAAAACATCGACTTCCTAGCTTTTAGGCAGTCATTCGTGGTGCATTAAAATCAAATATCGCGTAACAAAGCACACAAAACAAATTACTAATACAGCAAGTAATTTATGAGCGATTACAATTCCTATTAGTATTCCTACAATTCCAATTCGTATTAGCCTATCCGATGTTTTCTAAACGGAGATAGTATGCTTAGATGACTACTGCTCATGCGCAGTATCTCCCTTCTCGTATGTCTCGTTTGCGGTTCAACGTCCGTCGAGCGCACTGATATCTCGCGCGAACTCTACGAGGCAACGTGTGATGGACTTACTGTAAACACTGTATTGTCCTTATACGTAATGTAAAATACTGAACAGCCACTAAGAACCTTGGGTTGATGCGATATAATTAATTTAAAAAATCTCGCAGATTACAGACCTCAGCTCGCATTAGGCTATCCAATAGTTTTGTAAATAGCGATAGCGGGACTAATTGCTCTACTGCCCATGCGCAGAATCTCCCTTCTCGTCTGTCTCGTTCGCGGTTCAACGTCCGTCGAGCGCACAGATATCTCGCGAAGAGGGCAACGCGCGATGGAGCGCTACGCAACGCAGAGGGCGCAGAGGGGCGAACGGGCCTGCGAGTGGCGGGAATCTGCGTGGGTGGCGAGGGGGCGGGGCGGGGCGGGGCGGGGCCGGGGGCCGGGTTCTCGTAAAACGCGGGCCGCAGAGCGCGCTGGCGGCGGCGAGGGCGGCGGGCCGACGCACGTAAATCCGTATGTATTTATTCGGTGGCGCGGGCGGCCGCGGTCGCCGGCGCTGCCGCTGCTTCCGGCGGCGGTAACTGCTGCCGCAACGACGGGGCGCCAACATTAATGCGCGTGATATACGCGCGCGCCCTGCCTCGACGCGGCCTGGCCCCGACCCTCCGGGCGCGGCCCGCGGCCCTGTGCGCTCGTTGGCCCTCCTCCGCGCCCTGCCCTGTCGACGGTTCTCCAGCCTTTCTTGCGTATCCCTTCATCTCTTTCTCTTCTTCTTGCACTTCTTGTCTTTCCCTTTTTCATGCTCTCACTCCTGATACTTGTTCGTTTTCGTTGCCTTCTTCGGAGCCTTTGTTTTCTAAGTTCTCATTATTGGTCATTGTCTACTTTCCCCTCTCTTTTACATTACCGTGTATGCAATGAACAGAAAATCTTGTAATTCTTCAGCAAAATTTACGATTTATTTTAATAGAAAAATAACTAGTTTTGAGGTTTCCTGATACCGGAAAAGTGTTTTCTTTCTCAAAACATCTGTCTGTTAATCCGTTTGTATCACTCTCTGTGAGCAACCTAAAAAGTTCACAGGTTTTTCACCAAATTAGATATTCCCCGACAAATCTAGCAATGTTGTGGTCCTCAAATTTGAATAGGATATATTAATTTTTGAGTGTACTTTTCATACAAATCTCTACTCTACTTTCGAACTTTAAAAAAATGGTTTCACGTTTTTTGCTTTAAATTTGTGTTGAAATAGAGCAATGTAGCCTTATGCTTATAAATATAGGCGTAGTTTTGAATTTTCTTGAATCTCTGAATTTTCGAAAATTGCACAAGTAATTTTGTGACTTCCTTGGATTACTACACTGCACATTACTACACTGAAGATTATTTCATTATTGAATATATTTTCTTTCTCTATTTAATTTGTCCTTGAAGTTGCTTGCGGAATCTGCGTGACAAGGTTAGAGTCCTATTTATTTTTCGAGCTCTAATACTTTTATTACTAGCATCCCCACTAGTTTTCATTTGGTATTCGTTTTTTATTGTATTACTATTCTTATTCTCGACAGGTTTGATTACCATTTACCTCACTTGCGTTTCTTCTAAGAATGTTGGAATATAAATTCTGTAACAGATATTAGAGATGTGTTAAATTCAATTTAACCGTCCAGCGGGCGCGAAGCGGCACTCAGTGCCGCATTCTTACATTTTGTTGATTTCGTGAAAATAATTGGTGACGCACTATTGAGCTCGTAGTTATTCTTCATTCATTATATTTTCAACTGGATGACACTAAAATCACGATTTTACACTGCCGATCGACCGTTATTCATTAGTAATTCGAACTCTGCAGTGTTGCGGCACCCCGTACCGCAAGCACTTTGTCAATTACATTATATTTGCGTATTTCATCCATTAGAATTCTTACTGCTGTTTTGTTATTAAGCTTTGTGACAGATTTTGGAGTACTAACTACTAATTCAAATTTAAATGCGTTGTTTCCGAAGAAACGTTAGAAGCCACGATTGCACGTATTCATTCCCCGATATGTAACACATACCAAGACACGGAGGGAGCAAGTGATGGATCAGATTCTTATTAATATTGTTATTTCGTTTGGTATTTAGTTAGTTATTATGAAATAAAATGTATAAAAACATAAATAAAGAATATTTCTTTCACATTCCATCACAAAAGTAATAACTATTGACGTGAAAATCGAAGATGATGAATGTGGCACGGAGTGCCGTACGCGTCTGCTGGTGGGAAATGATGGGACGCGCCCGCCGGATGGTTAAGAGGGAATGGGTTAAAAATCTATTTTCAATAAAATTAGAGAACAATAACATACGTTATAAAGGTAGTGAGTTATGGAACATTACTCAAACGATAAACACTTTAAAAATATTGTAAGTTATCATACATAACTGATCCCGCACATTGCACTCTTCGTCTTTTAGTAGTAATATTAAGCAGCTAATATCAATTTAGAAACCAGATAAGGCTCTAATCACTTCCAATTTTATCGAAATTAATTTTTATATATCATGCATGTATAGTAAGTTTTTATTACTAGATACTTTCCATAATTGAAAAAATTAACAACCTGAAGGTAGTGTTTTCTGAACAATATTAATTTATTGTATCAAAATTCACTTCTGCATAGTGGAACTGCGACTGCGTTTCTCTGAGATATAGAAAAAATATCCGAAAATTTTCAAGAATCTCCACAGTCAATTATGTTATTTTGAATATTCGCATTAACTCTGACGTTTTTTGTGCGACATGGAATCTTTTCGCAAAGCTGTGCGTCTTTTATTCTTTACATTAACTTTGCATTTGTGGGAAATTCATCGCGCACATGTAATTAAACATCTCTTATTTTCAGGTTGTTTTCCTCGATAATTTGAAATTTGTGCTTTTTGGATATTTTATGTGGGCATGACATGTTTATAATTATGATGTTTAAAAGCACGTAGTGTATAGTACATTGTCATTATTTAAATCAACTTGTAAATAATATCACATTATGTGTATTTTACGGAATATAAACTGGAAAATTAGTTTTGTAAGTTTAAACACTCTTTAATAAAACCTATTTCATTTCATAATAAAAATATATGTGTATTATAGTAAATACCAAATGAATTCTTACATTATAAGTGGATAGCTTCGATCTATCTAGTAATACCGTCATTCATTGTTTTTTTTTCAGATTGCTTGTTCATTTGAGTGCTGAAAACTAATGGTGAGTAACAACGCCTTGGAAATATGATAATAATATATAAAAGGAAAGCAATAGGCTTTTTTCTTATAAAACAGTATTGGGAATGTTTTATACTGTTATCGCGTCTTCTGGCTCATTGAAAATGAATTCCGTTTAGACAATGTTCAAAGATGCAATTCACTGTATTCGCAGTAAAGACTATGCGTCTTATTTAAACGGCACACTGTTATTAACAAGAACACAAAGAGTATGTTGTCCAGCCATTTTAATAGTTCATTTTGTAAAGAGTGATTGCCGATACGCAGAAGATCTTTACAATTATCATACACAATATTTCTGAAAATTATCAGATTTAAACACAAGAATGAAATTACTAGAAATACATTAAGGTTCTCCGTATTTGGCTTCCGATAATTACATTCTTGTTTTGTATTTACAAAAAATAGAGTGGTCGACAAACAAACATTGATTGTGACACAGAAAAGCAATGTGTCATCACGGATTTCAATGTCACACAATGCGGAGGGGGTTTGATTGGTTGATTGATTCGGGGGATGAGAATGCGCAGTTGGTGATGAAAATTTAGATTACTTAGAGGAGGCCAATGCCTCTTTTTAATGTATATGTATTGTAGGTGGAAACGCATGTGTTCTTAAAGATAAAAAATAAATTGTTTAAGAAATACATTTTACTGATTGTCTACAGAGAATGAAACAGAATAAACATTTTGTATATTTTCTGAGTCAGGTTTGAAAAGCGAATCCATCATTTTCTTTGGCTATTCGAATATTTCTAAGTCGATATTGCATTTAGACGAGAGAACTGAAAACCGTGGCAAATGTATGAGTGTGGTCACAAGACGAATATGACAGCAATCAGAAACCAATTGTTTGGGTAGTTCATTTGAAATCTGCACTCCTAGTATGTCTATAACGGAATTCATATTTCAGTGGAAAATAAATGGCTCTCTAATTGGTCAATCTCAGGGAAGAACGAAGTATTACAATTGTTATAATTTAAGTATATTTATATCTCTGCTTCCTGTGAGAAGCATTACCTACAATTTCATTCTTTGCAAGTACATTTTATTTCTAAGCCATTGGCTATGCCTTATCTTAAAAAGCTGTAACAACGCATTGTCCCTGCCTGAAACGGAGGATGATAGTTCACACGTTATTCTCTTGCTCGATCGAAGTACTTCGCATATCGGCGCCCGCTCGGGCGACTGCGCGACCGTCACTGCGCGTGGTCGGCCGCATTTTTTTGGAATTCACAGGAAATGTCGTGCGCAAAGTTGTTCCAAAAATTACAGAAATAATCAACACCTCTTAATTCTATAATCAAAGCATCTCCCCATTTATTTATGAATCAATGCGTGTATGCTGCAGCAGTGAGGTCGAAAAGTTGGAATAAATGATGTCTCCGTCGTGAACAGACGCGTGATTTATTATTTATTTATTTATTTATTTACGTCAAAAACAGTTAAAAACTGCATGTGACGAGGTATGGGGAGAAGTAGATTTTGTGCTCGTTTTCATAATTCTGTGATCTCTGTCCAAAACCATATTCTAGTCGAATTTTGAATACAGAAAAAAGAGCAGTTATTTTTAAGTTTTGTTTACAAAATCACACGTGCCGCATAATAAAAAGAGCAGTTATTTTTAAGTTTTGTTTACAAAATCACACGTGCCGCATAATTGCATGCATTTTACGTCTCAAGTTGTAGTCTTAGGCAGTTTTAGATTAGCGTTATCGTCCGTGTCATTAAAAGTGTACATTTTAGTTGTGCGTTATATAATATAAACTGTGATTAATTTCATAATTTCTATAACAACTTGAAAACTGTGTCGGTACGTCGAGAAGAAGATAAATGAACTTACGCTGAATGCAAAAATGTGGTGCGCGCGTGAGCAGGTGCTACGAGCTAACTGTGCGTGATAATGACTGGCAGTATTTCGCCCCTTTGGGCGGACATTTTCGTTCAGCCAGCAAAGTCTCCAGGGACAGCACGTGAAACGATTGTTATATAACATGTTTCTGTTTTCCATTTCACTGAAGCTGATTCATATACAATGAATAAATGTAAATTTTTTCTAACCTTTATGGGCGTGGCCATGTACCTAGGATGCAAATGAGCTATACTAGAACTCTAACTAATTTTTCGATTCCACCTTGTCATACATTTCACTTTCAATTTCATAAATGCGTGTTTAGGCACTGATATCAAAAGATGTCATGTAATTACATTTATTTTGTCGCCTTTGAGAACTTTAGTTCAAAACCTTACTATTCAACACTGTTTCAAAGGACAAACTGTTTATTTAATAAGGTACATTTAAATGCTTTAAATTGCGTACTCTACCTAAAAGGTAGGGTGAAATTCTCTCCCCATTCAATTAATGGGCTCCACTGCTTCAAACAATAAACACAATTTATTGATGTTCGGTTCTTTCAGGAGTTGCACCTCTAATTCATTCAAATGGAGTTAGGTATCAAACACACATTCATATTTGCGCTAACCGATTTTCAGAATAGATCTAATCTAAAATACACAATTCAGATACTCATATAAAAAGTTATTAATTCAAAAAATACGAATCTTTCCAGTATATCACAGCCTTATTACATCTCAACAAAATAAAGGCAACTATTTCAATAACTTTCAAATTTTCTTCGTCATTTCTAGCTGTCAAAACTTTCAGAACAATTCATACATTTTCTAATATCTAATTAATTATAAATATAATTAGTTATTGATTACAAAATGCATTATAAACATTAATTATGCTCACATAAACATTTTCTTCTTCCATTTCTTCTGCATCTCTCCTACTATTGGATTATTATCATTGAAATCATATCGTTATCTGTCAACCAAAATCATTCATTGGCCGCACGAATCACGACTTCAAAATCTAGGGACCGAGGATCATAATAACGAATGTGTCTTTAAATTTTGAAGTTATTAAGATTTGTTTGGTATACACAAAATTGAAACTTTCTCTTCCTTATGTATAAATTGTCTCAAGCTTGACCAGCCGCCTGAGTCGTGTTCTGTCAAGAAATGAAGGGAACACGCTGTGACGTGTTTGCGCCACCCGTGACGTAAACATACCGCGCGTGGAGTTTCCGACTCTTCTTCCCGCTGCCCTGCACGCCGAGTTGTTTCCACAGCAGCATCGAGCGCCGCGAGGCCTTATGCAACGCAGCGCACGACAAACAAACGCGCAAATAGACGCAATCCGCGAGTGCGCTCTCTCTGCACGCCCGCGAAAGAGGGATGACGAGTACAGAGTTTTGGAGCTACTGAATTATTGTTGACACTCCGGTACTTGCGTACGCAGTAGAAACGCGTTTACTCGGGCGGTAAATTATAGGGTGTGGTTAAATAATGGTTACAAATTTCTAACGGTTATACGACGGTGGCAGACTTTTCAACCACATATTTTCAGCTAGTTTTAATTCAGTCGCCATCTGGAGGATAATTGAAGCGGCCGGCTGCTCTGATCGGTAGTTTTCCGTGGTTTCTCCGGTCAACACCAGGCGAATGCCAGAGCAATACCCTAAAAAAACAGGCCAAGGACCGCATGCGATGTCTCCTTCCCCTTCCTTGTCCTTTCCTTACCTTCAGCTCACACCCTTACACTCAAAAACACTAGACTTCCACAGCTGTCAAACCAGTCGGGAACTTAGAACATGTCCCGGAATCGCTAATGTATCAATCCAATCTAAGGGTTATAACAGAAATTATAACATTTTGCCGTATTAATGCTACTATATGTATGGAAAATGATCACTTTCAGCCCATAAACATGTGTTGAGAGATCTACGGGAAATGATACAAGTGACCTAATTTTGAAATAGCACTTCTTATTGTGAACGTTGCGCATCGTGAACTTGTGTTTGGGCTATATTCAAACACAAGAGACGACCGGCTCAATGGTAACAAACATTATTTAAATGGTGTGGAAATCAAAAGGCATTTTAAACTAAAATAAAATAAACTGTTGTTATTTAATAATACACGACAAAGTATTATTTTGCATTCTTCAGTTGTGCAGTTTCAAGATTAGAAAGCCGCTTACGTGGCGTGGTGAAAGTTGTGGGACTGTGCTTAGAGGGAAGTTTGACATATCCCAAATTCCTTCATTATCAGTTCACAGACTCGGCAAAAACCCATCACATAGAACCAGAATACAAAATAAGTTTCCCTTTCACATTTTCCTCAGGAAATTTTCCGAATTAGATCCCGACTAGAGGAGCCCGATGGGTAACCTCAACCCTGTATTAGTTTTAAGTTTTAATTTAAGTTAGCTATTAAGTCATCAAACATATGTATTGTTATATTAAACTGAACTATGTATTCACCATCTGTGTAAATAAATGAAAATAAAAAAAGAGGGAAGTTTGAAACGGGGTTTAAGTATGTTACTAGGACTGCGGGTCAGAGGAGGTCTGCTTCACGTCGTCTTGGAAATGTCTCGGGAGGCAGGGGAGGCAGTTTGTAGGAGAAGGGCGTGTAAAATGATTAGCAGAGGGCCACAGGAAAATTGGTCTGTTCGTTAAGGAGAGCTTCAGATTTCTACTTGGTTTGAAAAACTGAAATTTTCTGAAGTACTCCTGTTCCAAAATTTATATTTTACATATTTCAAGAATTTTAATATATGAGTCGGGATGAAAATTGTGGTCTGTTCTTGTAAGATGTGTAGCAAAATGCGATCTGTTTCTATTGCGCTTCTTTTCATGTAAATGTCCTTCAATTCTCGCATTGAAAGGTTTGTCGGCCTGGCCTATGTAAATAGTTTCGCATATGTGGCAGTTGTGAAGTTCACAAACTCCTGTCTTCACCATGAGTGGGGTGGGGTTACGAGGGGAAAGTAAATGTTTGAAGGATTCGTGTGTGGTAAAGGATACTACACGTGTTGCTGTTACTACACATGTTTGACATAACAGAAAAAAAAATTAAAGAGACAATCCCTTTTCTTCAATACAATACTTCTTCTAATATTTGTATCAACCTTAAATTATCACTTATTTCATATTTTGGCGTAAATCAATTCATGTAATGATGTAATATTAAGAAAGATAAAATACAGAATCAGATGCCTGTTTCATTAATTAAACCTAAGGATTGAAAGAAATAGTGTATCACAAAACAATATCACGTGATAAGAATTAGTTGAACATTGCTCACAATCACCAAAAAGTAATGTGTACTGATTTGAGCTATATTTCCAGTAGGTAAATAAAGTCTGTTCTAATAGTACATGTAACATGTCTTCTAATCTTTTAAAAGCATAGTGTTTTCAAAATTTTCCATAAAATATATTTGAAGTCTTATAAGAATTTGTTTTTGATGTAGATTCAAATTTCAGTGAGATACGTTTGATACTCCATGTATTGTGTTGCTTTTATCCCAATTAGCTTCCATAGGCACTCCGCCTTCGAATTAGTCCTATACTGCGCTCCAAGAGAGACAGATTTCCATACACCGACCGTAATAGTAGATCGCAAAGACGGAGAAATCGTTGGAACTGCTGATCAATCAATCGTCCACCGTGCAAGAGAGCGGAATCGAGTGAAGAAACTACAGTAAAACTTGCTCAATGCGGAATCTCAAGGGTCCTAAATTTATTTTTCTGTATTAGACAAGATTCACATTAAGCAATGTAATACTTATTGTTGCCAAACCTCTTCCGCCAAACTTACGTTTGGCAACAATCACGACTTTATGCATTATACACTTTACAGATTTCTGCATTATACACGTTCCTCAGTAAGCAAGTTTTAATGTAATGTAGAAGCTCAGTGGTATGGACGATGGCGTGTTGATATCAAAGTCTGTCGTTAGAACAGTAGTGAAGATGGTAACGTGATGATGTCGGGGCTTAGGATGGTAGCGAAACAATGGCAATGAGGGTAATGAGGACAATAGCTCCCCGCTCTCCTCTAGCCCTTTAGGGGTGGGACGTCACGCAAGTGATAAAGGGCGGAGAAGAGGGCTGCGCCACCACTGGCGAATCGGGGGACACACAGACCGGCAGACCCACTGACCAATCAATCGACCAGCCCTCCCCCTTGCCGAAATATCGAGCGGCGTTTTAAAGGGGGAGACAACAGGTAGCGCGCGTCGCCGAGCCGCCGTGTGAATCAGCGGTCGACCGAACGGCGGTTGCACACACGGCGCCTTCGTCCCGCGCGACCCACCACACGCAGTACGCGCCGCGTCCGCACGTGCTTGCGGGAAAGAGGACGGCGGAGAGCGGCGGAGGGTGGCGGAGAGGGCGGTAGAGAGGGCGGTAGAGAGGGCGGCAGAGAGGGTGGCGGGGAGGGCGGCGGAGAGGACGGTGGAGACGGTGGAGGAGAGCGCGGCGGAGAGGGCGGCGAAGGGCGGCGGAGGGCGGCGGAGGGCGGCGGAGGGCGGCGGAGGGCGGCGGAGGGCGGCGGAGGGCGGCGGAGGGCGGCGGAGGGCGGCGGAGGGCGGCGGAGGGCGGCGGAGGGCGGCGGAGGGCGGCGGAGGGCGGCGGAGGGCGGCGGAGGGCGGCGGAGGGCGGCGGAGGGCGGCGGAGGGCGGCGGAGGGCGGCGGAGGGCGGCGGAGGGCGGCGGAGGGCGGCGGAGGGCGGCGGAGGGCGGCGGAGGGCGGCGGAGGGCGGCGGAGGGCGGCGGAGGGCGGCGGAGGGCGGCGGAGGGCGGCGGAGGGCGGCGGAGAGGGCGGCGGAGGCGGCGGAGAGGACGGCGGACGGCGGTGGAGGGCGGAGGCTGTGCGCGCGCGCTCCCTCGCCCGCGGGTGTTTGCATTCGCTGAGCAAACAGCGTTTTGCCGATTGCAGTATCTTTACGCCGAACCACGCGCGCTGCCCGTGGTCGCCGCCCTCCGTCCATGGCTTACCGCGTGCAGCTCGACCGACCCGTCCGACTAACAACAATGGCCAAGAACTCATCCGTCGACACAACCCATCTGACCAACAGCCCGACCGAGCAACAACTACATGTCTGATCAACAACAAACCATCCAAACAACAACAACAACCCATCCGACCAATAAGAACACGTTTGATCTTCGAAAATACGTCCGTCAAACATGCCATCCCGCAAAACATCCTATCCGACCAACTGCAACCTGTCAGACCAACAACAATCCACTCGACTAAGAACAGACCGTACGACCAACGCAAACCTAACACAAACCCGTCCGAACAAAACAAACTCGCCCCCCCCCCAACAACATCCCGTCCAAGGAACAACAACTCGTGCGACTAACAGTAACCCGTCCGACTAACAATAACCCGTTCGACCAACGAGAATTCGCCCGATCAACAACCCGTCCGTCCAAACAACTGTCTGATCAACAACTACCCTTTCGACCAATAAAAGCCCGCCCAACCAACAACCCGTCGACACACAACTCATTAAACCAATTACCCGTCTAACCAACAACTCGCTTTACATACAGCCCGTCTGACCTACAACCCGTTTAACCAACATCTGGTCTAACGAACAACCCGTCTAAACAACAATTCGTCTAAACAACAACCCGTCCAAACCACAACTCATCTAAATAACAACCCATCTAAATAACAACCCATCTAAATAAAAACCCGTCTAAACAACTCTCTACAGAGAGAGAGGAGTTGCCTTGTAAGAGAGAGGTTGCGGTAGCGGACTGAACAGGCCCCTCCTCTGCGCAAAGGAAATTTTTACGCTGCGCCGGGCTGTGAGTTGTCCAAGAGAGAGAAGAGGGTTGGCACAGGTTAAGGGAGAAAATGGATTTTTACTGAAGACATAATGAAATTATGATTAATATTGCACACACTATTTATTTATGCTATGTACACAAATGTTACAAATTAAAGTTGCGTATTACTTAAATCTGCTCGTCAATAACAGCAAAACTGCCGAGGGCGGCGCGCGGCGTAGTTACACAGAGAAACATCGACAAGAAAAATAAGGTGAACCGGAGGACTTGCTTGTATACCCGTAGGCAGAGATTTTGCTATTGCGATTGTGTTCAGGGGATGTGCAAGTTTCAGGGGAGGTTTGTGGGTGAGGCTACTTGACCGGCGCCTTCCGGCGAACGCGCCACACGAGCGGGAAGCGCGCTAGTGAAAGGGGGCGGCCGTCCGCTGAAGGCGGAAGTGAAGCCACGATGGCTCGGACTTTAGTGACGTGTCGGGACTAAATCCGTCTAAACAGCAACCCTGACTTCTGACCAATAACCCTTCGGAAATACAAGTACTCTGACAAACAACTACTCTTTCGACCAACTTCTCTGCAAACTCTTACGAAAAACAACTACTTTTCCGGGAAACAAATTCTCCTCTGGCTAACAATCACTCTTCAGACAAACAACTGCTCTTTCGTCAAACAATTGCTCTTCCGAACATTTCTCCTGTCACAAACAACTACTCATCCGGTTACCATTAACTCCTCTGACAAATATTTTGTTGGACTGATAATTCTTCCACTCAATAATCCGTCGCCTAACAACCCTCATCTAAATTCTCATCTCGTCTAGAAATACGCAGGGATATGCTACTGCTATTACGCAGACGTTTGTTTTAAAATCCTTCTAGAGCGCTAGACGCACCATTTATCGGTTAGAAACAAAAAAAGATTTTAAAATGGCAGATTACTGGTCTTACACGTTCATCTGAAACACTGAATTGTAATTTCAAATTTAAGATAATTCTTCGAGAATAAAGTATATGTAAAGGAATATATTTCTTTATTCCCTCAGAATGTGTTTTTACAGAAATATTACAAGGCTTAATAAATGGAAAATTAATTTATACATTTCTGCCTAACATGTAGTTTCATCCTTGAAAGAAAAATCAAATACTAGCAAACGAAATATACAATGCACGGGTCTCAGAAAACTTGCTCTTTGGGACACATATAATGCAACCAACGGTGGTGAACACACCTCTGTCGGGCGGGTTGCCTAAAATAGTTTTATGATTATACGTAGGGCTCGGGAGAGAGGCTGGCTGAGACTGGCAGTGCGCAGAAGAAATTCAGAGGAAATCTGATGGATCAAGAGGTGATTAATTGATTGTTAGTTAATCCGGACCCTTCAACTAGTGAGGTCATTAGTCCCGTAAGTGTAGTGTCTGTACGGAGGCGGGGACGGAGGCGGGGACGGAGGCGGGGACGGAGGCGGGGACGGAGGCGGGGACGGAGGCGGGGCAGGGACCGGGGACGAGAGTGAGCAGGGACAGTGCGAGATGACGGCAGAGTCAGAGAAGCGAGTGGAATGAGGGCGAGTGGTGGAGAGGGCGGCGGCGCGCGGGGTGAAGGATGCACCCCCTGCTTTACAGCTCCGCTCCGCTCCGGGAGCCGGCAGGCGTGCAGGCGGGCCGGACACGCCACGGCGGCTTATGGGCGTTGTTAATTAAAAATGTAATTACCCCGAAGCATGCGGATAGTTGCCGCCGGCACGCCACGGCGCCGCCTCGTCGTTGCTCGGCGCCCTCCTCCACTCGCTTTGGCTCTGGATGTCTGGCGGCGCAGGGGCTGTCTTCACTAGAGGCGCACCCGGCACCCAATGCTGTCTACGCGGTCGGGTGGCTCGCCCGGTTACAAGCCTTGCCTTTGTCAAGTTGGTGTGTTTCGTTACATGCGTCTCTTCTCATAGTTTCTACTATCTTTCTGTCTATTGAGTTGGGTGCTGCTCTTTTGACGAACCGTTTGAAAAGAGAATGGTAATAAACACTAAACTATTTTTTCACGGTTCATTTTTTAAGTAATCGACAAATTATAACTAATTGCTTGCAGTGGAATGACCCAACACAATATTCACATTTTTCAGTCAAAATAAAAACTGTTTCATGGTTTTTGTAGCTTTACCAATTTACTGAATATTAAAAAAATGAAACATCTCTCACATTTCGGAAGCTGCGTAGTTTTTTGTTTTTTTATTTCGGGCGCTTTGGTTATTAGTAATAAAAGTTATGTTTTGAATACGAAAAACTAGTAAATTGGGAAAATTTACCTATGAATTACCAAACTGATTACTTCCAAGGTGAAGAATTTAATGGGTAAACACCAACGAATTCAATGTATTTTTAAAATTTTTCTGCACCCTTTATCTGCACTTTTGGATGGCTAATGACTGGCCACGTCTCCTGTTAGTATCGCCGGTTTCAGCTCCCAAAGTATTTTGCGGTGTAGTGGGCACCACTTAACAGCTAGTCGCGGCATTCTAATTTTGTTTCTTTCGTTCCTCTATTTTCGTTATCTCTCTTCCTTTCTGCGGTCTGTTGACATCTGTTTCAGGATATTTGTTCTTCAGGGCGAATTGCGCTGAACTCATTTCGCTATGAAGAAGATAAGAACGTTGTTGACTACGACGAATAAGACGCAACATTTTGCCGACACCTAAGAATACATTGACTTTGGAAACCTGTGTCTTTACATCTTCCTTTATTTGCAAGACTGAATTAAGGACGATTATAATTTTCACACTGGACATAGTTTTTTTCCTACCCTTATAACCTTTGAACTTATGAAAAGTTTTGGATCATCCAAATTAAGAAAATATATTGTTTTCGGCGTTGAAATAATACATTTAGATTGGACTAATATACCTATGGATTCGCTTGGTGATCATTCCCAACGTAATCGTTATTAACATCTTTAGTTTGATGAACAGTAACATAAGACAAAGTTAAAGTTTGTAAACTGAGGTGACAACCGAGTTTTATTGCTTTCTCCGTTATTAATGATGGTCGTGTGTCGTTCAGTACTCCTAATAACACCTTGTAAGAAAAAATCGTATACAAATAATACCTTTTCTTGGTATAGCAGACGTCATAAGCCTTCTTTAGTTACAACTCTTTTTGTTTCGATTGTTCCTAAAGTACGGCAGACTGTTCAATTCTTAATTGACACCGTCTTTTAAGAGGGACTTTCCGTTCTTCTCTTTGGTTGCGATAAATCAACATAACAGTACAGAATTGCTCAACGAATTTAAGCGTTCATCGCTGACTTGTTCGTTATTGAGTCTAGAGAGTATTCCCTCTCTCCATTTAACCTCGCGTTTACAAAACTCATCGCACCTTTTTCTCTTGCGAATGCGTTTATAGAACTACTCTAGCACGATATTTACACCATAGTCTGTCTTTCTTGTCACGGCTGGACAATTAAATGGTAATGTAGCAAATTACTTTGCCTGTTGTCGGTATGGTATACTAACCTGATACGAAGATATGCCCATTGCAGAAAGCGTTAAGACAAAGCGTTTAGATAAGCATTTACCGTCACAAATATTGACACAACGGCACTGCACACGTCAGAGAGTCATATTTCAACCTCTTCTAAAATGTGGGCACTTTCACCCGGAGGCAGGAGTTCAAGCAGGTGGTAGCCAATGGTAAAGATAGAGTCGGAGATTGCTGTAAAACCGAAGACAAATGTATCAGAATCTCCCCCTCTGATGACGTAGAAAGTAGTTAAGGAGTAACAAAAAGGATAACAGAGAGACAGAGAAACCGACGGCGTTGGGCGAGACACGTGGAGGGAGAGACACGTAGAAGGAGAGACATGTGGAAGCAGAAACACGTGGATGGAAAGACACGTAGAAAGAGAGACAAGCAGAATCCTGGAGACATAGGGAGCATAGTGGTAGAAGGAGAGGTATCGAGAGTGAGGGAGAGGCATAGTGACAGAGATGCACAGAGAGAAGAGAAGAGATGCGCTGCAGCGCGCACAAGGAAAGAAAGAACGAGGCCGCGCTGCTGAGGAGGGAGCGCAAGATAGATGGCGCAAGCGTCACCCGGCGGAGGGGATTAATTCCCGGCGACCGTTGATGACCTCTGAGAGGGTCAAGGCCCGGCGCGTGGGCTGTGTGGAAGGGCGTGGGGAAGGCGGGAGGGGGGAATACTGCTCTGGTGGTGCCTGCGGCGATACTAACCGACGTCGCCGCTAGACGTGTCTGATCGTGTAGTGATGAGGCAATGCATGTTACGTGTTGGTGACCGAGGCATGATAAAAACTAGTACCGGCACAACTCAGTATTAACTTTCTCGAATTATTTGTAACGGTTACTTAAAATTAAAATACTTATTTTGAATTGTTTTACGTACATGTACCATTGTACTAATATGTCAATCACTTCATGTTCAATTCTCCACTTAAAATTGCTTAAAAGTCTACACAATACGTCGCAAATAAAATATCGCAAGTAAAAATTAAATGTTGCTAAATTAGCAACAATAGTTTGATTTTACTAATATGCACATGTGAATGTCGTGATACAATTTTCTACAATAAACATGTTTAATTTTGATATTTTTGTCAATACTACTTATATATCTCGTACAGCTGTAGTCTTTATTTTCAAACATATTTAAATTTCAGTATATTACATTACAACGTGCAACAAAACAAAGAAAAATAGTTATTGAAAAGTTAAAAGAAAATAGTAATTGACTTACTTTTTGTAAGTCAAAATGAATCCAAAAACACCCACAAATTCATAATCATGCACTTCAAACTAATTTATATCAAATAATTATATAAAAATTATCTACAGAAGCTAATATTGATTCGTTTCGATCTACCTCTTCATCAATTATTTCTTCCCTATGTGATCCCACGTTTCACGAAAAAAATAACGGTAAGGATCGGGACGTAAAATGTCATGTAATAGAAGAACGCCTCAATGGTGGAAGAAAATAGATAAATACATTTGACGAAAGTAATAGGTTTTATTTGACGTACATTTTTATCTACCATCCACATAAATTTTAACATCTTAGAATAGGGCGACTTGTTATTTGCTAAAACATAAATAGTTTTAGAAACATTCACATGTACACTATAAAAACAAATAATCTGAATGAAAATGTAAAAAAATAATATTCTAATATACTGAAAGTTTGCGTATTTTCTTACATTTAGGTATCTGCTAACTCTGTCCTGCATTCCACAAATAAAGTTACTTGCTACCTATTACACTTGGGATTAATTTAATTTGCATTCAAAATGTCCGACAGTTTAAACCATGATACTTTTTGACAATGCTTCAATCACAAAGTTAAACACTGAAGCCTAAATACATTGTAACGATATCTTACATAGTGTTAACCAGAGAATATTTCACTGATTATCTTGACCTAACTGCGTATCCGTTCGTCATCATAATGCACAATGTTTTCACCTTCAATGAAAAAACCCTCGTCTTCTTTGACAGCATTTGGCTGTTGCTCTCTCGATCAACCACCCATTCACAACCCGTTTATGTTATACACTTTTCCTGTTCTTATTATTACATGCTTCTGGTAGTTATAAGTTTGTTACATTTTTACCCATTTTCTAAATTGAACCTTCGTGTAAATGTTTACCCATTTTTACTTTTCTATTCACTGTCTTTTATACCTTCGTCCCTAATTATTAAAATGTTAGCTCAATTGTTGCTGAATATGAAAAGTGTTTAACTGGAAACTCTTAATCATTCTACAAGTTTGAATATTGTAGACAAGTTAAATTTAATCTGATTTCTGAAAAATTGAAACGAAGATATTTACAATCATATAATCAATTTTGTAAAACTGTAAACATAGAGGAGATAAGGTGGATTGTAAGATAATTAACACAAAACAATGATTTGAGACCATTAATTAATATCAAATAAGTTGAGTTTGCTGTTTATAGACACTGTGAGATTAGTTCACATAATCACAGGATGAAGAGGTAGGTTAGTTTATATGAGCTATCAACATATACGCAAGAATCAAGATATTAAAGAGTCAAAATGAAGTTTATTTGCAGCGTATGAATTACTCTTTGTTGGATTCCCAAATAAGTCAATGTGCGTTCTACCTAACCTGACCGTGAAAATATATTTTTGTTTGTGATCAGACGCACTATTACAGTACGAACTCTTGAAAAATATGATTTAATGTGCACTTCGCATTTAATACTCAACATGTGAGGTGTGAAAATATAAGCTAGTTTCATGTGACTACATGAAAATAACTTTTTATAGGTTTTTAAAAGTTTCATTTACTGTTGAAAACGCATGTCTGGAGAGGTAAGGACTTCATTTGTAAAATAAATATCAAGATTCATCTCGTCATAAACATTCACTAGAGCCATGAATTCTTAGTTTCTAGGGTAAATGCTCCACAATTGTTTGTGCATACGTACATCCAAAAATTGTTCACATTCGGAAAGAAGGCAACAGCATTTACAATCATTGTCTGTGTCTTGGCTACATAATTTGAAAATAAATTATCTTTACTATCACGTCATTTACGAATTCACTTATTTCTTCATTATATGCCCCTTAATTGAAGGCATCATTCTCAATATAAAAGTGCTAATTAATATATTTATTTATTTATTTATTTGTCAAAAAACAGTAAAAACTGTATATGACGTGTGGAGAAAGAGATTTACCCACTTAAACTGTTAAAAATTAAAATTAATTAAAATTAAAAAACTGTTTGTATTATAAAGAAAAATACTACGTTATTTGAAAAATTATAGTATCCAGGCCTATATTAAAATACTCATACTATGTATATTGAAATATTTATACTCTGTTTATTGAAATATGTCTATTATGTATATTCAAATATGTATACAATTTATATTGAAATATTTCAGGTCCAAATATTTTTCTCTCCTTTGGGCAAACTAGTTTTTAAAAAAAATCTTAAGTAAATTTTATCAAGTAAGAAAACAGACAAGAACTCACTTCTCTAAAACAGTAACCACGTTGAATTCGAAAGTTTGCAAGAATGAATGAATGTATACAATGATCTACCATGTTTGCATAATCACTCCATCAGGATTCATAATAAATTTTATTGTTTTACAATTAAGAATATTAAAAATATTGATCAGACTTCGTCGTCTTATGTCATTTTCTTCTTTTACATCATCCTCCTACTGAGATAATATTTATTTCGATGCACCGTCATAATCATTATTTAATAGCTCACCTTTATTTCAATCTTTATTAACACATAGCCAAAATTTCAACACTATCCATCTGCTTGCAAAGTTCTTGAAGTCTTGACATACTGATCCAATAAACATATTTAAAATGTATGTGTTTGGGGTATAATGTACCTTAAAGTTAAGTATTCATGAATACTGCCAAGATGCATAACCATCAATAACGCCAAATCAAATTGACTTGTCAGTAGAAATTCAATGATTTCGGTACAAAAGGAATCACAAATTCTCTTCAATATTTACTTCATAACATGTGTTGTTATGAATGTAACAAAATTATTATTGTATGTAATAACTATTATGAATATTATAAAGTATATACAAATATGACTATCAATATAAATATTGTTTACATTCCGAAACCTTAGTGTCTTTTGAGCTGTGCGAGGTGTTCGCCTCCATATCAGAACAGTTCTCTTCGGGCACAAAGGTTGCGCGAGGCGGACGCGTCGTCGGGCTGCTCCGACATATATTTAATTTTAAAAACGTCACTTCCGGGGCTGCGTGCGGATCCCCGGAACACGGTCGACTTCCGCGAGTGGAAAATTTACGAGGAGGCACAACGCCCGGGCGCCGCGCGCGAGGGCGGGGCAAGGCGCCAGCGTGATGGAGGGGAACGAGGAAAAGAAAGAGTTGGGAGCGAGGGGCGAGAAAGAGGGGGGGAGGGGAGGAAGTTGGCGCGGAAAAACAAACTGTCCCCGTAGGTCGCCTTGCGGAACACCGCGTTCGGAAGCCTTCGCCACGCGACCGTCGCCTGCATCTCTGCGCTGTCCCCTGCTTCTTTTCGCTGCGTGTTGGGCGGTCTGGCGGCGCCGAGACCGTCTTAACTATTGACAACGCCTCTCTCAATACTTTTATTTCAGGCCGGGAAGGGCCATGATGCGAGTGGCGACGGAGTCGGATTTTTGACTTTAGCAAGGCCGAATTCACTCACTGGTTAGAGGATTTTAATTGATCGATTGATTAATGATTCCGGCAACGTCATAGGCATAGGTATTTATTCCCGTCAGTTTAGTGTTTGTTTTTTGCGGGAGGTGGTGAAGATCTTCCCCCGCTAGCTGGCATGAGCCGGCACCGACCTACGTCAACTCCCGGGTTTTCCCCAACCAGGTATTTCCCACAGCGAAGCACCGCCCCATCCAGGACAAGGTGAATGCTCCCGACTCGCCTCCCGACAAGTGTGATAGTGCAGCGGATGTAGTGTAAGTGTTAGTTAGGAGTGAGGATAGAACAAGGATGAGGAAGGGAAGATAGCGCGCCGTCCGTGCTCCGATTGTTAGAGCTCGAGTATTCGTCTGATATCGATCGGAGAATACACGGAAAACTACCGACCAGAACAGCCGGCCGCTAGAATTCTCCTCTAGACAGCAACTGAAATCCATGAAGCTGACAAACTAGTGTCGTAAGTCCAACCACCATCGCGACTCAAACCCTACGATCTCCCGGTCGGAGGCACTGGTCGGTCAGTTGATGCTCCGAACCACCTTTGCCCGTCTGTGTGGGGAAGTATTCAGGCGACTGGCTGTAATGATCACTAGATTTCCGTGATTCCTCATACCAACTTCCAGGCAAATGCAGGAGCAGTACCTTAAAAAGGGGACCACAGATCGCGCGCAATGTTTCCTTACTCATCCATGACTCATCTCTTCTTTCACACGCACACGTACGTACACCACACTACCACACATCCTGGGAGGCTAGTAAGGAACTTAAAAAGTTTTCCGGCTTGGGCAGTGCCCAGCTGAGGGAGAAACCGTGTAGCCGGGTGAATGTTAGCACTGGATTTTTAGTCCAAATGCGGAATGACTACAGGTACCTCCCGGTTATAAAGTGCATAACACTCACGGAGTAATAGCCAAAGAAATTCACTCGCCCGGAAATATAAAATACGAATACAATCACTGACGCCATTTTCTTCCCGCATGTGAGGGCGTGTTTCATCTACTAGACATTGAGGTGTTTCCTTTCGCTCATCGTATATCAACGGTTCTATTTTTACCCTCTAGTATCCCCACTAATGTTTGGTACTTATTATGATTCCTCTAGCTCTTTTTATCTCCATGTTTGTGAGAACGATGGTCATATTTTCTACCATTAACTTGGTAAGTTTCTTTCAGAAAATAAAAATGTTGCGGGTAAATGGAAGGGAAGGAAAAGCGGGATTCGTGATGGGAGGGATACTGCCTTTGGGAGAATACCGCCTTTGCTCGCGACTCCTTATGACCTTCGCCTGAAAAGAGACCACTGTTTGTGCATTGGGTTAGATGTCAAAAGCATGTTACTCTAAGGACACCTCGGTGATGGGCAGAATGAATATCTCGACTGTCTTCAAACGATTGGACTCTTGGAAATATACGAGAACAGGCATGCTGTTGAGAGTGAAATTCACTGCCCACCTCTGAAAACTAATTAACTTCGAGCACGAGGAATGAAATTGATAACAAAGTATACCTATGCAATTCCGATACACTGAGAACTCCAATTGACGGAATAAATTGCCAAAAAATTGAAGAAATTTTTACATTTAACAATTAAAGGTACACGTATTTATCAGTACATTACAATTATTGTCTGCAAGTTTAAATTAAAATATTTTTTGTTTTTGACGTGCAGCAAGAGCATATATTAATTTCAAATATTTTAATGTCCTCATGGTTCTTATCGCGGAGACAAAGATCCAATGTCCTTTTCTTTTTAAAGAACGAGTTCAACTTTTACTATGTTGCTGCGAGTGCAAAACTGTTATTTACATCGTCTGATACTTCAATGATATTGCATCGCATTGTGGTTATTGAAGGAAGTAGCTTAAAGATAACGCCGGGTATTCGCGGCGATTACACATCCCGAGGATTTCTAACATTTTTGTAAAAACCTGATGAGCATTTCAAAGAAACAATTACTCTTGAGACTTCAAAAAGTTTCTATTAATAGGTTCTGATAATAATTTCTATACAATGCAACAGCTACTTTATGTCTAAAAAATGGTAGAAGAAAAAACTTCCCTGGGTTCGTCGTTGACCCCCCCTCACCCATTAATATGTGACTGTTAAGAGTAGACGGACAAAATGTTGCATTTCTTTCAGGAACGAAATGAAGGCGAAATCAAAAAAGAAGAAAATATTGTGAGTGAAGCTCTCTGTTTGCATTGTTGAGGTATTTCCCCTTTGTTCTTTAAAACATCTCCATAAGACACATAATTCTTATAATTATCATTCTCAAGGAATTTTCACACGCATTTCTCAATGCTGTCCTGGCTTTCTTTCAAATATTTTGATCTTTTGGAGCTACAAAGCCCCAATTGACAAAATGGAAGAAAATAAGTTATTAGTGTGAAAATATTCTATGTAACGTCTGCTACGATTCTAACATACTCTCATTATGTAATCTGTAGAAATGTATATACTGTAAAAATCACGATAGGAAGCGAGATGGCTGAACAATTAGTTAATGAATATTCGACAATAATTTACTCAAAACGATTCAAATGTTACTTTGAAATATTGTCATTCCAAAAGGTCAATTGTTCACATTTGATTTCATTGCATATGTATTCTCTTAAAATGTACAGTGATTTACAACGATTTATTCTAAACCATTGAAATGTCCGTTGTAACCTTGGCCATTCCAAAGGTTCAATTGTTCACTTATCGCTCGTGGGCTTCAGAAGTGGCAGAACTAAAAAATACGAATTTTGAGTTGTTACACTCTTAGAAGTACAAATTGGTCTACCTTCCAGCAGCAACAGCAGGATATCTTACAGCACAGTATTCCGCCAAAAAAAGGTAGAATTGTGAATACAAAAATGATGTATTTCAATAGTAGGTAAAAAATTCAATCTCATTTACATCAACCCCTGATATTTTGAATGGTGCAACTATTGCAGCCCACGAACGATATGATTTCATTGCAGATGTATTTTCTAAAACATTTATTAGGGAGACCCGAACGCCGACCCCTTATTTGACGGCATGTTACCTTTTGAACCACGGTGCGCCACCTGCAGTGCTCTCTATCGGAGATCTCCGTCTCCCCTCGGTGACAAGGACGTGTCGCAGCGGCCGTCTTTTGCGCATGGGAACGAGATCCTGGGGAAAGTTACATCGCCCACGGAAACTCTTCGTGCACCGTCGGCACGAAAATGAAAGAAAAAACTCTTTTTCGTTGTCTTTGACACTTGAAACGTTCCTTTTTCCGGAGTCGTATAATGGAAAAAATAACGAGTCTTTATTCCTTTTCTTTTTCCATGACATATCATAAAACTGTCGCCAGTTCTCGTATAATCTTCTGAATAACTGTGAGAATCTGGAAAAATACAATTTGAATATTTTACTAAAATGGAGATTTAGGTAGAGGTTTCATATTAATTCTTTTAACTCATGATGAAACAAAAAACGGAATTTAAATTTTCAGTAGAATTTATGTTTAAGAATAAAACTATCCTTAGTAAAATCTCACTTGCTTCGTATTTGTATGCCTCGTAATTTCTAATAAAAATTGTTTTTCTAAAGCTCTATGAAAATTTACCGTAGTAATTGTGGACACCTATATTGATTTAATTTTAATTACTTACTAGTGGTTGTTCCGTAACGATGCAGTGAATAGTAAGTATTAATTGGCGGCCGGCCAATTGAGGTCTATCGTATTTCTTAGATCTTTGCTGCCGCATGACGTCAGCTGCGTTGTAAGCAGTAACGCCACTGAGTCAAAGAATTCAATCAATGTGCGAAATATGAAAATAGATCAAATAAATCAAATATTTGGATTCATAATTGAAACTTTTATTTGTTGTGGAATATTTTTTCCGAGTTTCTTGGTATCTAGCAAAAGATTGACACCGCTCACACGGCCGGAGGCTGCTCAGGTTCCTTTCAATTTCTTGGCACATCGTAAATTAGTGATATAAATATTACAAGATATGTATTTCGACGATACATTAAATAAGTTTAGAATTATATGTGGAAACATTAACAGGAACACGTCAAGATACAGATACACTTATAAGGTTTTCTAATACTATTACGGTTCCTTTACTTTAATATGGAAGTGAAACAAAAAATTCTTGGAAAGAAATACAAGTAGAATTTAGGCGGCGGAAATGAAATTTTCAAGAAGTACTCTAGGATACATCCTCGATTGATAAAAGGTGGATTGATTGATTGAGATTCCGGGCGTGTCAACTAAAGAGGTTATTACTCCCGTAAGTGTGGTGCGCATTTTTCCTTGGGAGGTGGCAGTGATCTATTCCTTGCTGAATGGAGAGATCCGTCGCCGACCTACCGTCGACTAGCGGAGTTTTCCCCACAACCAGGTATCTCCTATCAGTGGGGCACCGCCCCATCCGGGACAAGCTCTAAGCTCCCGACTGGTCTCCCCATTTGTGTGGTAGTGTAGGGCATGTTAGTGTAAGTGTGTTAGTGTTAGTGTTAGTGTAAGTGTGTGTGTGTGTGTGTGTGTAAGGGGTGACAATAGGTCAAGGTAGAGGAAGGAAAGATTGCCCGCGGTCCGTGGCCAGTGGCCCATTTGTTAGGGTACTCCTCCGACATTCGTGTAGTGTTTATCGGAGAAACCACGGAAAACTACCGATCAGAGCAACCAACCGCTAGTATTCTCTTCCAGACAGCGACTGAATTCAACCTAGCTGAGAAACTAGTGTCGAAAATGCTGCCATCGGGACTCGAACCTTGGACCTCGGTCAGAGGGACCTTGGAGGGGTCTTTAACCTTGGTCAGAGGGACTGCAGTGACAGTTGATTCACTGAGACATCTCTCCTGATATAAAAGGAGGCATGAGAATATAAGAGAATAGTTAAATGTCTCACCTGTGTTAAATACGTACTAATAAGAAGAAAAGGTGCGAACATTGGAAATTATGCCAAATGAGATATTGCCGGCATTAGCTTTTCAATATATTTCACAAGGAAGAAGAGATATAGGCAGGCCACAGGAAAAGTGAACACTAGAAACAGGTTGAAGCCTAATCTTTGTTGGTAGAAGAAGAAGAAGAAATATTACAACAGTACACCATGACCTCGAACATTATGGCAAAGTAACAACCGGGGGTGTCGGCTACTTGAAGATCTTGAGCTCGAGTCCAAGGTGAGTGACCGAAAATTTGTTTGGTGTTTTCAGCGCTGGTTTCAACGTGAGTTTCTGGCCCCTTCTGAGATCGTGTCCGCAGGTATCCTGATATTATCGGTGCTTTCCCAGGTTACACTGCTGACTTCCAAGAACCTACCGGAGAAGCGATAAGCAATCGGCCACGTATTTTCTCTTTCAATTTATTTGGCTTTCCACCAGTTTTCCCCAAATCCGATCTCGACCTTCTTGGTAAAGTACTACCCAAATCTACAATGTTTAATTAAATTAGAAGCATACAAAAGTGGCCAGTTTCGCTGCGGCAGAATGAGACGCAAGGGGTGAGTAAATGAGAAGCAGATAGACAGTCAAAAGATTACTACAAGTAGGATAAAAATATGTTCTATTTCCAATTGGTAATGAAGCATTGTATTCCATTATAGTGATATGTATCAAAATTATTTATTTTTAAATACGTATTTTCAAGACTATACGTATACGTATTTTTAAATACGTATTTATTCGTACCATCAACACCTCCTATTTTCAAGACTAATATACCTGCATTAATTGTTATGTATTAAGAAAAAGCAGAATACATATTATTTCTCTTTTACGAAGAAAATAATCTTTCTTCTCAGAACATGTTTACGTAACTCTTCCGTCGCACCTGTTTTCCGCGGAAAGTGAGGATTTAAAGTTTAATTGTAAGCCTGTGTTTTATAATTTACAGATTTTATCTTATTTTGCTTTCAAGCAAAAATAATGGACGTACTAAAAAATGAACAATATATATTCCTTCTATATTAGCAAGCATACATTATTATTTTCTCGGATATGTACATATATACGGAGGAATATTTGCAGAATATAGAAAGTTAAGTAATGTTTGAGATAATAGATTAGGGATTTAAGCTTATAACCACGTTTTGAAACTTTTTTTTAAATACGTCCGTCTGTAGCTCTATATTTTTCTTTAAATATCCCGTAAAAATAAAGTGAAATGTAATTATAAAGATATAGTTAGATCATTTTTCAATTATTGCAGAAGTTTCAATTTTTTTGAACCTCATTCTACAACTAGACACATTTATTCTTCAAATAAATTGTTCTACAGAATTAAGTTTTAATTAACATCTCATTTTTTAAAATATATTGCGCAATTTGGAGTGAAATATAGACAATATCAAAAGCAGTATTTTCTCAAAAATGGCTCCAATTGTTTTCTTTAATTTGTTTTCTCTTTTTGTTCTATTGGTGCTGAATTGGTGCTGGAATTTGATGTGGCAAAACCGAATAGCTAACCCAGTTTCAAGGGGAGAGGAAGTTAACTTATACGAGGAAGTCTAGGCCATTCTGTAGAACCTCTAGTTCCTTTTTTTCGAGAAACTAGCTCTCACATTCCGTGCATTTCATTAACATAGATAAGATTCTGTTAACCCCTGTTTTAGGCAAGTTCATTTTATAACGGGTCCGGAAACAGTGTCCATTAAGACGTCTTATAATGTGTTTATAAATGTTGTATTTTTTCGTTTGGGCAAAGTTAATGTTCTGATAAGATGAACTCTTAACTCTTACGTATCTCTCTTTTAAAAGAAGTTGTAATATTTTACTTATCAGAAAGATTTTTTGTAGTAATTTTCGTTCATACAGATAGAATGATGCACAGATTAGTAAACCAAATTCTAATACTCTGGTTTTCATGAAAAGGCTTAAAGGTTTTCAGAAAATGGCTCCACGGTAGCGTCATAAAGTGACATTATTGATTGCTGTAGGTCAATAAAAATTAACTTCAACAAGACGGTTATACAAATATAGAAAATACAGAAATGATGAAAACAAGTACGAACTATTTTTATACACTTTTTTATTATTACACACCACGAGATTACAACACCCCGAGACAAATTTTCTTCTCTGCAAAGGAACCCAAGTATATCTGCATTAATTTAGATTCTATATACAAAACATAAAGAACTAAGTCCGGCAAAAAATCTTAAAACTGAGATAAACAATGACCTTATTTTCCGTGCTTTGTGTACTTAGTGTATGCAGTTTTGTTTCAAGAGTGTCTCCTCCCTAACAGGTTATCCAAATTAGAAAAGTTTCGTTTGTTAATTTAAATATCCCAGTATGTAAAATAATATATTTATGTTTCGGATTGAGTCATATATTATTTTTTTTTCTATTTGACGTGAAAATATTGTTTACGTAATTGTGAGATTACAAAGTAAAAAGTAAAACACTTAAGTTGATGAATAATACCCTTCCTTTTAATTCCCTGCTTGTAATATAATCTTTTTTATCAATTTTGAACTGATCCCTTATATTTGAATTTTAGTTGTAGTCTGCTAATTTACTTTCTACTTATCTATTACTGTATTATTAATATCGTCAAAACCAAGATTGAACGAACTGACTGAACTGACTGAAAGAAGTACACCTGTTTGTTTTCTGCTAGTGATATTGTTCCCACTATTTCATACCAACGAGTCTAGCTCTCCACGTAGTTCATGAACACAGAATGAAGCTAGTGACTCTTAAAGCACAGCCGTTACGCTGAATAGCAAAATGATCAATTACGCCATAGCCCCCAAACGGGGGAGTGTTTTTCATCCCTTTTTTAGCCGCGAACCGCGCTTTTTGTTGTGCTCTCTCGTACTGCCGGGAGACTGCTCTCTCCTGCTCAAAGCTGCTTGCTGCTAACGCGATTTGAGCGAACGGACTCCGCAAACAGGACTGCACCGTAAATAAAGCTCTCCCGTAAACATAGCAATTTCGGTTAATGTGCATTTGAGCTTTCGTATCCGGTTGCTCTGCATTGCGGATTGGCGGCCGCCACGCAGCGATGATTTCGATCCTCAGTTGTACGCCACGAAGATCGGGTTAGTTCGACTGTTGCGTAGACCGCTGTAGGGGGATAAATGCTCTGTTACTTTGGGTAAATTTGCAAAAATAACAAATGTAACGAAGCTTTACAATTTCAAAACGTGGGAATGTGAATACAAGGACATTCCACAACCATTAGCTGCTTTTGGAAATATTTGAACGTTGATCTCTTCTAACTGGAAATGTTGATGTTCAATGAAATTTAAATAAACAATATATTGTCATAAAAACTATAGTAATAACAAGAGTAACCATTCTACAGTACAAAGAAATTGTAGTTTTATATCATAGTGTTCTTGCCCCTTAGGTAATACAACGTAAGACAAGATGCAGCTTTTAAAATTTTTTATCAACTAATTAGTTTAATCATTTCAGGCATCTCGTATTTTATTTGAAGAAGTGGAGAACCAAAATATGATAATCCAATTACAGTGCATCTCACCACTCTACAATATTCTAAACTAATCCAGGTGCTGTAACTTAAGCAGTAGGCACTTCACTCCAGACACGAGCTTTAATCACTTCCCGAACCAGGTTTGCATCTCTCTGAATTGGATTTCAAACTACTCGCTTTTGGCTCTCACAGTCTCTCTTATACTAAGGTCGATGTCAGTCAATGACTCATCTCTAACCTTTCGTTACGAAGACTTTCTTAGAGCAGGTGAGTCCTCAAAAAAGGCGCTGACCTCTAAAGGCACGCCAGTTTCAAATGTCCTCACACTTAAATAACAATTTTACTTGGAAGATTCCATTATTTAGATGGTAAGTAATGCTTGGATGAGTTATAGTTGGTCAACCTTTACTTATTGTGTGCCAAATTTTTTCACTTTAAATATTGAAGATTTATCCTACAACTTAGGTATATTTCAGCCTTCTTACGTTTACGGTTAGTTTTGGAAAATGGGAATATAGAAAGTAATATCTTTGCTTAGACGAGGAAATGGGAAACTCAATCACGCAACTAAATAATGTACGTCAGTGCAAAAGATACTCTTTTATTGGAGCACCAATCTACAATAGTAAGATCTGATCTCTTGACGAGAGGACCATTGCTGCCGCGGACCTCGCTGACCATGGTGCAAACTCAACCAAAGAGTCACATGTGATGAAGATAACTCTTAACCACAATTGTTCAATGTGAGGAGTGAGATAACTTGAGTTAAGGTTGAAGCTTGGAGACGCACGACTGTTTCCTCGTCTTGATCTTAGGCATTTAGTTCATTATATTCACGCTTACTATTACATTCTGTTCTTGTTTTTTTTCATTTTCTTTTCCATTGCGTTGGATGATAGGAATGTAAAAAGAATAGAAATAGAAAATCTAGAAGAGGGAAAGTAGATAAAAACACTCAAATAGTATGTACAGTCATCGTATTACAGAGTGTATCTTTAATAAAAACCGTAAAAAAATTGCAAGAAACTGAAAAGTAAGAATGCAATCTGAAAGAACTGAGAGAATCATCAAGTAAAAAAATGAATGTGACCTCAATTATGCCTATGGAACGTAGCTTTTAAGAATAAGTAAAACACAAGGATAAGATGTGCCATCATCCAATCCTGCAATGTCACGTTTTCGAC
This sequence comes from Acheta domesticus, assembly GCA_031308135.1. Taxonomy (NCBI): domain Eukaryota; kingdom Metazoa; phylum Arthropoda; class Insecta; order Orthoptera; family Gryllidae; genus Acheta; species Acheta domesticus. Next base: position 107,496,107 of record JAHLJT010002406.1, on the reverse strand, counting down.
GCTTGCGTCATAGGTTTATCATCCCTGTGCCAGATCATATTTTATTGTTTGATTGACATCTTGTTCTTGAACATTTGTGTTCTTGTGTGTGTGTGTGTGTGTGTGTGTGTGTGTGTGTGTGTGGAGTATTTGTAGGGGAAAACAAAATGTGTTTGGACATCAAATGTATCATTCTCTTTAAAATCATGATGAACAAGTCTCCGGCAAACTAAAAGTGAATGTCTTCGTCTAAATTTTAAATTCTGATTTTCAAAGGAGAGGGGATTATGCTTATCGTGAGGTATTACTTTTATCATTAAGAATTTATTTTTTTTGTAGATACTATGGTTGAAATACAACTGAATCCATTCAGATATTGAAGATCGCATTCGTTATCCCTAAATGTTTTTAATCACCTTTGCCTTAAACTTAGTTTCAATATTTACCAAACCGAGCTTCATCTAAACCGGAAATTGATTAGTACACTACTTTACATTGGTGAACAAATTCATTTTTATTTTTTACCCTATTTGTAAATGGAAGATTCTTTTACTACACTGGCGGAGACAAAAGAGCTAAACAAATATCTTTTAAAAAGCGAAGAAATAAAACACTGCAAGTTTAATTCAAAGATAAAATAAATGTATTCAATTCCGCCTTTGGGTGTTGCAAATCCTTCCTCAAGGAATAAAAAGGAATGGCAAAAGTTACATGCAAGTAACAACTGCTAGAACCTCGTCAACTTAATTGCCAGAGACTAGCTACCGCTCAAAGAGCCCCGGAGTTTTTCTTCCGTAAATAAAAGAAAAGCTATTCCGAAAGGGCGGTCGTTAGACCGTTAGACTCCCGACACCTGCCCCTCTTCTTCCGGCCGATTATGCTAACCAGTGTTGACCGACTTTCCCGAGCAAAGGGCGAAACGCGCTCACAGACGCCAGGGTTGCCAACCCGGCCGTTCCTCCCACCGCTACCCTCCCCTTCTGTTGAACTTCTCCCGCGTGGTTCGCTAATCGGGCATTCAACCGGCAGGGTTGCCAACTCCACCATGTCGACGCTACCGTTCCCTTCTCTCACGCTGGGTTCTCTAATCGACTTCTCACGCTGGGCTCGCTAATCGGACATTCAAGCCGTAGGGCCGCCAACCCTAAAATTTCTCTCGGTATCTGCTTTCCCTTCCTGAAGGCCCCAAGCGGCGATCGGTCAATGGGCTCTAAGCCGGCAGAGCTGCGAATTTCATCATCCCCTCCTCCGGAAAGTCCCCACCGCGGACTGTTTGAGACCTTGTGTTCCGTGGATAATCCGTCCTCTCCGCTCCAGCTACCTGTTCCGTATCATCTTTTCCATTTCGCCTTTCCAAATCCTCCACCTCCTCCGCATTTCATTTGCATCCGCTGCGCAGGGAACGGGCCGCTTCATCGAGCTGCCGTTTTCCGCCGCTTTCGCTTCTCCCGCTCAACCACTATCCGCACCCTCGCTCCGCCCCCACTCAATCACTCCTCACATCTTGCCCCTAAGGCAACGTTCCAGCTCACCTCTTGATCCACCTCTGCTTCTCATAAACGCCCTCCCCGCTCTTTCTTCGTACATTCTCTCATACATCCTTGCTCCTCACTCATTGCCTCATCTCCCAACCACTCTTCCTTTACTTCTCTGCCTCTCCCAATCATCGCTTTGCACTCCTTTTTTTGCTCCATTGTAATTTCACACTGTACAATTCTATCCTCGTTTACCTTCTTGTACTCGCCTCCATGTACAAATCGCCAACGATTTGTATCCCCTGACATATTCACTCTTCTATCGCCTTGAAGATATTCTTTGGGTCTGTTCCTGATTTTCTCTCGTTTATGTCAGATTTATCTATCTCACTCGGCACTAGCCGCCTGCTCTGATCGGTAGCATTCCTTTGTTTCTACGACCAATACCAAGCGAATGCCGGAGCAGTAACCTAATAAACGGATCTCGGACCGCGCGGATCTTTCCTTGCTCTTCCTTGTAATTTCCTCGCTCCTTACAAACACACACTTACACGCTCTACACCACCACACAACAAAGTCCAGTTCGGGGCTTAGAGTTTGTCCCTGAGGCAGTACCCCAAAGGTAGGAGTTGCCTGGGAGAGGGCAAATACCCCTAAGCCGTATAGAACGGCGCGACTTCTCAACATCTAGTGGGGAGTAACACCGCCACCACCCATAATAAAACATTCACTACGCTAACGGGTCTAATGACCTAAGCAGTTGACATTCGTGGAAAAAATCAATGAATATCTATGTCTCAGGTGCATTATTCTATTGTGCTCCACCTGAATCGTCTCTCCACTTCACTACTTCCTTCCCGTATCACTGCATTTCTTTGTATTCTGCATTCCCAAATCCTCTTTTCAGATCCAAACACGTTTTGTTTTAACTTTTAAATTGCTTTCCTGCTCTTCCATGTTCCCAAGTTTCTGATTTTTCATGTCGTCACTACTCTATCCATATTTCGTCTCAAATCTCCCTGTTCCCAGCTAATTAGACTCCATTCTGTCTCTATCATTCCTTCATCACTCCATCCATCCTTGTCACTCATTCCTTCATCACTGCTGTACCTACATCCGTATACGTATGCCAGCAAACTATCACCTTCTCTACTTGCCCCTCTTTATCTTGACAGCAAACTATACATCGTGTTACATTTTACCCAGCATCTTTCTCTAAATTCACTTTCGGGTTTGTATTTTACAATTCCTCTTAGCTTCCTAAGTTACAATCACTAAATACCATACCAAATTAATCTCCTAGGTTCTTCTCCCGAGACGTAGGATCAATACCGCTATGCTCCCTCTAAACTCTTCGTTCTATTTTCACTCTATCTCTCTTCCCTTCTCCGCTGTATAAAATGAGTTTAATTCGTTAACTTCGGCAGTATCCTCCATTGCTCTTTGGATCTCGACTAGTCTATCCACCTACGACCATTATTTACCAGCTCTATTCTACATCATAGGCTCCTCCAAAACACCTGCCGCTCCCTGTTGGACATTTGCACACCCTCCGTGCAGTACCCGTGGCTCCTGCTCCCGACTCGTGGCCGTGAGGGCGGGGCGAGAGAGCGCGGGAACGGGGGCGGGGGTAGGGACGGAGGCGCGGGCGCGGGCGCGGGAGCGGTGAGAAAAGGGCAGAGCGCGGGCGCTATCTCTGGGACCCCGGCAGAATTACAGTGGAGCGCCAGAAAAGAATGCAAATGAGCGTCGACAATAGCCGTCCCGGCGCCTAACGACGTTGTATATTCGGCATTGTGCAGCGTGAAAGGCCGCCGCCGCTCCGCAGACGGGCGGCGGGGCGGGGAGGGGCTCGCGGGTCGGGGTCAGAGGTGATGGGGCGATGAGAGAAAGGGAGCAGGCTGAGAGAGGTGGGGGACTTGGGTTGGGGAAGGGGGATGGGGATGGGGAGGGGGAGAAGGCGCCAGCGTGTGTGCAGCGAGGGATGGGAGTGTGGCGTTGAGGAAAAGGGAGGAGAGATGTGTGGAGTGGATGATGGGGAGAAAGCAGTGGTGATCAGGTGGGGTCGGAGCTGACGGGGCTATGAAAGGGAACAGACTGGTAGACATGGGGGTTGAGTGGGTGGAGAGGGCGGGGACAAGGGAAGAACGGTGAGGAGGGAGAGGTGCGGAGTGGAGGGCGAAGGCACTACTATATGTGCAGATTGGAACGGACAGGTGGAGATGAGAAAAAGAGGGAAAGGCAGTGAGCAGAAGGGGTCATGATGCAAGACTGAGTACGGGAATGGGATATATAGCTGGGTCAGTGATGAAACGGGATAAGAAAAGGTGTCTGAGTGGGAATAGGTGGTGTATGATACCCCCGCAACACTAATGAAGGACAGATTATGAAGACCTGAGGTGAAGAACGAATACTCCAGGAATCATATAAGATGATAAACCTCAGAAGGTGTTGCCTTCTGTGTTCTAAAAAGTCCATACTGCGTAGAACTGTAGCAGCAACCTTGGCGGTGAGACAACGGACAGCAGTCCCACTAGAGACAACAGCGTGTCTGGAGGAAAGGGCACAACGACCTGGGAGAGGAGGTGACACATAACCAGCCGGGCTGTACACCTCCCCGGAAAAGACCCCATCATATTTCCTTGCATCCCCGGTCGACACCTGCTCTCTCCTCGTTCACTTTGCTTCGCCTTCATTCCTTCCCTGTTCCCGTCTTCCGTTGCAACTTAATCTGCCACGTTCCACTCTGCCCCCCTATTCCTCCCCGTTCCGTCTCGTTCCTCTCCATTGCTACCTGGCCCTCCGCGTTCCTCGACAATTCAGTCATATGCGGTCCGATCCGGGTCCTTCAGCCCTCATCCGCTCCGATCCGCCCCGATCACGCTTCGATCCGCCCCGATCCACACCTTTCCGCCTCAATCCGTCCCGACCAGCTCCGACCAGCCTAGACCAGCCCCGATCAACCCTGATCAGCCCCGATGTTCCTATCAGTGACGATCAGCTTCGATCCAACCCGATTTGCCCCGAACAGCCCCGATTCTCCCCAATCCAATTCCTCTGCATCTCTACTTCATCCCCACTTTAACTACTTCGCTCTCTTTCCGCTTGCGACCCAAGTGTAGCAGACTCTCTGCGTCTTTCTCTCTTGTCCCAGCCAGGGCTCCCTCACCCCATTTCTCTCCAGTTTCTCACCCGCTACTCCTGCCACATCCCTGACTCCTCCATCCTCGCTTCCACCCATCCCTTTTCCTTTCCCCGGCTCTCGCCTCACCTCGTTCCGACCCCTACCAGCCCCACCCCACCGCGCATCGCTTCCGAAATGCCTTCCCCACCTCCGCCTGGGCCATCGCTCCGCACCCGCGGTCAACAATGGAAATGAAGCCCGGTGCGCGGGCCGACCCGCCATTGTGTCAGCAGCCGGCACGTGAAGCTTGACAGACGGTGACGCCATAGGATAGTGCGTCGGGGCCGCGGCCTTGCGCCCTTGTTCGACGCGAGCGGAGTTCAGCGCCCCGCCACCCCGCGCCGCGCCACGCCCGCCGGATGTAGAGCCTCTAGATAGAGGGTAGCGCAGCCGCCGCCATTTAATTTCCATTCACCCGACAACCTTGCCAGGCAGCAAGCAGGAACTGAAGGGAAATTATAACAATTGGTGACATTATGAAGTTGTTCAAGAATATTAATATTGGTTTGGAGTAGATTTATGGTTCGCAACAAGCGACTTTCAACAGTTTCAATTTTCTTGACAAATGGACATAAAATGGCGGGATCGGTGGAACAATGGACTCTAGCCGGATGAAGTGAGTCAGCAGAAGAGGAATCCCGGGAGCGCGTTGGCGTCCCGGGCGCTCACCGGGAGAGTGGAAGTCTCGTCTACAACAGAGGCACCGGCCAAAGTTTATTCTCTCAGGTCAGTGTGAAGTGAACTTTTTTATTTAATTCGTTAGTGATTCCGAGCGCATCAACTGTTAAGGTTATTAGTCCCGTAAGTATTGTGCATGATTTTCCTCAGGAGGCGGCGGTGATCTTTCCCCGCTAGATTGGTGAGATCCAGCGCCGACCGACGGCTATCGGGGCTTTCCCCAACCAGGTATCTCCCACAAGCTGGACACCGCCCCAGCCGAGACAAGCACTAAGCTCCCGACCGGTCTCCCGGCGTGGGTGTAGTACATTTTAGTGTGTGTGTGTGTGTAAGTAAAGAATGATGATGAAATAAGGAAGAGGAAGGAAGAGAAAGATTTCGCGCGGTCCGTGGCCCGTTTGTGAGGGTACTTGCTCCGGCATTCACCTGGTATTGATCAGAGAAACCACTGAAAACTACCGATCAGAGCAGCCGGCCTCTAGAATTCTCCTCCAACAACTAAACTCCACCTAGCTAATTAATAAGAGTTGAAAATCCGGCCACCGTCGGAACTCGAACTTAGGACCTTCCTGTCAGAGGCATTGCAGTAACACCAGTTGATGCCCTGAACGAGCTCTTCCGGTATGAAGTAAAATTATTTTTACAAAGACCATACGTCATTCTGGGACTACTAATTACGCTCAATATTTATGCGCCGCCACTCGGGTGGCTCATGAACAGCGTATGAACTTTACATGAGCTGGTCCCGGGTACGATTCCAGGCCGCACCCAAAGTTAATCTGTAGCTTTTTAATACAAACCGTTTCAGTTTCTATCGTTGTAGACGAAAGAAAGCTCGGCAGGCCAAATGAGCTTGATACGGGGATGGGAGGGCGTCAGGCGTGCCACATATCTCCCTTCTCGTAGAGGTGGATAATAAATTGATACAGGCTCCATGCGTGGGAACATCGCCAGATGGCAAAAGTCGGATTAATCCGACCCTAACATGCCAAATACATATGAGCCGTTGAGAGCAAAAGTGGTGAAGGTGGAAAAAAAATACTTTCCGGAAAATAGCGAGTAAACGAAAAACGCTGTTAAACTATATTGCTTATAAATAAATGACCCAAAGTGTTACGAACGTGTTAAGGACATATTCTTTTAACGTACTACAGAGCTTTTGGACCGAAACTTCGCTTATTACTTAATTAACTATTTTGTTGACTTTCACCACTTTTGCACGCATCGTTTTTGAAAACTAGGACTTACGTTCAAATAATTGGCATGCTCTGAGACAGTAATGTGATGGACAAAAAGGGCTTGGTTGCGATTTTCTATCAAGTGAGAGAAATTTTGAAGTTGATATATTGACCTGTGCACGTATCACTAAAAGCGATTTTTTTAAAATAATACTTCTGTGATGGGTGCAGACAAACAAGAAGCTATTTCTTGAATGTGTTCAAAGGGATGATAATGCTTTTGTACTATTTATAAGGAGTCGGTGGAAACTCTGCTTAATGTGGTACTCTTTGATAAGGAATTGACACCAGAGGAGCATCAAATTTAAGATGACAAATGAGGAATTTTGTAAATTATGTTGCAAAAATCAGGTGGCGCTTTTGAATTTGAAATGTACCGCTACATATTACCAGGGAACAAAAATCGGAAATGATGCGTCTTCAACCGTTAACCCTCAAGTTTCCCCTTCTTTTAAAAGACCCCGATTTTTATTTCTTCCGTAGTTGTTAACAAAATTGTGTGCTTTTGTGAGTATCTGCAATACTTCGCACAAACCATTTACTAACACGCACAATATCAAAATGTATGAAATAGTAATTTGGGAACTCAAATTCAGTACAGTTTAATATAACAGAACCCTGATTTCTATTTGGCATTAGGGTTACTTGAATTTTTATTCACGGCACAGTTCTTTAGTAGACCTTTGTCAACAGTTTAGAAACTAATATTTTATGGCGTTCCTAACTTTTCTGTCAACGCTGTACTCTGACATTTGTTATGTATGTTATTTGAATAAAGTCATCGGCTTCGATAACTCATTCTTAAATATATTTGCAATGAAAACTCACTTTGTTATGTATTTGGATGGTTATTTCAAAATATGGAACACATTTGATTTATTATCAATACCTATATTAAATTAAATTGCACCAATTTCAAATAATATGTTGTGTTGCTTGTCATTGTATCGTACATAAACGACTGACATTTCGACATTACCTCTTTAAATAATATAGACTGAAATTAAGATCTACTTTTGTATACATACTTGGAGGATAAAAATAACTAATATTGAACAATACAGACCAGTTTATGATTTTGAATTATTTTTATGCAAGTTTATTAGAATCGGTAGAATGTCTATTCACGAGATTCATAATGTATTTATTAAGAGTGGAAAAAATTAAAGAAACAATTCTAACAGTTAACATTCTACTGAAAAAATGAAAAATTCGTTAATTGTATATTGATTACCTAATAACAAACCCTCATTAGTGAAACGAGCGTGAATTAAATTTAATACAAAATGTCGTCTTGTTTAGTTGGAACTCAGTACATAATTTAATAGACGTACTTCCCGGAAAGTAATTGAAAACTTAAATAAGCCAGTATAAGCAAAGTTAAGTGCGCCGTTCTTTTGAAGCATCAGACTCGCGGTAAACGTATCAAAATTTCAATCAAAATTTTCATAAGCTTGAGGGGATTTCGTTGACGAAGGAAGAACGATGAAGGTAGATAAGAGACTTTCTCCACTGTCCACGAAAGGCTTATGGTCGCAGTCTGGAGCCCCATCTCCAATCGCCGACGGTTGTTAGCAGTGCGGCTTTAAAGATTGTAAAACTAATTAGCAAACAAACTACATTTCGTAATTGGCAATTAAGCGATAGCGTTCCGCGTTAATGCTGCCTAATTTTCAGGATATGTCATACTTTAACTGGATAGCGGCCGGGGGTAGGAGGTTCGGAGTTGGAAAGCTCTGGATTTGCCGATGGCGGTTGAAGAAGAGAAGGAGATTACTTTAAGAGAAGCTGTTAACGAAAACGATTGAACTTATTTCATATCGCCAACAAAGCGGTTTTGTCTATACTGATGAAATTCTGAGACTCAAGGGTTCTGCATTCCGTCGTTTACACAGTAATTTACCTGAATTATGTGCTCATTTTTGGGGACAGATGAATCAACAGACCGATGATTTGTGTAATTACATGGAGAGAAAAGATATATCCAAACTTCCGGCAGAACCTGAACCCTACGATATAACTAACATTGAAGAAGGAGGGGATTGTGAATAATCTGCTATAGTCGTTTCCGAACTGATATACTTGGTGTTGCTTTTTCGATGTCATTTGAACATACCGGTGTGTTAGGTAACGGATATGCGACACAGCAAATTATGAATGGTAAACTGGAATACTCTAAATTCTCTACTCAACGGTAGCGTGTTTTCCACGCCAGGCAGCTCTTATCAGTTGTTTTATCCTGTCAGTCCTGGTGGATACCGGTGAAATAGTCTTAACCCGCGAGTGGTAACGCTTGTTGTATTTCTCATGTTGGCTACCCTGGCCATTGCTTTAGTACCTTTCTCTTTCTGTATCATGATATTTAGTGTGCTCTCAGTTTGCCACTTTAGTGAGTTTTATTCGTGTAGCAAGGTATTTTTTTGTTTGGGGTGCCCAGAGACCCCCGCCTTACCTTCTACGTTATCAAAGGTGTCTTCAGTCTCGTACATTCTATTAGTTTGGGAACGTATTGCATGCTGTATTTTTACGTTAGGATTCCCCTGCAAACTTAATACAGAAGTACTACGAACATTTTAGGTCACTTTATATGTTAAGAAAGGAGTGGAAGAATACGCCAACTTTTGCTGAAAGCGGGAACAGAATATCGTTACTCAGCGCCCTGGAAAAAGCAGTCTGCACGCAATTCCAAAAGACCACGATAATGTTTTTTCTTGTTTATTGATTGAGAAAATGATTGAGAAAATTACTGAATCCACCAATATAAAAAATGAAATGGATTTAGAGAGGAATAAAAATGATCGCAGCACCAATAAGACTGGCAAAGGGGAAATGAAGGCAGTAATTGTGCTACGTATTTTGGCTGAGTCTGTGAAATCAGGGCACCCAAATCTTGCTGAATTGTAGAATGTGGATAATATGGGTATAGAAAGTTTCCATTGTACTTTGAATATAAAAAGATTTCAATTTCTGCTACGAAACATGGGCTTGGATGTGACAACACGCGCAGACCGGTAGTAAAATTAACTCCAAATATTAGATGCTTTCCTGATGAATTCTCAGAGTTGTTTAGCAACTAAATTCTTAGTAAATTGTTTGCAAAACATTGTTAATAATAGAATGATAATATTATATTAATTACTTTTTTAATAATTTATCATATATCATGAAAAGAGTGTGGGGGTCTGGAGGCACTCCACGTTACCACTTTTGTTTCAAAAAGTCGCGTTACCACTGCCGGGTTAAACAACTTGTTGCTAGTCGTGCACGACTTCTCCTTCCCCATCCCGTCCTCGCTCTCATGCTTAGAATCTGGGGGAGGACTAATCTCGAACTTCCTGACGCTCTGCAACTTTTATGATCTGGGAAACACCAATAATACTGTGAGTACGTGGATGGGTGGATTGATGATCGGTCGAACTGGACTGTAGAGCCGTATGAATCTAGTGACAGATTGAGTGTTTTTTCGTGATTCTGGGCGCGTCTACTACTAATATTATGTGTGATCTTTGTAATATCACAGTGTTAATAATATAACATTATAATTATTGTATTGCAACCTATCTTGCAAAATATATTTCATCAAACAGCCTGAAATACATTACAAGCATATCAATTTCCTGACATCTAAGACCTTCAGTTCAAAAAAATTGACATTATTTGCTACCCATAGGGGCAACAATTGCACTTGGAAGCTGTGAATCTATAATATATATGAATAAAATTTAACTAATTTTTGTTGTAGTAACAACATTAAAAAATATACGCCTGTAATAATGTCCGCTTAATATAATAATGTTATATTTTCGTTAAAAGCTCTAAAATTTCGAAATTAAAAAGTAAACATTTTTAGTGTACTCCAACTACATTGTTGAAGATAAAAAAATCACAATTAGTTGTGTTGTTGAAAATAAGATCATGAGGTAACATCACATTCAAAATATGAGTAGTAGTTTTTCACGTTTTTTCAAAATATGAGTAGTTTTAGCATAATTCTGAATCAAACAATAACATATTTAAAACAGTACCTAAATGAGATTTTGTCAAAAACGATATTTTCTTCTTGAAACGTTTTCGCCCGGAAATATAACAAAAAAGTTTTCAAGTGTAAGCAAAGACAACATGTCACATTTTTGGAAACTTCAGTAAAATGTTCTCAATATTTTCTTTTCCCGAAAATTTCCCTACGAAAAGTGATTGTGTTCTATTATATTCTCAAAGCCTAATTTCAGAAAAACTATTAGAAGATTTAAATAGGGTGAAATTACTATTTTAGTTCCTGTATATATTTTCAGATATATCAATATGTTGGTCAATCATTTAAAGACAGAAAAATTATTGAAAAAACAGTTTTATATAGTATTAAACGAAATACCTTCACAACGTTTTGGAAATAACTGGTTTCCATCATCGGGCGACAAAAAAATAATATTATGAAACGTTGTGAAGAATGTGTATTTCATTTAATATTGTATAAAACTGTGTTTTCAAGAATGTTTTCTTTCTTTTAAATGATGTACCAATATATTGATATAAATATGGTGAAAATGTGAAAGTGTATGTTTTTGCATATAACACTAATCTTCAATATATTTCAGGAACGTCGACCCAACCGTTGTGAGACAAAAGCTTAGATGATTGTTTCGAGACATTTAACTATCTTTGACGACTGTTCATATTTTTAAAATATTAAAGTAATCGATATCTCAATTAATTTGTTTATGTTTTAATTAATTGGATGAATTTATTAGTGATATCAGGGGTGTCATTAGTCCCTTCAGTGTAGTACATGTTTTTTCTCTAGAAGTGGTGGTGGTGACCTAACTGGGATTGTGATATCCGGCGCCGACCTACATGTCAGCTAGTGAGGTTTTTCTCCAACTAGGTATCTCCCACCAGAAGGGCACTGCCCCATCAGGGACAAGCTCTAAGCTCTCGACAGGTCTCCCATCATATGTGGTAGTGTTGTGTAAGTGTAAATATGTGTAGGTAAGAGGTGAGGATAGAACAAAGAAATGGATGGAAGAGAAAGATCGCGCGCCGTCCTTCGACCGTTTGTTAGAGTACTTCTCTAGCATTCGCTTGGTGTACACTGGAGAAACCAAGGAAAACTACCAATCAGAGCAGCCGCCCGTTAGAAGTTTGTTCCAGACGACTCCACCTATCTATCCAGTTAGTGTCGAAAATCCTGCCACCGTCAGGACTCGAATCTAGGACCTTCCGGTCTGATGCATTGCTGATGCATGCAATTAACGTATGTTTAATGCATTTCTAACATAAAAACCTGTAGTTAGTTTCAGTATGCAAAACATTTAATGGTGCACATTTTATGTATGTCATTATTATACTCAATACTTACACTGAATCCTTTGTTGTATCGTTGATTTACTACGCAGAAAAAATAAAAATATTTGTATTTTATTTTATTTTTGTCTATTTATTATTCATGGGGGAATATCACACGATAAATGGCTTTAGTTTCAAAAAGCCTTACAGACATGGAAGAGAGAAAGAGAATGAAAGACGTGAAGAAAAAGAATAAACTAGTTGAACTGCGTACGATAAAAACATTTCCTTTACTTTGGAGAGTGGAATAAATAAGGAGATCATTCATACAATCGTGATTGACATGATGTAAATGGAAATGTCTTGTTTGCACGAATTGATTGATTGGCTTCCAGTTCAGCAAATCAACATATCAATCTATAGATGTGGCCTAACAGAGACAGGACTTGATTATTACTTATGTTTATAACGGCGTATATTTAACAAACGATCGGCAAACCTATCCATAAAATCTGTTCGCTGAATAACTCAGGTCCTCTTGGTATCAATAAAAATTCGGTATGACAAGAAAATAAAACAGTTACATCAGTGTGAAGTGCAAGATACCAATGATTTCTTTTATCTTGATTTTAATCTTATTCAAGAGATAAGTCTGAAATATACAGCATTACGATATATATACAGTATATTTACAGTATTTGCCAGTAAAGACCCACAAGTATTTAACATAACTAAGGAATAATCAACAAATACCAATACATGTATTTTTGTTACAAACATGATTGGATCATCTGTTACAAAATGTGTTTTGTCCCTTTAAAATAAAAATTTGAATTGAAAATACTGAATACAAAATACTGTAACGCTAAAATGTAGTGCAAGATAATCTATCTTGTATATTCCGTGTGCATGTTGAAGCTTAATAATGTTTACTTGAGCATTATATTTAACAATAGCTTAAACTCTAGACAACAAATGTACACATTTAGACAATATGTGAAATATGCATTATGCAGAAAATGTAGATTTTACGGGTAAAAAAATAAAAACTTGTTTTAAACTGAAGTAAAAATGTAGACTTTTCTCACTGCAAAATTAAATTTCTGGTTCCAACTTTTCTGGAACAAAATTCTACCCTACAGTATAAATTTCTTTTCTGCAAACAGAAGACTAGAAAGTGTTTGGTCCGATTCTAGTGTTGACGTTGGAAACCTTAATGTAATCTCTATGGACACGGTTTAATAATTCCGTAAACATAATGTAATACCATTATTCCCATAATGTACACTACTTGAGAATTCGTTTGGTATCCCCGGTCGGTGATGAGAGCACTACGACTTACTCGGTAATCCCGTTGCGTCCTTCTCCCATTGCCTCGTCCTCCCACCGTCCCGCTCCGTCCCGGGCCCGTCACCCCTCCACGCGCACCGCCCTGCCCCGCTCCTGATCATCCCACGGCTTGCCCCCGATCCTCCCACCGACTTAGGTGGCTCAGGGCAATATTAAATGGGAATGCCGGAGCAGCACCCTAACAAACTGGACTGTGGACCGCGTGCGATCATTCCTTACTCTTTCTTGTCCTATATTCACTACTTACTCGCACTTATCCCAACTATGTACTACACTACCTCAGATGTCGGGAGACCAGTAGTGAGCTCAGAGCTTTTCCTGGCTGTGGTGGTGCTTCGGTGGTGAGAGATATTTGGTTCGGGAAAACCCCCGCAAGCCAATGTGTAGGTCGACGGCGGATCTCACCATCCAGCAGGCAAAGATCCCAATTACTTCCCATAACAAGGCAAGCACTACACCATACATGAATAACGGCCATAACAGTTGTCGAAAACACTAAATAATCAATTAACTCGTCCTTCTCCATGCCTCCGCCCCGCCTCTGCTTGCCCTTCGCCCTGCTTCCGCCCAGCGCTTTCCCTGCCCCGCCTCTGATTCTCTTTCACTCGTCCCCCGTTCCGCCCAAGGCCTTCCCCGCCCCCGCTTTGTCTGTGCAGCGCCTCCATTACCACCTGCTACCCGTCTTTGACCACGCATCCTCTCTCCTACCAGCTGGTTTGGAACGCCTTCGAGCACATTTTACCCCATGAGGTTTAATGGGAAAAACCACTGCGTATTTCGGAACGGCAACCGAAATGCAACGGACGTTCACTGCAGGGAGTGAGAGGGGAACTCGTAAGTTGAAATATCTGAACGACTGGATAATTAGTGCAAATGATGAAAAAATTAGAATTTTCAATTATTCGCACTTGTTATAATAGGAATCATAGAATTGTACTTTTAATTTATTGTTAAAACGCCGAGCAATTAAGGAACTGGAGACATCATGAACTTTAAGATATCATACACGTGGAGAATGCACTTGATGAATCAAAGAAATTTAGTCAAGATACAGTTATAAAAGACAAAACTTGCTTGGCTATTCCAACGCTAGCAGCTGTGCCAAAAGACTATAAATATCAACCAATCTAAAACATGAAAACATGGATATGCGGGAAAAGGAAACATAAAATGTTTTGAGCTGTTCAATCTCGTGAACAATCATAAGGAAACTCGCCTAGCAAGGGAGCAGCCTCAAATTGTCTTTCCCCCGCGCGGACCAACATTCTTCGGCTGCCCCACCTTCAAAGTTTCTCACGGCTCTAGCTAGGATATACAAAATATAAGAAATGAAACACATATGTCCAAGCCACAAAACAATTCTCGTCGAGCCCTCTCTGCCGCAAGCGCCGAAGCGCCGCGCACCGCGTATTGTACTGTAAGCCGGGGAAGGGCCATTAGCCACCGCCGGCGCGCCGGGCGCGCGGCCCTCAAGCCATTAGCCGTTATACCTGCCCTTTTCTCAGTCTTCGGCAGCCAGACATATTTACAAACATTCCAAATATCGCTACGTGCCTCCTGCCCTCAATACTGGCGTTAATATTCGCCGACCACTAGCGCATCTGTTAGGCAGCCGCGTCCGCGCCCGCGCCCGCCTTACCGTCCCTTTTCTCTCAACCAGCATCGCGGTTCCCGTGAGAAAATACCAAACCTTGCTAATGAGATGCAGCCATCGCGAGCACAGCCAAGTGCCGCCCATAAGTCACGTGACACACTTCAAAACATAACAACAAATAGCGAGCATCTCTTGTCGCACACTGCGTCTCACTGCATATCATAGGCTAGCTGCAAATTGTCACGTGACTCTCCCCCCTCTGCTTTTGGAAACATACGCTTCAATAAATACGGCAACTTCACTCCCACGCGCCACTTCAATGTCATTTCTACTATGTGAAACTTCTACTGCAACTACTATGTCAACTTCTAAGTCAAACTACTATACTGCAGCTACAATTACTGCTCTGTTCACCACTATGTGAAACTACGCAGTCACACTTCTACGTCAAACCTCTACTACTACGCAGTCACTCTTCAGTCAATCTCACTGCTACTACTACGCAGTCACTCTACGTCAAACTGCTATTACTGCTGCTACAATTACTACTCTACTCGTCAGACAGCCTGCGAACGAGTCAGCTGTCTTTGCTCTGCCTATCAAGGCTCCGGCAAGCAATCAGCGCGGCCAGCAGGCCGCGATCTACATTCGGGCCACCCGTGAATCAGCCTTCACCTGGCCAAATCAACAGTACGGGGCCGCTCCATCAGTCGAGTACGCGCCCATGGTGACATCCAGCCTACCAGCATTATCATCTGCAGCCCTTTTCAACCGGCGGCACACACACACTCAGCCGTCTGACCTGGGTTGGCGTTTGCTGTACTGTCATCAATCTGTAAGTGTAAACTTCAAGAAAGAAGAAACTTAAATCACAAACATTCATTGGTCCTCCGGCTTACTACCTAACTACTTACTTGTAAAACTAATCAATATTTCAAGAATTAAACTAAATTCATTCACAAATGCATTGCCTTTCATTCGCCCCTAAGAAACAATCCCCTGAAACCTGATCTGACCCTGTATGTAGTCGCTTCGCAGTACGGACCTCACACCGCGCTGCATCCACTACAGAGCTAACTAGCAATTAGAGATATGAGCAAAATTCGATGTATCTAATTATTCCTCCCTACACCAAGTAATTCAAATTATCGAGGATTATGAGATATTAAACACTTCAATATATATCATGTACTTCTAATAATTACGCACTTCAAGATGTCATGCATTACGAAAATACCGGGCTGTTTAAGATATTAAATACTTATAAGTATATAAAGCTCATCGAGATGTTAAAGTTCAAGCCACCGAGATTCCTTTCAGCCATTGCGGCAGTGGGAAGGGCAGCCGCCGTGGCGGCAATGGCAATGGGAGGGGGTAGGGTGGAGCTGGCGCGCCGCGGCCGCGAGAATTACGACGCCGGATACCCGATGTAATGTGAAGTAATACCGCGATAATAAAATATAATTCGCGGCCGGTGCGCTCGGCGCGCGCTCTGGGCGCCAACTTTTCTTTATAAAATTCATTACCCGCGGCGCGCGGGGCGAGGCGGGGCATGGTGGGGCGGTGAGGGGCGGGGCGGGGAAGTTGGCGGCGGCGGCGCGCGCTGTCTCGCGACCCCGCCCACTCCTCTCCCCAGTTTCCCCGTTCCGTTGACTCTCCTTGTCCCCTGACTCTTCTCCCGCCTCATTCCCGCTTCCCGCTCCTTTGCTCTGTTCGGTCTGCTCTGGCCCTTGGCTTCCTCATTGCCCCACCACATCCATTCGCCTCCTGTTCAAAGCTGGCGCTGCTCTCCGTCTGGTGTTCCCTCATCGCGCTTGTGAGATGCGCACGCCTCACTCTGAACCCGTCCTAATGATCGCTCTTCCCGTTTATTTCCGGTAGCTCTTGCCGTTAATGATCGCTCTAACCTGATCGCGGTTAGAACTACAATACGTTCTACCTCCTCATCAACGCCGTAATATCGGCCCGCCCCATACCAACCTCGACCCAACCTGGTCTCCTCTCCGTCCCCATTCCACTATTTGTTGAATTGATTATTTCGTGTTTCCGGGCGCGTCAACGGCCATGGACATTAGTCCCGTAGGTGTAGTGTAGGTTTTTATCACAGAGAGTCGCGATGTTCTTCCCCCGCTGGTGAGATACGTCGCCGAGCTGCACGTCGGCTTGTGGGGCTTTCCCATCCATATATATCTCATCAGAGGGACACCACCCAACCTGTAGCTCTAAGTTCCCGACTGGTATCCCGATACGTAAGGCAAGTAGTGTATGTAGGTGTAAGTGCGTGTAAGTAAGGGGCCAGGAAAAAGGAATCAGGATGTAAAGATAAAGCGCGGTCCATGGTTCGTTTGTCAGGATACTCCTCCGACCTTCGCAAGGTGTTGAGCGGATAAACCGCGGAAAACTACCAATACGTGCAGCCGGTTGCAAGAATTCTTCTCCAGACAGCGCCTAAACTATTTAGCGACCTAGCTTTGAAACTAGTGTCAAAAATCTTAACCACCAACGGGACTCAAACCCTTGGACCTCTCGGTAAAAAGAACTGCAGTGACATCTGTTGACTTCCGTAAACCAGAATAATTGTTCGAAGTTCAGGTATCTATTTAATATAATGTAATAAAATCATATCTTGAATATAATTGAAAAAGTATGCACTTATCGCAAGTATATTAGTTATTACTGGAGTATACAAAGTTTTTACAGTAGTAATATCACAGACAACACTATCGGGTTTGTCTCATATTACTCGCACGGTTGCGCACATAAGGGTTTCCATGTTGGTACCAGTTATTCCTTGGAACCCATATTGTAATACACGTACATTTGCTGATTTTGCATTTTGATGTAATACGAAATTGTTAACACGCAGTGATTTCTTGTTCAAATATTTATTATTATGCATATAATTCACCATTTGCTAATGTATGCCATTCTTTCAAAACTTTATGACGTATAATTAAATTTTATTGCATTCTATATCTCAATTAAGTAAATCGTCTGGAATGAATTGCTCAGTATTTATAAGTACGTTGCTTTTTTAGTGACGGAAAAAATATTCTTAAATATTTCTTATTTATATAAGAAGAATAGCGTCCTGCAGCAACACGATTTGTGATGAACAAAAACGCACCAAAGTTTTTCCAAAAAGTAGCTGTTTTTTCCAAAAATATTTAAGAATGTAGCAATAACATAGTATTGTAAAAATGTAGCACAGCAGTTTCTTTTAAACCAGGAATATAATAAATTTAACTGTTCCATAACTCCACATGTGAATAGGAAATATGTAATGGTTGGCGGGCCCGCCTTGGTGCCTATCTGTTACATGTCAGCTGTGTCATAATTAGTGACGCACTGGGTACGAGAACTCAATCGATTGAAGCAGTATGAGAAAACTCGGAATAAAAGCAATCAACTGTTTGCATTATTTAATCAAAATCTAAACTGGTTCATTGTTTTTATATTTTCTTCGAGTTTCTGAGTATCTAATAACATTTTAGACACCACTTACAAGGCCTGAGGCCGTGGCAGCTGTATAGATATCCATCTATAATCCCACATTTACAATTTTATTTCCATTGTTTTAATAATTAGGTTTTTAAAGTTATATGTTACTACAATTTTTGTGTTTTTATGTTTTCCTATGTTTACCTACATACATTTTTGAATGTTAGGCCAATGACTCTGTTTGAACATAAAATATCCCGAAGAACTAAATTGTCTCCCATTCTCAAAATCCGTGGCGGTCGAAACCTGAGCGTTCCGTCGAAACCTCTGGCGATTTCAAGTGTCTCGCTTAAGAGAGTAAATTAAAATATAAAAAAATACATTTGCATCAAACATTTTTAAACACAAAATATACAAAATACAATATTTATAATAATAAATTATATATTCCTTATAAATAAAGACTAACTTTATTTGAATGACCACATCGTTTCTAACTTCCATGCCGTATCCAACAGTCTGTTCCTCGAATCCTACGTACAGTTTTTCTTTGGAGGCTTTCGTGATTACGAGAAGCGTATCTGGCCTTCTTCTTAGGTCTATCCAATGGTTGCCTGATGCTATGTGATTGTTAGATCCGCGTGAAGCAGAGGTTAGATTGATTAGCATCCACTGTCACCGTTACCGAACGTAATGGCCGATTGCGAGAACAGTTGCCTCGTGAGGTTTTAGGGTTCGGAACCCGAACCGTGCGAATGCTGGAGCAAAACCTTCAGAAACGGAGCGCACACGTTTTTACTACCTCATCTTTGTCCCTACCAGCCCACTAACATACACTTCCACTTATTTGCCTACACTATCACATATCAAAAGTCGGGAGTTTCGACTATTTCCTAGCTGGGATGGTGTGCTAGGGAAGATTCCTGGATGGGAAATGTAGATGCTGACGTGAAGGTTAGAAAGTATTGTATGTTCCATTGGGGGAAGAGAACTGCCATTCCATAAATATAAAACAATAATCTTAGAGGACTAAAATCACAATAGTTGACGCGATCAAAGTCACTGACACACTCATAACATGGGGAAACATTTAACAAGGGGGTTAAATGATCTTTGGCAGCTGAAGTCTAAGAAGGGGCCATATCCGACAGTTTTCTACGCAGTTATTTTATTATTATTATTATTATTATTATTATTATTATTATTATTATTATTATTATTATTATTTCTATTACTACTATAACTAGTTCTATTACTATCAATATGAACTAATGAATATCGTGGGCTCCGAGTCATTCTCGTCTGTCTGTCTACACCTGCGGACGTCAAGCGGCTTCTACGCTTCCTTTGGGCGGTCCCCCGGCGCGCCCGGCCGCTCGGCGGGCGCTTCGCCCGAAATCTGGCGGCCGCACAACACTGGCGCGAGGGCTGTCCGCTTCGGAAATCGTTCCCTGCTCGCTTAAAGAGGAACGCGGCTTTGCCCCAGCAGCGTGTGGATTGTGAAGGCTTCTGCGGCGGAGGCGGCGGTGAGAGGATGAGAAAGGTGGCACCAGTTGCGGGCCCTGGGGTACACCGTGTTGCTGTTTTTATTGAACGGGCGTGGTCAAAGGGCCGTGGTAGTTTTGTAGCAATTTATTGCGTGTTCTGGCTCCAAAACAGATGAAAATAATGTGGTTTTCTTTTCGTTCTTTCTTTATTGTTCTTGGATGTGTTTTTTCTTTATGTCGTTTTTATCACATTTAGTAGAGTCGAAAGTTATTGACCAGTAATTTCCAGTTAGTGGGTATTGAAAAGTGGAAAACAAGGAAAAACATGTGAATTATTGAGTATGAAGGTCAATGAAATTAAAATGACTGAAGTTAGTAACTGTCGAGAGAGAGAGGCGGACTTGTTCTAGTGCCTTAAAGAGAGATCGCTAATATTCTATTATCGCCTGGATCCTTTCATTAAAAGAGTTTTCTTTCATTTCGAATTTCATTGTTCTTGTTTTTCTAGTTTACTTCTACTTACATATCCTAGATAATAAAATAATTTGTTATCTCACGAATATTTATAATCTACTTTTCACAAATCTACAACAAATCTTCACCTACTTAAGTTATGCTCCTTTAGATTCTTGCATGTTACTCATGTCGATAATTTTGCAATCGTCAGAAGCATAATGCATTTAACAACAAACTGTTACGTCAAAATGAGCGATAAAATAATACTAATGAAAATACAGAAACCTATGGTTAAAAGTAGTAACGTTTAAGATTAAATAGATTTGTCCTTCCACTCAAACAAAGTTCCAAAAATATTCTACTAGACTGCCTAATGTCTAACTAATTGATATTCAAATATTACTGCGTTGGAATCTTTCGCAAACAATAAAAATCCACTGATTTTTTACTTTTTCAAATTTATTCATTACGTCCTGTTCGACGTTACTGCATTTCAGGGGAGTTAACATATTGCATATTAATAGTTTGTCATTCATTCTCACGCTAATTGTCCTAATTGTTAGACTATTGTTTTTTGGGGATGTTTTTAAAATTCAGTTTGACTGATGTAAAATTTAAACTTGCAATTCGTCTTTGAATATAATAGTTAGAAGTTCATACTTTATATTATCAGATGTTGGAAATTATTGCAGTTGAATATTTATGGACGCCTGAATATGTTTTTAGGAAATTGTGAGCATATTTGGTTTGGTTCAGGGTAGTTTATGACAAATTTGAAGAGGACTGATTCTTTACGATGTCAATTTTCAAAATGAAGTTCAAAAATCCGTTTCACATAATTTGTAATTCTTTAAAATGAATTACACTCATTGCTTATTACGATTCACACACCTAGTTTTGCATTCACTGACATCACGACATATTAAGCCAAATATTTCATATTTAGTAGTTAAAAAGATGGAGCGGTATTTGAAAGGGAGGCGGGCTCTCTTGCAACTCAAAAGAAGAGTTCTCTGCAACAGTTTTATTTAGCTATTGATTATACCCATATGTTTCCTTGCGTTCTTTAAATAGTGGACAACAAAAGTATAAATAATTCTCTGTAAAACCAGTTACCGCGTTCTAAGCAGCCTTGCAAACGTTAGGTTCATCATCAGAATGATTGGGGAAACGTCTTCAAACATTTGCTTTGAAGAGGGTAAGTAGAGACGTTAGCAACACTCCCTAGAACGCGTCTACAAGACAGCCACTTTCTTTAGATACCAATAGCACGGTACTCTCACGATACACAAATAACTAAAGAAATTGCTTTTTTTATTATTTCTTGTACATTCCGCACGCCATTGTTTTGGTTTTTTTTCATCGATATTTATATTGGTTTCAAATTTACACCTTTAGTTTTAGATCACATTGAAACGTCGGACTTTATTGCATTACTTTAGAATTTGCTTCGCATCACAGTTTTTCTAGTTTTTTTACTAAAAAGTTTTCAATTTTTCTCACTTTATGCAGAAAATTGCCGTAGAGAGAGAGACGATTGTTAGAACGAAAATAAAGTAATTGAATAAACTTGATTCTTGATTGAAGATAGCATGTTTTTGAAATTTCGATGATTTTATTAGATTATTTAATTTATCAATTTTTTCGAAGGAATAAAGAAGATTTTTAATTTTAGTGGATTTTAAAGATCTAAAGAACTAAATAACTATGAAATTTATTTCACATAACTTATCAAAACTGTAAAATCAATTGATAACGTGGAAATAATTTGGGAAATATTTCTAATTATTATTTAAAATAAAAATATTATCATTCTATATCTATATTGTGGAAAATTATTTCAAACACTATGGGATGCTCAGAGTGATAGAATTCCAGAAATGTTCCGCAGAATCCACAGAAATATTAGTTATTCATCTCTACAAAAATGTTCGAGTAATGTACTTTCAGCTCTTCGTTTCAAATAATTCACATTCCATTTTCAAGCAAAATCTCTTAATAATTTAGAGGATAGTTCATTCCATTTCTGCCCCTCAATACCTTGTAAATAACAACACATAACACTTTGATATTCTGTACTTAATAAATAGCTACCAAATCTTCCTCAAATGAAATTGCCACTGCATCTAACTATATGGTGCACGAAACTAATTACGTTATCACATACGTTTTCCAGAAATAGGCCAAAGCGCTGATCACGTCTAATTCATGCTCCACGCATTTCGTGGCTCATTATTTGTCATTAGCTCCACCTGCTTTTAAAGATTCATTCAAATGCTTATTGCCATGTTGCTACTTCACAGGTTTCACTACGAATGTTACTCATAGCGCGGGTGTCAGTTTTAGGAACATTCTATATTAGTCTATTTCTATATATTTCGATCTTCTATCACTCGCTCTCAACATTGAAAAGTTCCTTGTTCCCGCACATTGCCTGTCTACTGGACCACACTTGGATTGCGGCTTCTGCTGGGGATTCCACTTCGAGGTAGAATGTCGGTCTCTCAACCACAGTCTAGCGCCACTCTCCGGTGGCTGCACCTACTGCCAGCTTTTCTTTCGGCTGCCGACCTACTTTCATCTCTCCCCCACCCGAAACCGTCCTAGTCTAAGGGCTTGCAACCGCTCCTCTCCCTCCTCCGTCCCCTCTGCCAACATCCGCTTACACCAAATCTCCTCCTCCTCCTCCTGTGCCCCAGTCTGTATCTCTCTTCGCTATTGACTCCGCTTCCACTCCATCTCTACCTCCACCTCCACACCTGCCCCACTTCCGTCTCCGTCACATCCTACATTGTATCAATCACATATTCAGTGAGTTCAAATAGCCCGCGTAGAGCGCGCTGACCAGCCAAGGGTCGTCGACCACGTCATCCCTCTTCGGACCGACGGAAGGCACTTCACTTGCAGACTCGGACCGAGTAAGTCGTATTCCGAATAACGGTGGTGGATGCACGAAATATACCACGTGGCGAATAAGAAGAGTCGACGCCAGGAATATTACTTGCATGGGACAACGAACTGCGGGAAAAAGTTCCAGATGTGAGTTATTTTGTTCTTTTTATTTGGTTGGAGTGAACGAGAGAATTACTAGCGGATTCGAATCGAGGAAGCTATAACGGAATTCTGGAAGGCAACGGGTTCAGCAGGGCAGGGATTCCGGGCAGGCAGTCTCCATCTCGAACGCAACCAAAGGTAGCATTAAAATTTGATTAATAATGCAGCCGAGAGGGAGCCACGCTAGTAGTTCAAGTAACCGTAACTAAAAAATAGTGAAACAAGAAAGGACATGGAACTGTATTAGATTAATACGAAGAAAGAAAAGGGTTTTGTTAAAATAAAAAAAAAATAAAACTAGGCCAAGTTACTCTAGCCCGCCGTAATAGTTAAATAGTGCAGGCTCGAATCTGGTTGTAGTATGTTTAAATGTGGGTGTAAATAAGACTGGTATAATTTTTTTTATCAGAATAGTATAGCAGAAAATGTTAAACATTAGTAGTGTAAGTTCTCAGTGTTGTATTTAATTATGAGATAATTGTGGGTTTCTCATAATTATAGCTAAGAACAAAGTTTGTAGACAAGAGGTTCGGTATATAGTTTTTTTTTGTTGTTGTTGTTGTTTAGCTTGTAAGGCACAAGTTCCGCAAACTGAAAAAAAAGAAAAGGAGTATATTCAGAGATGTTTTTAAAATTTATATTGTGCATGAATGTATTCTGAGGGACACGGTTATTACACAATAATAGTGTTCTGTTTTTGCTTCAAGAAACTTGTGAATAGATTATACATTATTCTTGAAAGATCCATTGGATTTCTCTTTTTTTTATGTGCACACTTTTTTTTTCTCACAGTTGCATCCTCTCACTCATCCAATATTGAGTCCCCACAACGTAATATCCACGAACATGTACAATTTCCTTGGTTTACTATTCTACACAATAGTGAAGAACATATATGGAGCAATCTGTACTCCCTAAATGTAGCATACGCTTGTTTTTCGAGTGCAAGCGGACTTGGCACTTGTGATGCGAGTGTCTCCGTGTTCTGTCTTTCGTTCGTGTTAGACAGTGCACAGCGGTACATAACGGTACCTACAGACGGCACCAAGGGCGCCGCGCGAGCGCGAGAGAGAACACGGGAGGCACGTCGCAACATTTCCACTGCTATCTCCGCCACAGATCACCGGTCACCGCTCTCCGCATTTTCAGCAAAACATCTGTTACCACCACCACCACCACCACCACCACCACCACCATCTCCCCGATCTCCGCCACTTCCAACTCTAATCCCGCCTCCATCACTACTGCCAATTCCAGCACACCAGTATTACCACGACCATCACTAACACCACCACCGCCATATCCACCAGCTTCACCACTGCCACAACTAACACCACCACTACAACCATCTCCACTAACACCACTACCACCACCACTACAACAATCACCTCCACCACCATGTCCGCCATCTGCACCACTACCACCACTACCATACCACTAGCATACCACTACCACCACTGTCTTTTCTGCCGTTTTCAACACCATCGCAACCCCATTTCCACCAACACTTCTCGCCTCGTGTATGCCTCTCAACCGCTTACGTCCCCCAACCTCGTCTCTCCCACGTCCCCACCTACATCCCTTCCACGTCCCCACCCACGCCCCCTTCCAAGACCCCGTCAGGCTCACATCTACCTCACCAACGCCCCAGGTACGTTCCCACCTATAACCCCTCCTTGTTGCCCGCCCACGTCTTCGCGTATGGCCGTGCCTGTCGCCCCTGCTTCCCGCCATCGCCCCCGTCTGCATCGCCGGCCGCGGTGGTCGACAGGCAGTAAATACGTCAACGGCGCGGAGGAGGCGATGCGTCAGCGGGAGTCGGCTGTAAATCACGGCGAGGGCGGCGGTGGCGGCGGTGGCGGCGGCGGGCGCGCGGCCAGCCTCGGTCAGCTGAGATATGGAAATGTCTGGAGGCCGCGGGCCGCGCTCCACTCTGCTCCCCGCCGCGCCACAGTGGTTCGTTTTGCCAAAACGTTTGCTCTGTTTCACTTGCGGAATTCACCCGGAGGAGGGGGTTTTGATAAGACGAACCTCGTTCTGGTTCACTGATGGAATTGTTGTAGAGATCAACGTGGTTAGGTCTGACAAGCTTCTTTCTGGCTTATAGTGCGATTTTTCTAACTCTGCCCCTCAAGCCCCTATGGCCACAATAGAATATAACACGGCATTTAACGTCTTTCTCCGACGTACCGCTAGACGTCGCATGATCGCAAACACCGCTTGAAACGGTCGCGATCATGCGATAACTG
This sequence comes from Acheta domesticus, assembly GCA_031308135.1. NCBI lineage: Eukaryota > Metazoa > Arthropoda > Insecta > Orthoptera > Gryllidae > Acheta > Acheta domesticus. The sequence continues at coordinate 107,470,639 of JAHLJT010002406.1, read as the reverse complement.
GCGACACGACTGAGAATGTCACGAAATACCGTGACATATTCCATCGTGAAGACGGGCCTTGAGGGGCAAAGTTAAAAAAATCGCTGCATACTTGACGTCATCTAAGATCCAGTATAGGTTGGTGGAAATGGTACGGTTTTCGAAACCTTCCTCCTTTCTCACTTCCGAGAAACGGTCAGATTAGCTTTCATCGGACATAACAATCTTTACTCGGGTTTGCTATTGGAACGTTTACATTGAATGATGTGATTCCTTGAACTAACCATCCTTTGGGTAAGTTGAATTACACACCAGTGATTTGATTTGCTCAATCTTAATATATTTCACTTGCTGAATTCCGCCTAGGGAAAATAATATGTTGTGACAAGTTTTCTTTGGTTTACTAAAGCAATTTTTACATTAAATATTAGTTTCGACGTAACATACTCTGTTTCTGTTACATTATTCTAAGTTTCAATTCTTTCTTTTGCCGTACCGTGACCCGTTTCTCTTGCAGATTTCAAACAGGGAAAAGTTATTTCTCGTTACAATCTTGTTTATTTTACGGAATTTTCGCATGGATTCATGTATATCGTCCGGACAATATGCATTGGCTGACATACATTCACATAAAACCCAGTGTTTCTTATTGATATATCTGTCACTTCTTTATAGAATTTTGAAAAAAAGGGGAGTTCCTATTTGAACAAATACTCGCATTATTGCATTTTACCTTCCAATAGACTTCACATTAGCAACTACTTTGGAGTTACTTAGTTTTGCCCACCGGAGTACTCGGGTCTAATGGGGTAAAACCTCTTACGAGAGTTAGTGGATATCACCTCAGAATGTAAAAATTCTTCGGAAAACCATCTCTTAGGTTTAAAAGTATTATTTATTTATCGGGTTGTTAAACTTCATATATTAAGTAGAATATACCTTGTACAAGATTATTTATTGCTTCTAAATAAAACTTTTATTTACTAACTCTCTCCTTAAGAACTTTTCTAGTTTTGTCATTTTTTACGTTTTCCTATTCGTTACCTTTCATTCATTCTATCATCCAGTAAATAACGTTCCTCATTTTCTTTATGGTAAATTTCTGAGGTAAATTTACTGTTTTAGACGATAAATATTCACTAAAAGAGAAAAGTCAATTTTTTAAACTATTTTTTTAATGTAAATATTCAAAATTGTGTTCAGTTATTACCGGAAATTGATTGAGGGCATTGAGATGCATTAATGTTTGATTATTGTTTTTAGAACAGATATTCCACGTATTGTCTATACTTAGTTAAATTGTGGTAAATTATGTTTGGTTTACATAAAAAAACGTCATTAAGGAAGGTTATCCCTTTGTCAACAGATGTAAAAAGCCCAAATGTATGTTCAATTTTTCGTTTTCCTCTACCGTAATGTTCAGGGAGGTTCGTGTAGCGGTGAAATTGTGTAATGTATATTTTGCTATCTTCTGAATTAAAAGAAAGTGCATCAAAAGTTGTTAAAGTAAATTATTGATGTCATTTAAATATATGAACAAAACGAATGTGATCCACATCTGTTTTTGGAAATCTAATAGTGGACAGAAATGTTTGGAAATTACAGGCATTCTAATTCTCATCCCATTAGAGGAGCGTTAGATTCTGTAGTAATATTATACATTTTTTAATGATTATAAGGCATTAATTTTAAATTGTTTATGTATTTATAGATAACATAGTTTTAATGACCCTTTCTGGAAATAATAGTCTGAAGTAGTTGTGCAGTACTACAAAATATTTTTAAAAAAGCAAAACAGTGTTAACATCACGTACGTATTGCGTTATTAGTTAATCGTTTAATGGTTGGTGTTTACTTATTTTTATTTCATCTGTATTTAATTAACCATCCGTAACAGAACAAATGGAGAAAGAAAAAAAGAAGCATAAGGTGAAAGTTGAAGAAGGAATGGAGAGAAAGGAAGATTAGGAAAATTGCAGAAGGAGAATGAGCAGGAGGGAGGAAGAAGTGAACGCAAAAAGAAGGAGAAACAGAAAAGGCTGAGAAGAAAAATGAGGAGAAGGAAAAAAGGGAACGAAAGTCCAGGAGGTGGTGGAAAAATAATAAACCTTGTGACCGAAAAAGTTTCAGAGAAGGCCCACTGCGCCGAATGACACTGGCGTGACCAGAGATGAGCCCCAGCGCCGAAATCTGAACTACCGTTTATTCGCCTTTTTACACAACGCGGGCCGGGCTGGGCCGGGCCGGGGCAGCCCTGTTAGGAAGGCACTTTCCTTGGAAGCGGATATCCTATTGCGGAGCTGGCAAAGTAACACATCGAGGAAGTAGTTCCAGTACATAAGTAATCGTATGCGGTTTTTAAGTAACTGCGCGGATTCCCTTCTGGCAACGGGGAGGGCACGTCGCGCCCGGCCAAGATTTATAGGAAGTTTTGCATGCGGTAAATTCTGGAGGCGAATCCGATGCAAGTCGCGATTTAGATCTTGTGTTCGAGGCCACAGTGGAAGGGGAGATAAAGGGAAATGAAGGAGGGAGCCAGCTGAGACAAAGAGAAATGGGCTGAGCTGTGTTTGGTGTAAGCCTCTCAGATCTTATCCTCCAACTCAATTTCCAGCGCTTTCGATGTGCGAGAACGATTGAGACTTGTCTTCTCTATGTGGTTGACTAACGGTTGAGCAATTGATGGACTAATTCCCAAAGTGACATATCTCCATTCCCGTTTGTTTTCTAACTTAACTTACCAGAGTATTCTTAAGAAGCTTCTCTATCATCCTTCTAAATATTGTGCTCAAAAACTGTGTATCTCCGTACCCGAAAACCATTGAATTCAGAGGATAATGATTTGCTTATACTCATTTTAATCCTTTTCTGTTGCATAGATCAATATATTTAATAAAATCTTGATATCAATTGGAAATAGCATTTAAGTAATTTGTTCTTCTTCAAAAGCGATGCATTCAGTTACAAATTTCTGCCTAACGAAATGTAAAATCATTTTTTCAACAACTGTCTTGTTTATGTTCGTGTTCCATGTTAATTGCCTTTTGGTGTATCTTGGCTCTTCGTTGCGTTGTTTATAAAAAAGGCTACCGACATATTATTTTTTAAATTTGATTTTATCCCTTTTCGATTACAGATAAAATATTTCAAGGTATACAATATGTAGTAAAAATATTTGAATAAAACTTGGAAAACGCCGGGATTATTACAATAAACCATTGTTGTAGTGAATATTACATTATCACCAAATATTTCAAAAAATAAGAGATCTATTTGTTTAAATATTAAGAAAAGTAGTGATTTTGTAATCAGGGACCGAATACCGAAAATAATAGCGGTAAAGGTATTTATACCGGTATAGAAATACCTTTACCACTATTATACCTTTATTCAAAATACCTTAAAAAATACCGGTATAAGACGTCAAATACCGGTATTTTTAGAGGTATTTTACCTTTATTCGACGTCTATACCGGTAAAATACCTCTATTTAGAGGTATTTTACCGGTATTTTCTCATGAAAATACCGGTATTTTCATGACAAAATACCGGTATTTCAGTAGAATCATACAGGTTTCGAAGGGAAACAATCTGACGTGTGGGCGCGCGAACGCGCGTGTGGGAGCGCGAACGCGCGTGTGGGAGCGCGAACGCGCTTGTGGAGTCGTGCGAGCGTGTAAGGGAACGAACGCGCGTGTCGGGGCGCAAACGCGCGTGGGGTCGCGCGCGCGTGTGGGCGCACGAACGCGCGTGTGGGAGCGCGAACGCGCTTGTGGAGTCGTGCGAGCGTGTAAGGGAACGAACGCGCGTGTCGGGGCGCAAACGCGCGTGGGGTCGCGCGTGCGTGTGGGCGCACGAACGCGCGTGTGGGAGCACGAACGCGCGTGTGGGAGCGCGAACGCGCGTGTGGGAGCGCGAACGCGCGTGTGGGAGCGCGAAACGCGCGTGTGGGAGCGCGAACGCGCGTGTGGGAGCGCGAACGCGCGTGTGGGAGCGCGAACGCGCGTGTGGGGACGCAAACGCGCGTGGGTTGGGCGCCAACGCGCGCGTGTGGGAGCCCGAACGGGCCACTGATCGGACATTATCTTTTGTTCCTAATCCTTTCGCCTTAAATACACACTCTTTCACGCTCTACACTATTAGACCTCAGGAGACTAGTCAGAGTGTGTTCCTATTAACGATTGAATGATTATAAGTGATTCCGAGCGCGGCAATTGCTAACCCCGTAAGTGCAGGGCGTTTTCTACGAGAGGTGGCAGTGATCTTCCTCATTGCATGGCAAGATCAGGCGCCGACGTACTGTCGATTAGCGGGATTTCCCTCAACCAGGTATCTCCCACCAGCGCCCCCCTCCCCAGCCGGCAAAAGCTCCCGCGCGGTCTTCCGGCATGTATGGCAGTGTAATGCATGCTAGTGTAAGTGTAAGTGAAGGGGTGAGGATAGGACAAGAGGAAGGAAAGATCGCGCGCGGTCTGTGGCCCGTCTATTAGGGTACTGCTCCGGCATTCCTCTGATATTGTTCGGAGAAACCAAGGAAAACTACCGATCAGAGCAGCCGGCCGCTAGAATTCTCCTCGGCCCGCGCGCGATCTTTCCTTCCTCTTCCTTGTCCTATCCTCACCCTCAAAACTCATAAATATGAAATTTAAGTGCTGTGAAGTATGGCAAGTAGTTTTTAAAACAATTGCAACGTGCCGCCTCTCGAAGTGCAGACATCGTCGTGCGTGGTCGGGCCTGCGGCCTCTGCCAGGATATGACCTTCGACATCAGTTGTGAAAGAACGAAGGCGACAGAAATCTGACATCGGTTGATAAGACTTCACGCAACGTTCCTTGGCGCATTCCGATTCTCGGAATCAGTTTCCCTTTGTAAGAACTGCGAGGGCTAGTTCTTAGAGGGAAACTAAGCTAACTGCTAGAGGGAAGTTGCGTAGGCAGTTTCCGGAGGTCAGCGTTTCGACCCACGAGCGTCTCCGGTTCGGCAGAGGATAACGCACTCGACCTATTAATTTCTTTTCGCAGTGAGTAGAATTGAAATATGAGAGAAGGATGTTTGACCGTATGCCCCAACAAACGCTTTGCCGAATGTGTACTGTGTGTGTGTGTGTGTGTGTGAGAGAGAGAGAGAGAGAGAGAGAGAGAAATCGAAAGAGAACGAAAGAGAGAAAGAGAAAGAAAGAGCGAGTGTATATAGCGCGTGGGTGCATAGAGCATGGGTGTATAGCGCATAAGTGTGTAGCGCGCATGTGAGAGGTGCAAGCGTGTGATAGGCGCTCGCGTTTATTCGGCTCGCGCGATTGTTCGGCGCGCGCGTTTGCTCGGCGCGCGCGTTTGTTCGGCGCGCGCGTTTGTTCGGCGCGCGCGTTTGTTCGGCGCGCGCGTTTGTTCGGCGCGCGCGTATGTTCGGCGCGCGCGTTTGTTCGGCGCGCGCGTGTGTTCGGCGCACGCGTTTGTTCGGCTAGCGCGTTTGTTCGGATCGCGCGTTTGCTTGGCGCGCGTTTGTTCGAATCGCGCGTTTGTTCGGCGCGCGCGTTTGTTCGGATCGCGCGTTTGTTCGGCGCGCGCGTTTGTTCGGCGCGCGCGTGTGTTCAGCGCGCGCGTGTTTCGGCGCGCGTGTGTCCGGCGCGCGCGTGTGACCGGCGCGCGCGTGTGTTCGGCGCGCGCGTGTGTTCGGCGCGCGCGTTAGTTCGGCGCGCGCGTTTGTTCGGCGCGCGCGTTTGTTCGGCGCGCGCGTTTGTTCGGCGCGCGCGTTTGTTCGGCGCGCGCGTTTGTTCGGCGCGCGCGTTTGTTCGGCGCGCGCGTTTGTTCGGCGCGCGCGTTTGTTCGGATCGCGCGTTTGTTCGGCGCGCTCGTTTGTTCGGTGCGCGCGTTTGTTCGGCGCGCGCGTTTGTTCGGCGCGCACGTTTGTTCGGCGCGCGTGTTGGCGCGCACATGTGTTTGGGGCGCGTGTGTTTGGCGCGCGCGTGTGTGGGCGCGCGCGTGTGGTTAGCTCGCGCGTGTGTTTGCCGCGAGCGCGTGTGGCAGGCGTTTGTGGCGCGCGCGTTTGTGGCGCGTGTGTGGGGCACGCGGCACAATTTCCATTGAAAATACCGGTATAATACCGGTATAACCTTTATGGACGTCCATACCGGTATAGACGTCCTATAAAGGTTTTTTACCGGTATAAAAGAATAAAGGTATTTTATACCGGTATGAAAAAATACCGGTATTTTACCGGTATTTTTACCGGTATTCAATACCTTTTCCGTCCCTGTTTGTAATTCTAAAGTATGTTTTCTGTTCTGAAAAAATCTTTGTTGGTCTTTTATTAACATTTGTGACTGGATACTTGACTGCATTCTATACTTTTTGTACTTAGTTTTTTAACGTATTATTTTAAACAAAGCGTTGATAACTAATATTAATTTTAATCTATTAAGCACACTCTAGGCACACGCTAGGCCTTAGTTTTAAACTATTAAGCACAATGTACATGTTTGTGTCAATGCATCATGATGATGGTGATCAAATTCAAATTTGTGCTTAGATGAAAGACAGCTAAATTGATGCCCTCTCCTTCACTGGACATGTCATTGTGATTTGCCAATACTTTACACTGTACGAAGCATTGTAGGAGTGGTGAATGTTCATATGGGGTACATTGACATACAAAAAATCCAACTACGTCAAAACCGCAAGGGGAGAACCCCCATGTCTCAAGCGGGATTGGAACCTGTAGTCTTCAAATTCACATGCGGCCTATTCACTGCTTCTAGTTCTTACGTCACCCAGGCTTTAACTAAATTGCACAATTTCTTAATTCCTCCCAATTTATCCCTATTGTACACTTCTCGGACTTTTCTTGCAGTTCCTCGTTTCTTTATCTCGTACACACGACAAACTTCTCACGGTATTCTTTACCACTTCGGAGTAATTTTCCCCAATCTTGCAACAATACGCCACTCTATTTAGCCATATGACTGTTTATTTTGACATTCATTCACGACTAACTAAATTCTAAGGTGTGTCGGTGAATAAAACACAGAAATCATTCGCATTCGTTTCTTGGCTAAGTTGTTCTGGTGCTGTGGTATTTCTTTTGTCATTCTTCCAACTGGAGAATGTATACATGAAATTATTGTATCACGAAGCTAGAATGCAAGAAAAGTAGACTTCAAAACTTTTCTTTCAAAAAGTATTATTTACATGGTAAATTATTTAATTCAAATTTATACTACTGTAAGTTTATTGAAAAGAGCACTGAAAGAAATCAATATGGGCTCATTGAAATTCGATGATTATGGTGTGCCTGTTCATAACTGTTTGATGACTTAATTTACACGAATACACATTTTCATCTGCTTTTCGTCATGATTTGTATCAATTCGTGTAATGTTCTTTTTAGCGACACTATTGAAACATCGTAAATCACTCGCGAAAACTACCCTAACGTCCAACCGCTTACTCTGAACTGACACTTCGAAATATTAATAGCTGTTTTACATTACATTTTTCTGGCAAAAGAATTACATATTTATTACAATTATATTTTACAAAATGATATATTCTTTGATGACGCTCAACCATCCAGATCCTGTCAAAAAACTGTCCACTGTCCTGAAGAAAGGGTACCTTCCCGGCGCGCGTTGACGCCAGACCGGAAGAGTGAGGGGATTCCGGACGCAGTAGGAGCAGATCACGCCCCGACAGGCTGTGGCTCCCACGGGCCATTACCGGACTATTCAGTTCCCGGCCGGGCGCCGGCCAAACGAGTGCTTCGCAGGTGGGCGAGCGCGCGACGTACTCGTATCCATTGGCCGTTCTCGCACTTTTTGGATCTGATGACGCGGAGGGTAATTATACTATCCAGCTTGGGTAGCACGTCCGTCCGTCTGTCTGTCCGTCTGTCTGTCTGTCCGTCTGTCTGTCCGTCTGTCTGTCCGTCTGTCTGTCCGTCTGTCTGTCCGTCTGTCTGTCCGTCTGTCTGTCCGTCTGTCTGTCCGTCTGTCTGTCCGTCTGTCTGTCCGTCTGTCTGTCCGTCTGTCTGTCCGTCTGTCTGTCCGTCTGTCTGTCCGTCTGTCTGTCCGTCGGTCTGTCCGTCGGTCTGTCTGTCCGTGTGTAAGTCCATCTGTCTGTCCGCCAGTCTGTCCGCCAGTCTGTTCGCTAGTCTGTCCGCCTGTCTGTCCGCCTGTCTGTCCGCCTGTCTGTCCGCCTGTCTGTCCGCCTGTCTGTCCGCCTGTCTGTCCGCCTGTCTGTCCGCCTGTCTGTCCGCCTGTCTGTTCGCCTGTCTGACCGCCTGTCTGTCCGCCAGTTTGACCGTCTATCAATCCATCTTTCTGTCCGTCTGTTTTCCAAAACGATCTGGTTGGGCTCGAAGCTTTGCTATAATGAAAATCTTTCATTAAAATTTGTGTGTAGTTTTCATGAAGCTTCACAGACATTTTCAAATCTTTCTCAAAAGTTACTCCAAAACTTTTCGTTATTTTTTTGAAAGAATAAAGTAAAATATACTTATAAAGATGGCATAGGTACGTTTTTCAGTGTTAACTCGTATGTTTGTGAACGTGAAGGTTTGAATTTTTTTCGGGTTATTCTCAGTGTTACAAAAAAAAGATGAAGAATTTTCCTTTAAACGTTTTCCTCCATAGTTCTTGCATTAATATCAAGTACATGTTTAAAAATCTTTTAGTAATTTTCGCGCAATATTGCGTGCAATATGTGCAATATTAAAAAATAAGAAACCAAGATTTTCAGGAAAACGGCTACGAAATTTGTCCTTACACTTTTGATAGGGAGCGTACTAAATGTACTCTATAAGTGGCCATAAATATTTTTCTCTATTCTTTTGTTGTTTCAAAAATTAAACAAATCGTAAGACGCGAAAGTAAACAAAGTTCATTTTTGACTTGTCTCTCACGTCGTTCATATTTACAGTATGTAATTTATATACATTATTCAATTTATTAAATCAACTGCTTCAAATGATACTTTATAATGTGTCTGAAAACTCGAACGTTTTTTGAGAAAAAGCTCAAATTTCCCCATTTTTAGAAACGCTCACACGCCATTATCCCAAAGGTGGTTCCAAATTGTTTCTTCTAACTTATCGTAAGGATAGAGCTAAATGCGCTGTTTAAGAAGACATAAAAGACATGTTGATATATTCTTTTGTTTTTTAAATTACGCAAACGTAATTTTTTGGAAATATTTCTGAGTTAATTTGCACGTTTCTGGCGATTTGTAATCAGTTTTACATTTGTGAGTTTAAGTGGTACAAATGGCTTGAAATTAAATTTTCGAAATCTGAAAAGATTTATGGGGAACAAAATTTACATTTCCATTTACAGTCCGGATAAAACACTATTTTCTTTAAATTGACTGTATTTTTAACGAAAATTGCCGTATAGGAGGAAGTTTTACTCTTTTTAATTAAATTTTTATTGCTTTTTATCTCACATTTATTTGCCATGTACTTCATACACAGCCAATTATAACCTATTATTATTGTCCTTCGAATTATTTACTAAACTAATCAATTTGAGCTTTCAAAAGGTTTTCAGGTTCGAGCATGTGTTTAAGGCTAATTAAATCAGTCCATTTAAATTTCCACCTGAACACATGGGCGGCTCCGAACACAAATACTTTTAATACAAAATGATGTTGGACATTCTATTACTGTACTCGTACAATTCCGTCCGTCGTAATAATTAATCAACTTTATGTAGCCTACTTAATTTAGAGCGGAGCGACAAGACCACATTGAAAATATAATCCTCATTCGGTAAGATAAAACATGCAATTTGATTATTTGTCCATCGAACTGCGTTGAGTGGGTATTCCAAGAACGATTAGGATGAAAGAAAAATCTTTAAGTCGAGGCTGACAATCACAACCTTTCTTCCTTCAGAACAAGTAAAACAGATTAAAAAATAAATTATTGAATACTTTGATTCAGATGATTAATTAAAATGTTGACTTTCACAAGGACAAGATAGAGTAAACTTACTAGCGTGAATAAAATACAAAACCCTTCATTATTTATGACAATATCAAAATGTATGGGGTGGCTCTTCAAATACCCAGAAAGGTTACGATGGGAAATAATATATCCCTCCTTCCTCCGCGGTGAGTAATAATAATCGTTTGGTATACATCGTTTGGTATTGAGTTAAATACATCGTTTGGTATTGATGTCGACCATATTTTATGCATGAGAATGCAATGAAAAATCTCAAGAAGTGGACGATGACTAAATGACCAATTCTGCACTTATAGAAAAAACTGAAACTGGTAATGTTACAGAATGGCACAGACTCTCTCGTGCTAGTTAAGTTTCTAATTTATTTTGATGTGGGTGGATCTCTTCCGTCTTTCCCCATTATCTTGCTAGCTGCCATCTATTGCCGCCTAAAGTATACTTTTAAAAAATCTCACTGTTTAGGTTTCCAAATGGTTGAACCGACATACTACTTAAATAATATTAATAGCGCAGTCGTGCATTGAGTGCAAAAGAAAACGATAGACATAAGAGATTATGCACGACAACAAAGTTCAACACTCTTGATTTCAATATACGACACCTTGGTCTTGAAGTGCAAAGGGCATGCGATAATTGATCACTATTGTCACATCGCAACTCTTGAGGTATGGGAAAAGCATTTTCACAGGTTTACCTTGCAAGACCCGCATTGATAACTCTTACCTTTAGATGTAATGTGAAACAGTGAGACACTTAGGTTCACACATTAATAGTATATTCTTAAACGCAACTTATCACTGCCACGATGTTATGTATTTCACTTCAGGAAAATTAATTTCACGATTGTTATCTGAGTCGCTCATATACAGTTTTTACAATTCCTTTCTTAAATTGTGCGAAGTAGACCATGTACCACAGATACACATTCACAACTTCAATTTATGAAGTTCTATGACTTATCATAGGAGTTGATAAACTGCACATCAATAGTGTTAACAGTAAATAACGATGTTTTTCCCGACGAGGGTCACTGTGTGCCACCGCCAAGACGTTAACGTATAAACTTGACTAGCGCTGCACCACAGTGAATAGTGAAAGGAAATAGTAATGAGGCGGATCGACACTCGTGCCTGCCGGCTGAGTTATCTCAGAGCCAACACAACCGTTGACGCTGCAGAAACTGTGACCGAGAGATCCTAGACATCGAGTGGCAACGGTGGTGGATTATCGACACTAGCTACATATACAGGTCTGCGAAACCTGGAGCTAGGGCTCCGTGGCCGGCGTTCCGTTCGAGAAGACGCAACGTTTAGGACATAGGGCATCCATCACTTGACGTCACGACAATGTCTCTGATTGGGAGGTCCTAGGGTATGAGTCCGAACTCTGACAGGATTTTCGACACTAGCTAGGTGGAATTTAGCTACTGTCTCTAGAAGAATTCTACCGGTTGTTTTGATCGGTAGTTGTTCATTGTTTCTCCGACTAATAACAAGTGAATGCCCTAGCAGTACCCTAATAAATGTGTCATGGACGGCGCTATCTTTCCTTTTTTCATTCTGGTCCCTTCCTCTCTCCTTACATACACACGCTTACACTTACATGCACTTCACTATGACACATCTCGGGAGATTTGTCGGGAGCCGAGAGCTTGTTCCGGCTGGGGTGGTACCATGCTGGTGGGAGATAGCTGGATGAAGAAAAACTCCGCAATCCGACATGGAAGTCGCACCTCACCAGCCAAATAAGATAGCCTTTTACTGTGATACAAATCTGAACTACATTTTTACGGGACTAATGACATTTGTTCGCCAGTAAATGCGAAATAATCGAACGAGAAGGCATGATCTAAATAATTCAGTGATCCAGAAACGTTCGAATTGTGCTTGCATAACATTTCTTTGGATCTGTAAATACTGCATGATGGTCGAATAAACAGTCGTTTGTGTCGACCTAGATCACTTAATCTTACTCTTATTGCTTTGTGTATAATTGAAATATCTCGTGTACACAAAAAGTTCTCATTCAGATGAAGAGCTCCGGCGCTCCATTGAGAAAATCCCCATAATCCTGTGTGATTGTCTTCAAATAGTAAATAAAAATATATTATGGAATTTGCAAGAATGCATTCGAACCTACTAAGGCCACAATCTTGGCTGGGCTATCGGGACAAGTCACGTCTCGTTTGTTGTGGCAAACGTTTCGGCCAACATATTGTGGCCTTCCTCAGAGCGTTCCGATGCTCTGAAGAAGACCACAATATGTTGGCCGAAACGTTAGCCACAATAAACGAGACGCGGCTTGTCCCGGATAGCCCAGCTAATATTGACACCGGTCGCGGAAGCCTACGCAACTACTGAGGCCACATTCAACTTCTTTCGTAGGGTACGTAAAGATCAGGGAAGTGACATGGATTTCAGTGCGGAGGCTGAGCGAGCATTTTGCAAGCAATCACCTAAGCTCGCCAAGCGACACTTCCCTTTTATGACGTCTGGTAAGTTGTAGGCATTGTATCATTAGAGCTCTGTGACAAATAGTTTATGTAGTAGTAACCACTGAAGGCAAAGTACGCGTATGATCGTCCTCTGAAAATTTTTCTAGGAGTTGGGAGTCACTAGAACTGTGAATTGTAGATACTGAGCGGGGCTGTTACTCGTTAATGTTGCTTGACATCGTCAATCAAGCGCCGTAGGTTTGAGAGGACGTGTGGTGCATGGTGTGACCCTCGCATCGGTGTGGCAGCTAAGAACACGATACCAACTCTCCTCTGATCACGTAATAGAAATGGAGGTAGGAAGTTATGAAACAAGAAAGAAACGTTCGTATGAAAATACTTGTCGGCCTTAAAATATTTGTGATAATTAGTACTGCATTTTAGACGTTTGATTGCCTGATTGGAATCGTGCATCGTAGTTTCTTTATGCAACTTTAGAAACAGTTATAGGATATTTTATTTATCAATTGAACAAAAATATAGTCTACTATTGAAACAATTGTTCTCGTTGAACGGAGGTTTTCAAAACGTATTTTATTAAAAGACCTGAATCATGTATTTATTTACATTATATTTTCCCAATTAAATTGCCACAAAATATAAGTTTCTAAGTATTTAATTGTGTTAGAGGTAAACCATTATGTACACTAACAAATCCTGTGACGAGATAATTCAGGAAAACGTTTAGCCTCTTCTATGGAGAAAATAAATTCAATGAAAATATCCCACATTTCGAACGAAAACTTTTTTCATGGAGAATGCTTCCCGCAGCCCCTTATGGAATGGACTTTCCCCCGGGTCTGTTGAACGTGAGCCGTGGTTCACCAGCACGTCTGAAAAGATAAAGGGATTTAAAAAGACTGTATAATTTTATCAACATTTTCCTTAACTAAGTGAACACTGTAGGAGGACACAACTTGACAATAATAAAGTTGAAATCTAAGGCATTATGGAACTCTTGAAGCTACACAGTAGAGAAAATTATCCGAAAGTAAGCAAAGGAAAGGAGCATTGCCTCTGCAGTGATGATAAGTAATGAATCCTGATATTAAAGCTGAAAATATGGAGAGGAGGAAAATAAATAAAAACATATTCTAGAAAATAAAAGTAAAATAAAAATAACGCTAAACAAAATCAAAGAAGGGTAGTCTAAACACGAAAAATATGACTGAAAGGAGGGAGGAATAAAAACAACAGGAAATGAAACAAAATGAAAAAGTTAAAATATGACGACCCCTAACAGTATCACTAACACTACAAGGGAATCATGAGCACTCACATGAGAGATTCTCTCAGCAAACGTTTCAGGAAACTGTTTTCTAAAGCACCCCGCGGTCCCCCAGTGTTGAGTTTCCTTTCTCCCCTCTTCGTCCTGCAACCCTCGCAACGCCACTCCCCTCGCAGTCACCCCTCCCTTCCCTTCTCCTTTCCTCTACTCCTCCCCCTCACCCTCCTCGATGAGGAACCCTGACGCCGTAACCGACATATTTACGACGCTACAATTTATATATCTTACAAATTTCACTTGGCTTTCTTTCCAGGAGTAACTTCTTTTCTTTTTCTCGGCTACCTTCAACAAAAGCTTTTCGGGGTTATGAAGTATAAAGAAACCCAGAAGTTTGGAAAATAAGTTGAGGGAGGGTTTAAAATACTGGGGACGGTAGTTTCCGGAGGTGCCGCAGGGGTGTGCGGTGGTTGCAGGGAGTGAGTCGGGTCTTTACGCACCTTCCGATATAGCGGCAGAACACGCGGAGGAGGGGTTGTTTGGAAGGAGGTCAGCAAAAAAAAAGGAAGAAATGGTGTGGTAGAGACGACGGGGTTGCGAATGCACCTGTGATGCATCACATCTTATGATAGTGGAGGACTAGGTGTATTAGATCAATATAATGTATTAAAATGCTCAAAATAATGACGTGCCCTTGTAAATCTGTTATAAAATGTATCGTTTCAAGTGTCTCCTTTCATTGATCACTAGCGCCTCTCCAGTGTTCAAAACCAACTTTATAAACATTAGTCAAATAATATTAATAATAGGTGTTGAAATAAATAATACCGATAAGAAACACACTAATAATCATATATTTCTTTCATATTTTAAAAAACTAATATGCAGTTTTACCTACTAGCCTATGTCCCAAACTAATGACTAAACAATTATTCAAATTTTCTTTTCCAATTAAATATACCACAATCGTTTTAAGGCGATCCGCGACGTAAACCAACTCGCCAAAGACTGTTGCAATCCATCGATGTACATCACTGTATCACAGTGCATTCCAATATTTCCTCAGGCTGACCCAAGTTAACAATATTAATAGTTTCCACCCTTTGACCAAAAACGTTATTTTGATTGCTCTTTTTTCTGGAAACTCGGTAAATGAAATAATAATTATAGGCGTTGTCAGAGCCAACAATATTAATAACTTTCATTTTAAATGCCAACGCCAACTCACCGCTAAACCAATTGGCTAAATGGCAACATTACAAATATCAATTTATGAAAACTTTTCCATCTTTCTCCGCAAAAAGTATATTCCTATAGTAAGGTGCCTGCTTGCCTGAATATAAACTCCTGCGCCACCTCAGTGTTGTTTCGGGCAACAATGCACGCAGTGCGTTCTAAACTCTCTGTCCATTTAAAAGAAAAACGTTTTTTCAAAATTAACTCATATTAACTTCAGTATGAGTTCTTACAAAGGTTATTTCCAACTTTTCAGAAATTTATGGAATGAGAATGATGAAATTTGGAATACGAAAGCAAACGCAATATCATTGTTTAGGGTACAATTGAACCATCACAAGGAACGGTATCACAAGGAACGGAATTTCATATGTATTTACATACGTTACTATGTAACATTGTAACACATAAAAAGTTTTCTAAAATTCTTGTTTCTCCCAAATTATCATATAATGCACTATTCTACAAAATTGCCACATAAAAAATATTTCCAGCGTTTTGAAATTTGGAAATTGAAAATTCTGAAAGTCGGCGCACTGGAATTATCACTACAGAACCATCGCATGAAACAATGATATGAATCATAATTTTACCGTCTGATATAACGTAGGAACACGCGAAGGAGAGAACCATAGGGGGAAACAAAGACAGAAATAATAACAAACGGAGAGAAACGGTGAAAACTGTAGGGGATGTTTAGCGCATTTAAAGTGATGATGGGGAATCGTGATTGAAAGTAATGTATCAGATAGAGTGAGTGAAATAAAAAAGTCAAATAAGAAAATAAAGTGCAGACGAAATAAATGAAAGAATCTCGTTAGATAAGATGGTAAAAACTGCCACGAACCAAAATGGTGCAAACTATTTTCAACAGTGACTGATTAAATTTATTGGCCAAAGCGAGGTGAAGTGAGGTATGGTCTTGTTTGTTTTCGATCTCTTAGTAAGCATTTTGTCATGAAATTGCCAACTTTTTTCGTAAATTCCCCGCTTAAAGCGCTTGAAAATACTTGTTATGATGCTGTTAGCAAATCTACAGCTAAGCAAAAATGACTCTTATATAATAGACAGCGAGTAAAAATACAAAAACGAGATTACTTTGAGATTTCATGAGCTCAATAAAATGTCAAATAGTTACATGAATGGAATATTGTCATATAATAAATAGATATATAGTACAGTGTTGAATAATAAATTAGTGTCTTAGTGATAACTTGTTGATAAATAATGTATTAATTAGTAACACTAAACCCTCTCATACTTAACACTGAAAGAACACTTAAATAACACTGAACACAGTTTTAAACGTCAAAACATTCTACACACTTAATTTCTCTGTGCGGCACAAAGTCCCCCGCGCGCCCGGATACTTTACAGAAAAGAGCGCGCCCACTTGTGTTAACACAAGAACGGCTGTAGGGTTGAAACCAGCACTTCCTTAAGATGTTTCTTTAATGATATCAAATTTCATGTATTTTCTTTAAAACACGTGTCTTTTCATTTTTGATGGTCTTGGAATCGCCATTCGCAGTACTATTTTTAAATGGTTTTTATCGTATGTTATGCCTTTAACAGCGGAAAAGATCCACCACATTCATTATTTCACATTAAAACAAACTTATGCTGACCTACAGTTGTTTGTTTGGTCTAATCTTGTCAATATCTGGCGATGAAGACGATGTTACAGTATTGTATGTTTTCTACAATATATTGGAAATAACGGCTATCAGTTATAAGGATATTTACAAACTTAATAATGAAAAGAAAGAAACGAAATAGTTCATTATTCAACTATCTAGTAAACTATCCAGGTAAAAGATGGGATTTGTCGTAAAAGGTACAAGAAGAACCAAGAGATCCGGGGTCATCCAAAAAGCAGATTAAGGGCCCTATTGACTTGTGCAAAGGCAACAAAACCAGCGATTTCTGCGAGAAGTGTCACAAAGCCGACTGTAAAATTGTGCCAAAAAGTGGAAGTCAGTTGCATAATCGTCATTTAGATGTAAAATGCTTTTGATGGATATGTGATAAAAATAGAATGTGTAATATATACATCAAAATAAATCTCTATTTTCAACATAATTTCTTATTCTTAGTGTTCAAATTACGCCTTTTGCTGCCATTCTAGTGTTAATGTTGATACAAAATCATACTGAAATGTTTCAAATGCAAATCAATAATCAAATGCAAATCATAATCACCAAGTTTATTATGACAAAAATTTATAAATTTAAGTATCCAAATCAATACCATAATTTTTACCAATGTTTCGTAAAACCTGGAAAGAATGTGGTATCCGTAAATACACTTCCAGAATGACGTCTAAGTACGCGCAGGTCGTAGTTCCTTCTCAAGAATTACCAGGACCCAATCCAGCTCACTATTATAACAGTTGTCATTCACTAGCAGTGTGAGTAGGCTTTCACTCTCCAGCTCTCTCGTTAACTGCCTGTTTCTGCTCTGGTGACCGTAGCCCAGTGGTGTCAAGGTCTTCTACTGGTGGCAGTGGCACCCGTCGTGGTTCGGTAGCATGCCACGAGCTACTCATAACTAGCGTTGGCAAAGGAAACTCTTAGTAACCTCGCCGTTTTACAATAGAGATGGCGTTGTCTCAGGTGGCGGGGTGACGAACTGCGTGAAGGGGCGATTCCGTCGTGGCACTCGTGCCACAGAATCCGGCCCGTGGCATCGACCTTGACAACTCTGTCGTAGCCCCTTATTTATCCCGGGTGACGTCACGGCCCCGACTGCCTCCGAGGCTCTCCGTTCTGGTGGCAGCGTTCTCTGGGCTGGGTTGCCCGACGCGATTAAATCGCGAAAAACCATCGTGAAATTGTATTGTTTGTTTCCGGGGTTTGTCAGATCCAAAGGCTTGATACATGTTTCTCTAGGAATTTCGACGCGCTGAATCCGAATCCGAAGCCAGAATTGCGCCACGATCTTCGAATCTGTAAATTTCGAAAAACAAACGTGAAATCGTAAATTGATTATTTCACAGTGGAAAAAAATGGAGAATGATGGGGCAATTCTGACTTCAGATTCGGATTTAGCGCGTCAACATACATAGAGAAACATGTTTTAAGTCTTTGGATTTGACAATCCTTTTTATTTTTATTTTTTTTATTTTTTATTATTTTTTATTATTTTTTATTTATTTATTTATTTATTTATTTATTTATTTATTTATTTGCAAAACGAGAAAAATGGATCAGTGCATTAACAGATGTCACTGCAGTCCCTCTGACTAGGAGGTCCTAGGTTCGAGTCCCGACGGTGACAGGATTTTTGACACTAGCTTGTCAGCTAGGTCAAATTCAGTCACTGTCTGGAGGAGAATTCTAGTGGCTAGCTGCTCTGATCGGTAGTTTTCCGTGGTTTCTCCGATTAACACCAGGCGAATGCCGGAGCAGTTCCCTTACAAACGGGCCACAGACCGCGCGCGATCTTTCCTTCCTCTTCCTTGTCCTATCCTCTCCCTCTTACACACACACGTACACTAACATGCACTACACTACTACACATGCCGGGAGACCAGTCGGGAGCTTAGAGTTTATCCCGAGTGGGGCCGTGCCACGCTGGTGGGAGATACTTGGATCTCGTCGTCCAGCGAGAATAAGATCACCGCCACCTCCCGAGGAAAACACGCACTACACTTACGGGACTAACGATCTCTGTAGTTGACGCGCCCGGAATCACGAATCAATCAATTTTTTGCAAGAAATTATTTGACTTACCAATGTGAAAGTGTAAAGATTTCGCATGTGGGGAACAATCTAGGGGTCTCATCAATGATCTCAATCCGCATTGACCTTTTGGGTGCAGCTTTCTTATGACTGTGTGTATACGTACAAGGATTGACATTTGTAACAATGTTTTGGCAAAAAATGGGTTAAATGAATATGAAATACATTGAAGCTATAGTGTATTGTTCAGCACTCTTTGGTTTGTCATTGTAATCGTAATTGATGTGCTGGAAGTTATCTGTGAGCTCTAGATACATAAAGATATTAATTGCAAGATGCTTGCAATCTTTGATTGATGCTGTTAAATTTGATGTCAATTATCTATTTTTGGGAGACGCTGGGTTGGGCTGTCTCAGCTGCAAAGACTGTGAGGTTCTACGCCATCATCGTCTGTGTTAGTAGTTTACGTCCTGTGGGCTACGGAAGTAGAGGGTCGATGTTTCTTCAGTGGGAGCACTGTCTGCAGCTCGCAAGGAAGCGCACACTCGCAAATGCATTCGCAGAAGTACTCCAAAATTTTGTTTGCTCGCGTTTGCTTCATTAATGGTTGACACCACGTTTTACTGAGAACTTCATTAGCAAATGCACATGAAATGTATACGTGTATTTAGTACACAAGTAGTAACTTATTGACCTTGTTTCATAATTATAAGTGGAATGAGTTTATGATGCAATGAGACACTTAAAGTTTGTAGTTACACACTTATAGAAGCACAATTCTACTATCATTCAATTCAAAATTAATGACAGGTTCGTGTAGTTTTCAATTGCTATTGAAACACTCTCATGTAAATACCACTGCTACTTGACGATAGATCACAGTTTTTAAGAATATTTTCTACCCTAACCAGACACTCATTGGACACTCTAAATAGAACTCTAGAACATTTCACAGTTCAAAATAGAAAATGTACATTTCAATCTGAGAATAAAATAAAGATTGTGCAGACCGGTCCTCACACACATCTGTTTGTTATAAGTAGTTCATTGTAACTAAACTTCACGTTCTCTGTCAGTTTCCATTCGCTCCGTTTGAGTGTGTTACTAGAGTGGATAGGTAGCTTAGGTATGAAAGGGGGAGTGCGTGGGGACTGCACGGACGATGGGTGAAGATATCCGAGCTTTCATTGCCCTCGTTGTCAGGTTGTGGAACTGCGTGGAACACAGCAGTAACTACTTGGCTGTCCGGAAGACGCAATGTTCTAGGCACAGGTGCCAACGTTTCGGTAGCGGTGGGGGTGGCGGTGGCGGTGGCGATGACGATGACGCCGACGCCGACGATGACGCCGACGCCGACGCCGACGCCGTGGTCGGCGGCGGCGGCGGCGGTGGTGGCGGCGGCGGCGTGGCTGAAGCCGCGTGGCGGAAGAGGACGTTCCATGCGTAGAGGCCCGGGGGAACACTGATTAATTAATTTTTTAATTAATTAATTTAATTTTTGTTAAGTGGGACGCGCGAATATTGTGTTCGCGCCCCCATAACACACTGGTGCAGTATGGAACTCCCATAATTTGGCGGGAAGACCACAAAGAGTGCCCAGGGGGGCGGAAGTCACTGCAACTTGATCCGCGCCGAGAAAAATGTGCTAACAACTACGAATATTATCCGAAGTGGAGTTCGAAATTATTTTTCAATAGTCACCGGGTTTTAATATCTTTTCATATCTACATAACATCTAAAGCCCTTATTCCGTGTAAATCGAATCTCAAAGTGCGTTGTACAAGTCTTCATTCCGTTATTCTGAAGATACGCAAAGCCTCTGTGATATAAGTGCCCAGTATTTGGAAGAAATCAAGAGAAAACTACTCGTGCTCAAACAACACATACTTTCTGTATTATTTTTAACTCTTACGTAATCTGATAATATTAGTTTTACCCGCAAAAGTGCTTCAAACCCGCAAACATATTTGGCAGGGCTGAGACGCGTACTATTTGCATAGAATCCTCAAGCGGCCTCTTCAACATATGAGAAATCTCTGCTCCCAGAGCCAATGTGCTGGTATCATTTGATTTGTTTTTACATTTCAGACAAAAATATAGTATTTTCAATTCATGTAGAGTATCTCTAAAAATCAAAATAACTATTTCAAATTTGTAAGGCCGTGAGTTCGTTTAGGTGGATTGCGGAATAACGATTTTGGAGAAAATCGTCTGGCCGGTTTAGACGGTAGCGTTGACTGCATAAAGACGGAGAGACAGGTACAGTTTTGTTCCGTCAATCGATTTATTGGCGACATGAATCCACAAAACGCATCTTCTGACTTAACATCGTGTTTATAAGAAGCCATTTACTACATATAAGAATAAAATTTATCAATGTTTTCCGTTGTCAGGGGCCAACAATACGTGTAATTTTTCGGTTTCTGCCACACGGTTAATTTACTTCCTCTTTACTACTTGCGTAGTAATATGAGACTGTAAAACGTAATTTATATGTCAGCAAGAAACGTCCACTTCTTTGGTATCAGTGCTTCAAAAACCCAGTATTTTTCTGTCAAAAAATCGTCACTTCAGTGCATAATTGCAATACTTTCTCTGTATTGCGTAGTAGTGCACGAGAAAATAAAAGCAGAGAGCGATGCTTGGGCACGGCGGCCGAGAACTACCGCCGATGGTGGCGTACCCTAGCGTGAGCGTGGCGAACGGACGCAGCTGCGTGGGCGGTTGCTCTTTGCGCCCTTCAAATTCTCTCATCGCTGCGCGAGCGAGCGCGCGCGCGGGAGGGGCCAAAAAGGCAGCAGGGAATGGTATTTGAGATCTTTCTCGGCCCGACTCTCAGGCTTTCCGCGAGGATCGCCGGTGTAGCGGAGGCTTCTTTTGTCTTTTGTGTCCGCTTCCTGGTGGTGCCAATCCCGGTTTTGTGCTCGTGTGCGGTCCGTGCCTTCTTTGTGCGACCAGCGAGCGCGCTGTCGCTTCCCTTCTCCGAAGGGAAGGGAAGTTTCAACTCCGAAATATCCCGACTTCACTTGGAAATGGACATAACTGATTCACGATGAGTTTGGGTAGGACATAAAAGATACGGATGTTATGAAGGAGATTTCGTAGTTTAATTGGAATCGTATATTAAAGTTAGGAAATCCCTTTGGTCTATAAAAGGCAAATAACGGACGCCTTTAACCAGTTCAGTTCGTTATTTGTTTTGTCGGGAGTTGAACAGTAATTTCTCTCCGTAATAGTTCTTTCTTATAAGAAAAGTTGACGAAAATATGTAATACCATTGTTCTGAATAACCACTACGCCATGTTTTGTTCACTCATTTGCTTCCAGAGAACTTAACAAACTGTAAAAAGATGTAAAAGGTGTAAAACAGTAAAACGGTGCATTTTCTTTTTCTGGTTGCGACACGAGTATGTCGTGTCATATAACAGTACAGAATTATGAAAAAACATTAATGAATAGTGAGGCCTCAAATAACTATTATTTACGAGAATTTGTACTTACTAAATAAATTTTGATCCTGAATATTACAAAAAGTACGCAAATCTGTTTCAAGTGGATGAAAGATACAAAAACTTTCAAACATTTAATCTGTTATTAATAAAATAATTTTTACGTAAAAGATGTTGCCAGGTTCTTGGAAAAGAGAGACTTAATTGCTGAATGTTGACGTAAAGGTCAATCTAAATGTCAATTGTAATTGATCGTAACCAAAGAAGCTAAAATTTTGTGTGAGCATGTACATAATTATAATTTGATCCGGGAGGATGAAATTCTAACTTCGAAACTTTGATTTTTCATAATTTTTTATCTTTTTTAAGTCGAATAAAAAAATCCGGATTATTCTTTGAATATTTAGTAAATGAATAAATTGGAAGTTTGATTTTTAACATGATTATTCATACATACCAGAAGAGAACTAGGTAGTCTCAATTATCGATCCGTATTTTTTTTCTACACTTACCTGTACGTAAAGTTTTCTTTGAACGTAAAAAACAACAATAAAATGCGTATAATTACTTTGCGAGCGCGAACACCAACGAAACTTTCTTTCTGCTAATCTCTTGAGCATAAATTATCTCAAAACGTGCGTGGTGTTCTAACGCACCAGCATCGCGGTCGTAAGAAAATCAAATCAAATCAAATCCAAAAATAAACTTAATCTCACTGTTCTCAGTGCGAGATAACTCGCAAGAAGCGAGAGTACAGGTTTTTAAAGGCACTCGCGGTCGTGCCGGTTCTCGTAAGAAAGACCGAGAAATACGGCCACTCGTTAGGTGGAAGTGGAGAATGTTCGGTTTACGACAGAGAAACGGCGCTGCCGACCCGAACTTCACTGCGATATGCGAAATGTCGCGGAGGGAAGGCTGGCGGGAAGAGTTCTACGGCATCACATGCAACACGCACGTGTTCCCTCCACCACAGACTGTGACCTTTGCTCTTCGAGCGACTCAAATAGAGCGACAGCCAGTACAAAAGACAGGTTGGACAGGGAGAAAACGTTAAAATTTCGAAAATGAGCTCTAAAGACAATTTTAAGCATCTTTAGTTTAATAAACTACTTGAATATTCCGAATGTCTGAGCCGTAATAAGCACTCAAAAGTTGGTTTGAAAATCTATGTTCTTTGCAAAAATTTGCTTTTCAGAATGTAAACACCCCAGAAAGATGTAAATTGAATATTTTTATTTGTTTATTGTAAGAAATTAATATATTGTTCAGAAAGAAAAATTAACCCAGAATTAAAAAGGCACCCAATTTACACATTTCGTCCGTTTTTTTTATTTCTCTGTTACTTTTTCTTTGTGAACAAATATATTCATTCATTTATCTTGTGAATAATAAAGAATTTACAAATTTCTGGAGTTTTTACATGTTTCTGAAATGCAAATTGCTGCATAGTACTGTTTCAAACCAACCTTTGAGTGCTTATTGCAACTCAGCCATTCTGAATATCCAATGAGTTTATTAGGCAAGATATGCTTAAAGTTGTCTTCCGAGATTATTTTCGAAGTGTTGACGTTTCCCCATAGTGAATTTATTTTCCTGTATTGAGTACTACTGAGATTTTTTTCTTTCTACGTAAAGCACTTAAGTTATTATAATGAAATTCATTTCAAACGCCTATTTTCTACTTTTTCTTAAGTTTTCTGCTGAATGTAACAAGATTCTTTCCAGCGGTCCTTGACACTACTCTCCACTTTCCGGCTCTTGAGCTCTTCTCTTTACTCCAACATCTCTCATCCACATTCATTTACCTACTTCTCTCTTCTTTTTCACAAGATCCTTGCATCTTCCCATCTATTTATTCTTCTTTACTACACAACATCACTTTAATACATGTCAAATCCAACTGTTTTTACGGATTATCATTATCATTATTAAGCTTCATTCTTTTTATATTTTTTTAACCGTGATGTGAACGATAGAGACTGTCTGACCAAAGTCTTCTTTAACAAACTGAATATTTAATCCAATACAAATTTTGGTCTGCTCCTTTATAGACTTTAGAAAAAGACCTTTCTAAAAATGTAAAACAAATTTTTGTTTTTAATAACTTGGTTATTAGTACTTTTGCACCATTTTTTCCTGTGAAAATCACATTAAATTCATTTTATATCCCTAACAGGAATGTATCGTCAAATATAACGAAAATTAGGCAAAAAGTCACAATAGTAGTTCCATCATGCTTCTATATTTGTTTAATTTTGGGCGTCAGCTTCAATTTACCCGGTAAATATTACAAAAAAAATATCTAGAAGTTATTTCGCATTTCGTCAGTTTCACTACTTTTCTATTTACTATCGTAATAAAAAACATGTCTTTTGTAACAAGATGTCAATTAATGATGTGAAAAACAGCAATGTATGTGATGTATAAAAGTGATTTTATGTTCCTTTTGTAACACTGCCTCAATGGTACTTGACGTACTTTATTACTCAATTCATACATTTCTTTGCCACCACCATATTCTACTTAAGTTATTATTTTATTAACTTGTTTTCATTATCTTGATGTGGATGAAATGCACTCATGGCCCTTTACGAGGTTACGAGGGAGAAAGTGTACAGCTAGACTCGCTGCAACCAGGAAAAGAAACAGAGGGTTCAGGCGGCCTTGGGATTTTTATGGTCGTCCTCACCCCGACTGCTCAAGGCCGCTTGAAGCGTTTGCGCGTTTGCACGCACGGCACGCACCGAATGCGTGACATTCTACTTTCCCCCGCCGCCACCTCCGCTACCGTCAGTGACGGAGGTGGCAAATGTGGAGAAGACGATGGAAGGTGGATGCCTCGAGTGGTGCCGCCACAGTATTAGGAGTTACATACTACGAGTTAGGCCGATTTTTCGTTATAAAAGATCTTTATAAAAGAAGTTTCGTAAAAGAGAAATAAAATAAGATGTAAAATAGATTTGTTTTATGAAATCTGTGATAAAGTGTAGCCGAAAACATCGAAATTTTATTAAATAGTTGATAACTTGACGATTAATAAGTTCAGAGAGTTGCACCAATCAAAGCATGAATATTAGAATTTGAATAGTTGTTGAAGATCTTATAAACAGGAGTTATACATACGCATTACAAACCAAAAATAAATTTATCCGAGCATATGAAACGGAGAATTTTATTTTTTGTTTGTAATGCGTATGTACAATTATTTATAAGTTCTTCAACAATTCAAATTCTAATAAATATGCTTTGATTGGTGAAACTCTCTGAAGTTATTAATCGTCAAGTTAGCAACTATTTAATAAAATTTGGATATGCACGGGTGATTAAAAATATACGATTAAGACTACGCTGGAGAATTTATTCGTAAAATGAAAAGCAATGAGAAGGAACCGGAGAGAAAACGAGCATGCTGATACGATTTCTCAAATGAGTAAAGTACTCTGATGTCGAAACACCCTCCATCACACTCACACTTTCATTGCGCAATTATATAATTTAACTTATTAAAATATGTGCTGTTTAATATCAACTGTTATTCATAAATTACTGTTTAAGGAAATAAAAATATTATTTGAAAAAAATCTTGAACTATCTCATAAGTTAACTTCGAAAATTAAAAGTTGTGTCTATGTCATGGAATTTAAAAGAAAAAATGATTAATTTTCATTTATTGACACATTTATTTAGGTAAACGTCCAATTTATTAAACCATTCCATCCAAATAAGTGTGTGTAAAATATGTGTGTTACGTATCAGAAATAACGTAATGCCAAACAAGTGAATCAGTGGAGCTGCCAGTGGAAGGGGCGGCGCGGCGTCGGCAGCGGTGAAGAGATCGGCGGTGCCTTTTGGCTGCGATGGCGATGGAGGCGGCGGAGTTCAAGCGAGGTTGGCAGCAAAAGCCCTCTCGTGTCACTGAGTAAAACTGAGAGTTTTGATAGCGGGAAAGAGGGTGGGCGAGCGACGCGGCGTCGTAAAAGATCGGGGTGGCGGCGACCTTCGTGATTGCGTTGGCGATGAGGCAGAATTTGCGAGCGACAAGGAGGGACGGAGGGATTCGATCAAGTGGTTGCTCTGAATAAAGTACAATGTATCCTGTTTACAAAGAATTTTAATAATGAAAGTATCGAAACATTGCAATAATATGCTGATTATATTTGTACATTCAAGATAAAAATAATAACGGAAACTATAATTAATTTTATTATTATAATTTCATTTTGATGCATGTACTTGGTATTTTGAGCTCAGATAAATTCAGACAGACAGATAAATTCGTCAGCTAGCGATGATCTCAGTCCTGAGCCTTGCTTTTATTTGTTATCCAGCCTGGGGGAAAGGGGGACAATTGTATTGTGATTATTTTAAATGAATTATCAAAATAGCTTATAAGAAACATTAAAGCTGTGGCAGATCGATATTTTCATATTTGTGTCATCATTGTAAGAAAAGGTGAATTAAAAAGATGTATGTATGTAAATGATTACGATTCTCTAAAACGACATGAGCAACGTACGGAATGTTGAACAATTGAATGAATAAAATTATACAACACTTAAAACACACATAAAATTAAGGAATAATAGAATGCAAAGCATAATTGTACATGATGTCAAAATCTCTCTAACCGATAAAAATAGAAATAACTGTCACTAAATACATCAGGACACGAAAACTGCTGAATGTTGCGCGTTGCGCGTTGAAGATCGTAATCCTCATAAATGTATATAGTGCATGCAAAACAAACAATAGGCATCTTGAAGAATGCTTCTACACTACTGACTCTAGTATCGTACGTGTTTCTTAATTTTTGCGCACTTTGGTAAAGCAATTTTGCTGCAGAGGCAAGTGACAGACTAACGATGCGCGCCCGAAAGAGAAAAGTGAGCAACACTAATGTCGGGAGAGGTAATGAGAAATTCAAAGGAAAAAAAAACGACCACCGAAATTAATTGTTTTAGAAAAAGCTATAGAGTAGAAATCATGGAATGTGGGGCAGATAAATGGAAGGTCATGACTCTTCGTGATAAATGACTATCCAAAACTCCTTTTGTGATGAAGTTACTCTCCATTTTACTTTACTTCTATTGGAATCACCCTTTACTTTCACTGAAACCATTTCAACTACATGATCTTAAATTTTTGGTCGTAAAATCCATATCTAAGGTTCGTTTGAGCTGTTACCTTGCCCACTCCACAGAACTCAGGTCTATTAGCTCTGTTTATAGATGATGAAGATTGGTGCAGGTAGAGGTGAAATACACCTAATTTTGTACCAGAAAATCGGGATGTCTGGACGGAATGTCAAGCATGACTGTCACGTTACAAGTTTTGAGCTGAAACTTTGTAAATATGTCAAGAGTAATATCGAGATAGGGCATGATTAAGATGGAGAGATTAAGATATTTTAATTTTCGGGCTACTTTTCATGAATCCTAGTGATATTTTCAACATTTTATAAAAAAAATAGCTGAACATTTTTTCTTGATTTTTTTAAAATAGAAAATTGTGTATTTATAAGTACTATATAGTCCCAATTTTTATTCAAACCCCTGATATATAAAAAATTGCAAAAGTAATTGACTTCTTTAGAGAGAAGTTTCTTAAACACCCTTTAAAAACACTTGTTTTGGAGAGAAGATTCGATTTTTCTAATACTATTTAGGACACTTCCTCTACAGTTTGAGGTTTCTACTCAACCAGATTTCGTCAGTTTTGCTTTAAATGAGTTGGCCTCAGATGTGTTATCGCTTGCTATTATAATTGGTTTTATACTAGTAACACGAACTATTAATAAAATCATAAAAGTTAATAGAATGAATGCTTTCATTTCTCCAAAGTGTCAAGAACATCTTTAAGAATATGTTGGTCTTCTGCGAGCAAGTATGTAAATGATTTTAGGGTTGGCGGGGTGATGTTTGCGAATAATTTCATTTCGACGATTGTTTTGAAATGCAGATATGAGTATTAGTGCTGTCGCAACTAATATCCAGGAACCGGCTGATACATGCGTCTTTTCACCAAAAAACACAACAAATATCACGACAGTGATGGGGCATTACGTTTTTAAGATAAGATGCACAGCAAGTTTTCGTTATCGTAGTTTCCTATAACATACATATGCAGATCTTGGTCAATATGAAACATTCCAATTTCATTTTCAGAAACATATGTAACAATGTACGCAGAGAATAGTGATATTATTGTTCCAGAATTTGACCCCCTTATTCCATTTGCCTTCGAGGATTAATACTAAACGATACGAGACAATGTTTTGGGGCTTTTTATTTTCCATAAACTGAATGCATAGACATTTTCTAACGTTTTTACAGCCACATCTCAAATATCTCTAATTATCTACGTGCATCCTTGTTGCTCAACATTTTAAGTTATGTTCCTACTTTCCAAACCATTCAAAACAGTATTGTTTCTTACGGTTTGATTTTTTTCTGCGAAACTCTATTCAATTGAAAATCTTCAAATGATGACACACGTTTTGTACAAACATTTGAGTAATTGTTGAGTAATAGCACAGGAATGAGGGGAAAGTTACGGCATGCCCAGCATTTCAGATAATTTTGTGTGTGGACAAAACATAAGCATAAGTGAATAGTAAAATATTTTATATTTAATGGTTAGGCGGGCGTTTCGTTCCAAATGCCTTCGTTCACAAATAAAGGGGAGACAACAGTTCCAGATGCAATTGAACATGGTACGCTAGTTTCCAGTAAATTCAAAAACAGTTTTTCGTCGGATTTCTCGAGGAAACTCAGTACTTTTCGATCGTTCCCGATTTCATTTAAAACAGTCAAATTAGAAGAGGCAGAATTATACGACGGGGCGCCGCGAAGTCTTACATTCCATCGCCTCGCTTCCAAGCCATCGAAAACAGCATATTGAACATAAAATTGTTGGCTATTAAGAAAATTCCACTTTCGCAGTAGTGGCTTCCAACTCGGCTTGGACGTGTATTTTAAATCCGCTTCCACATCTGAGCAGCCTGTTTTAATTTCCCTAAAAGGAACTCCCGGTGGTAAAAATTTTCATTTGGTTCTCGCCGATCTTCCATCGTTTCGCCTTTTATAATGCTTCCCGCCCAGCAATTGCCCAGCTTTTTTCTTCGTTAATAACTGCCAATCTGCCAATTTATTTAACCTGGTTCTCA
The DNA here is from genome assembly GCA_031308135.1 of Acheta domesticus. Lineage (NCBI taxonomy): Eukaryota > Metazoa > Arthropoda > Insecta > Orthoptera > Gryllidae > Acheta > Acheta domesticus. The sequence goes on along the minus strand of JAHLJT010002406.1, from coordinate 107,441,451 downwards.
GATCGGTCTGCCTGCTTCTCGTTGCTTCGACGAGTGTTTTGGTTCGGAGAATGCACTTTCCATTGGCGAGAAAAGACTCAGTTTCTATCGAAATGCCGCACTATTTAGGTTTCCTGGAAGCTTAATATCTCCTGCGGAACCCACTCTGAGCTAGCGTTATAGGTTTCATTTTCGCGATTGGGGTGAAATGGTATTCCCTTTGAGATTGGAGTGTGGAAATTAAAGAACTGATGATGAAATGATGAATATCTTCAACCGTGAAATTGACGTGCCTAAGTACAGATGCAAACGCGTCTCTCTGTTTGCGTCCTTTGTTTGTGACGTTCCTTTCTCATGGGAGGTGATGACGGTGGTTTGAAGTTACCTTCCACCGGGTAGATGAATGTAGATATGATTAGGAATAAAGATAAAAGTGTACACACTGTTAAACACACAATATGATGTTGAAATGACAGTGGCTAATTTCCATTGTATCGAAGTCACTAAGTATGAAAACGTTAAAATTGCAAGATTTGCTGTACTTTTCAAATCACAGAATATGTTCATATTTCAAATTACGAAGATTTTCAATAAATATTCGCTCCCCACATTTAGTTGCTAGTATTCACTTCGTGTTAATTCAAATACAGGGTCTGGGTGATTTTTTTTGCAGCTATAATACCTATCGTTTTGAAAGAACTTAGACGGAGGAATAGATAGAACTTAGACGGAGGTATTCTGATATATTCTTGGCAGTTCGGCAGTGCTTCAGTTCCAGAAATGCATGAAATATGTTTGAAAACAGTAAAGAACAACCACAAATTTCATAAAATGGGGACTACTCTCTTACCACTGATTCCTTCAATCTGAAGGTGACAAAAAAGATATTCTGAATGGCGTAGAAGCACTAAACTTTCTAAACCTAAGGCAGTGCTTCAAGGATGAACATTAATCCTGCAACAGTTTAATTATACATTGCCTTCTAGTTGATTTGAGTTGTAATGTTTGTAACCAGATCTATTTTAAACCTGTAAAATGGTTTATTCATTGTTTGGGTACTACTACGAAGTAGGGTCAAAAAGTTCCCGGAATTGGTTATTAAAAATTTATTAAAAATATTTATAACATTCTTACATTATTTCCCTTCAAAATACTCTCCTCCTGCATCTACACATTTATTCCACCGTTCATATAATTGTTGGAAACACTCTTGAAAGCCGTTTTTTGAAAGTTCTTTCAGCCGCTCCGTCGCATTTTCAATCACCTCTGACGAATCAGCAAAACGATGTCCCTTCAATGCCATTTTTAACCTTGGAAACAGGTAGAAATCTGGTGGTGCGAGATCGGGAGAATATGGAGGATGTTCGAGAGTGGTAACATTATTCTTGGCAAGGTATTGTTTCACCATTAGGGATCGATGTGCTGAAGCATTGTCGTGCAACAAACACCAGTCATTCTCTGCCCATTTTTCAGGTCGTTTTCGTCGAATTGCATCTCGTAGCCGTTTTAAGATCTCTGTGTACAATTTTTTATTTACTGTTATCCCTTCAGGAATAAATTCATAATGAATCACTCCACGGTAATCAAAAAACACCTCCAACATCACCTTACCCCGGCTTCTGTCCAAGCGAAATTTTTGTTTTCTTGGTGAAGTTTTTGACTTCCATTCAGCGGACTGCCGTTTTGTCTGAGGGTCGTAAAGAAAGCACCATGTCTCATCACCTGTAACAATTTTGCGCAGGAAGCTGTCATCTGCATCAGCCATTTCAATCAAGTCCCTGGACATGGTCACTCTCATTTCCTTTTGCTCAGGGGATAACATTTTTGGAACAATGTGCAAGCACACACGATGCATGTTCAAGTCATTATGAAGAATGCTGTGAACACTCCCATGTGAAATACCAACTTCAGAGGCAATAGTATTGATGGTTGTTCGCCTGTCCGCACGCACAATTTGTCGAACGCGCTCAGCATTGTCGTCTGTAGTGGAAGTGGAAGGCTGCCCAGTCCGAACGTCATCTTCAATTGTTGTGCGACCGTCGCGAAAACGCTTATGCCACTCGTAAACTGCTGTTTTCTTCATCGCAGAATTTCCGTATGCTTTTTTTAGCATCTCAAGAGTCTCCGAGGGTGATTTCTCCAGCAACACACAGAATTTAATATTGCCACGCTGCTCTAATGACGACATTGCACAATCCGACGAAAGAAAGAAACTACGATCTACAATATTAAACACCGAACGCACGGAACCAACTACAACTGCCTGCTAACCTCAAAAGCACATTCACTACCAGTTATGCCAACCTCACAAACAAAAATTTCCCTTTCAGCTAACAAATACTTTACTGTAAGCGACCATTCCGGGAACTTTTTGACCCTACCTCGTATACAATTAAAAAAATATATACGTTCTTTTCGAGACAGCGTTTAACTTTAGAATTAAAAGAAATACACTACTAGTACTGTTGGTTTTGCGAGTGAGATAGTCACGCCAGGAACATTTACTTTTCCATAACACTGACAAGTTTGATAGAGGAAAATTTTGTTCTCGCTACATTGAAAACCGACTGATTGGACTAATGGTTAAACATTTTGTAAAAGCTTTACATGTTGCGGGTTTTGCATTCACTTACTTCCGTCAGAAATTATTCAGAGGCAGTTTCGAAGAAGATAGGCATCGTCTATCAATGATTCCTCAGAAAAATGTTTGAAGACCAACAATTTGAAGTACTAATTGATGAAACCTGCTTAGAAATTCTTACAAAATGTATTGAATTCTTTCCTGGAAAATTAAAACTGAGAGTTTCAGAGTACTATTTATTGAAGATTTGATGCACACGTGTGTATTGCTTTCGTGTTGCTGTTGTGGATTTTGTCACGAAACATTACTTTTTAAACAGGTATTAATGTTCGGTTACTTTACGGTTACTTTTAGGGTATGCCCAGCGGGCTGAAAGTTAAATATTTTGCATTAGTGCTAAAAGTGAAACAATGTTCAAATGTTAAGATAAAATTCTGAATGAAAAATGTAACCATTCGTTTGGTCAACTCCAACTAATCTTATTGTAACTTGGTCCCCAATTAAGAGATTTCTATGCTCGAATTAAAATAAAAACAAATCAGTAAAACAATATTCATGTACATAAGTGTTTCATAATTGCTTTACGTTTCCACCATCATCTGCTAAATTAATTCATAATTGTGTTTTTTTTACTTCTTTCTCAGTAAGCGAAGGTAACAGTGCTGATTGTTCACATGATCAGCTGTTTGCGTATTTTTGATAAGATTCTTTAAAATGACTGTCGAATTTTTTTTTTCAAAGAAGCAAAATGTACATTCTTGTCTAATTTTAGTGGAATTATTTTGTCTATTTTCCTTCTTTTTCTCTAGTATTATAGTACTGTTCATGAACAATTTTTGCAATGCTCATCATTTTTGTCCCTCATTATTCGCCCTCTTCTCGAATTCTCAAGACCTTATGCTTTTTGTTTCTTCTTCTGGAATTTTGGTCTGACTCTGGAGTCCTAGGAAATCTCCAAGAGAGAGATAAAGTTCCATCGCATTTCTGTTCTACTTTTGTTTTCTGGAAGCTTAATAACAATTTGCATAGAAGTAAAAGACGAATGGAGACAACAGGTTATGAGACGAAATATGACGTGATAAAACGTGCGCAATAAGTATTTCAATAACACGAAATCAGTCAATTCTCTGTAACTCACGTTTCTTTTGAAACAAAATTCTTTTTATGGAAATGTGTGTTGCGTGTGAACAAAATTTGATTATGAAATATTTAAGTAATTCGTTTCCTTCCCTGTCAATTCTGTTTTGAGTCTGCCTTTGGAATCTCCAAGTGAACACAAAATTCCCGTCGTATTTTTGTTCTATTTTTGTTTTCTGGCAGCTTAATAACACTTCGCATCTGGTGGAAACGTAGGCGGCGGGGAGGCAAGGGGGTTAGCGAGCGGGTGATGAGACTAAGGGGTGAGAAGGCGGAGGAAGGGTGAGAACGCAGGGCGTCACGCGTGCTGCTAATAAAACTTGCAGAAACTTTAATCGCGACGTGAGATATTAAGCGCGGCAGGCGGGTGGGCGAGCATCCGGTCCGGGCGAGAAAAAAGGGTGAGATAGAGCGAGTGAAGAGGGACAGAGGATGAGACGGAGGGAGAGAGTGAATCGGAGGCAGAGGAGGTGAGGCGGAAGGAGAGAGGATGAGAGTGAGTGACAGACGGTGAGGAGGAGGGAGAGAGGGTGAGAAGGAGGGAGAGAGGGTGAGAAGGAGGGAGAGAGGGTGAGAAGGAGGGAGAGTGAGTGAGGAGAGGGGAGAGACGGTGAGGAGAAGAGAGAGAGGGTGAGGAGGGAAAGTGTATCATTGGAAGGGGACGGAGAGTATAAGAGAGAGAGTTGGTAAGAGGATGAGACAGGGTGAGAGTGCGTGACAGGGAGAGAGAGAGAGAGAGAGAGAAAGAGTCGGAAGAAGGATGTGGAGGAGTGAGGAAGGGTGTGGGTTATTTTCGGCATGTATAGTAATGGTGTGTGATGACTGTGGAGGCGGGAGTGGTGGTCGTGGTAATGGCAAGGAGATCTGCTTCAAACTTCACTGAGTAAAGGTTAAATGTATTCTCTTCGTAGCCAATGTTTGGTACCCCACACATTCGTTAACGGTTATAAATTAACTGTATTTTATTATAGAAATTGTTGGTGGAAACCACGAAAATTAAGTGGAAAAATTTCGCTGACTCTTCTATATTTATTTATATTACAATATTCTCTCTTTTCCTGTTCACATCTGGCCGACCTATGTGTTGACCACCTCCTACTGTTTGTTTGCCAATGGAAGAATAGCTATTCCCCTTGTGTGCGAGATACCGCTGTAGGCATTATCGTACCTTTCCCGTTTAGTGGAAAAGTGGCAAACATGAAACAAGTGGGGCTTCTTTATCTTGAGACTTCTATGTTCTCAATTTAATTTGGCTTTGTGGGAATGACTCTCTCTCTCTCTCTCTCTCGGTCTCTCTGCCTCTCTGTCTCTGTCTGTCTTTCTTTCTCTGTCATTCTCTGTCTCTCTTGGTATATCGTTCTCCCTCTTTCGTTCTCTCTGAATGAACACAAAGGTTATCACAGAGTAAGTAGCTTATGATTTTTAGGATCATTATGCTTTTATTCAACTCTTTATAATGAAATTCCAATTATTATTTTACACATCATTATATTTTTGAACATCAGAAATTTAAAATTTAACTGGACAAGCTTCATGTGTTCTCACGTGCTAGTATTTTTTTAATTTTTATATTCAATTTCGTCTAAAGATATTTATATTGAGCAAAGTTTACCTTAAACAGTTTACACACAATAATGACGCTCATTTTAAGGAGTATCATCATTGTCAGTATGCAGCGTGCAAACGCGGAGTGTCTCCGGAATCTTGGTCAGTTCCACGCATTACACTATTCCACGGAGCATTACATTATTAATTTACACGTGTAACCTCCACGGCAAAGTCTCTGAAATAGAAAAATAACTTATTTTTCAAAACAATTATATATTTAGTTTCTTCCTCCTATCACCTGCTTAAAACATTTTGACTACTGCATATTTTTTGCAATGATCCACCTGAAACTTAAACTATTTGTTAAATATGTTATTTTGTTTGATATGACATTTTACAATCTTACAATGAAATAGTTAGTGACACGTTCGGGTTTTGGCAATTTCTAGTTGAGAAAGAGCAGTATCCTAATTTAGATATACATGTACAATGGTACGATAAATTGTGCCTTTAATTAAAGCAATAAAAATATCAAAAAGTGTACCATTTTTTTCCTTCAAATTGTTTCCTCGGGTAGAATGCTTGCAAGTATTCGAACAAGCAAGCAATTTCTTAATCAATTATATGTTCATCAAACATGCCTAAGTTATTGTACAAACTTTCATTTTCTATTTATTCAACTACGAAAGCACGTTCACCTACGGCTTGCGATTCTCAGAACGATTACATCTCCTGAGCCGCCTTCGGTGCCCGTTCCACGAATTGTTTGCAACGTATTCAAATTCTGCGCAGTAATTCACTTACTAAAATGTTAACTGCACAAAGCACACTGTAAATTCTAATATTCAATAACTCACATTTTTATATAATTTGTTTAACAAATTTAGTTATAATCTCCTCATTACCTGTATATGCACGCCTATTGGCTGCCGCTAACTTTTGGCGCCAAAGGCGCCTGTTGCGCCAGCCTGCGCGGGGTCCAAGTGCAGTCGAGAACTGGTCGCCACGATGTGTGAACGTGTGCGCCTCTCACTCATTCATCTTCAGGTTGCAACACGTACATGCGCGTGTGCAAGAGTCTTTCAGTTTTCCTTTATAGTTCCGTGTCAGACGACAAACTAGTCCGTGTCATCAACCATGTTGTATGGAACTTTGATATTTTCAAGTGAACTGTTGTGCGTATAAAATACAGAACTTCGTTCTCATGCTGTTGCGCAATACAAGTTTCACATTATTGCCCCACAACAGTAACATTGTACATTAATGTTGTGACATATCTGTGCACAATACAGAACTCAATATTTTATGTGTTACGCCACAATGTCATGCTTCTGCTTATGACATTAACTATTCATATAGTTACAGTTGACTCAATAACCGTACGTACAGTGCAAAACTTTGATCATTACATGTTGTGCAATATGGTGCAATCCTGGTGTTCATGACATTTGCGCTCTACATATGCTATTGAGCCTCTAAGTTACTGCATGCCTCTTATTGCTCCAGTAGGGCAAGTGAACTGTGTACTATAGTAGTGCTTATCAATTTCACCATAGGACTGCTGCTTGCATGATGCGTCAACGTGTCTCCCACACACATGATGTGATCGCCACGTATGCTTATCTTCACGTTCACCCGGCTGGGTGACCTACAATCAAGTTTCCAGCAGGGTCACAACAGCTGATCATCATTGTACTGATGCAAGAGTGTTCGTAACGATCACTAATAATCACTATTACAGCCTGACTGTCCACCTGAATTTAGATTCTTAATTTTACTTATGCTATGAATCGCAATCTCAATAATTTTTCGGTAACTTAATTGAAACAAAATAAAATCATGCTTGAGCTTGTTTAACGAAGTATCATCTAGATCCTTGAAATACATGATCTCATTAGTGTAATTTTTCTGTAATAGACATTTGGTTTAATTATATGTATTGTTTCTACATGTCTCTCGATTCATTTGTAGCGATGACAGCACCTGAAAGACCATTTTCAGGGACGCGAGGCTGGTAACTCTCTCATCATCAATTAATTCATCACCTCCAACGTACGTAGCAACCAGAGGATGTGAGGTGCAGTGTAAACTGTCCCCGCCTTAAATTATTTATACTCCACTAATCACAACACGCGCTGCAATTTACAATAGAGCAGGTCTTATTTTCGTTAAACTCGGAGTTTTCGAAAATTTCATATTCAGAAATAAGACGAGAAAGTATTGTAACACCACAAGTTTGGAAAGGTAAGGAAAATATGCCTAACCAAACTAAAGTTCCAACCGATTATATTGCAAATTTACATTCTACTATCTGCAGTACCTCACTTCTACTTCACAAGTAACCACTAATTAACGACGTGTTCCACATTTTCAACAGTTGCCCAGTTCCTTCAGTGAAGCAACCTGTATAAATTTAAATCCTCTCTCTCAAGGTAGCACCTCCTCCTGCAACGAAAGCGCCCTTCATCACCCTCCCCGCTCCACCACGCTCCGCGCGCCGCTCCCCGCCCTCTCCGTGCCCTGTTCCCCCACTCTCCCCGCGCCGTGAGTACGCTGCTGGGCGTGGGCGGCTCGATATTACATCCGTCCCCCACGCCCGGGAGGCCGTTGGCGACGGACGCACAAACTAATTTCACCGGGCAGTGGAATTAACACATTTTAAAGTGCACAGGCCGAGCGTAGGAGGCGCAGGCGATTCTTTAACGAACAGACATAGCCAGCCACCGCGGCCCCAGGGCGGCCCCCTCGAAGCTTCGTGGTCAACGAACCCCGCTCGTCTCCGCGCCGCCTCTCTCCTCCTCCCACGCTCCCCTTCCTGCATCGGTATGTCGCTGCTCCTCTCTTCCAAGCCTCTTCCCAGTTTTCCTTTTAGTATTGTTCCATCACTATCTTATTCTTACCTCTGATCGGGAGGCCCTAGGTTCGAGTCTAGTCGATGTTCGACACTAGCATTTCAGCTAGGTCCAATTTAAACGCTTTCTGAAAGAGAATTCTAGCGGACGTCTGCCCTGATCTGTAGTTTTCTGTGGTTTCTCTGACACCAGGTGAATGCCGGAGCAGTACCTTAACAAACACACCACGGACCGTGCGCGATCTTTCCTTCCTCTTCCTTGTCCTATCCTCACCCCTTACACACACTTACACTAACATGCACTACACTACCACACATGCCGGGAGACCGGTCGGGAGCTTAGAGCTTGTCCCGGCTGGGGTGGTGCCCCACTGATGGGAGATTCCTGGTTCAGGGGAAACCCCGCTAGACGACGGTAGATCGGCGCCGTATCTCACCATCCAGCGGGGAAAAGGTCACCGCCACCTACCGATGAAAAACATGCATTACATTTACGGGACCAATGACCTCTGTCGTTCACGTACTCGGAATCATGAACAATTAATCAATCAATCATTATTCTTACCCCTTTTCGGCCTCCTTCCCGCCATGTCTCTACCTAGCCACGTTCCTGCGGTGCTGAGCCTTGCCTCGACACGCTCTGCCCCACCCCGTTACCGCGTCGTTATGCCCAACGTACCATCCCGCCACACCTCGTCCCGCCACGCCTCTTCCCGTCCGCGCCGCCTCGTTCTCTCTCCTACGTCACACACTGCACAACATCTCCAACTCCACAGCATCCTTACTTTGAGCTCGCCCCCGTGTCCGCTCGATCCGCGACTTCCTTCGTCCAGTTCTTAAGTCTTCATACACAGCAAACTTTTTACATCCCCCAATCCTTTCTCTCCACTATGCCGCACGCCTAGCTTCATTTATCCTTACTTTATACCCCAACTCTCCCGTCATCACCTCTCTCCAGTCCTTTTCGCGATTCTGTACGTTCTGTCCCCACTGCCTCTCGCTCCGTTCTTGCTCTGATTTGCCCGCGCCCCGGACTCTGTTCTCCCCTGGCGGGAAACAGGGGCGGGGGAATGAAATTAAAAATTCATAACACGCTAATTAGTAGCCTTTCCCCCCGATCCGCGGCTCTTGGCTGCCGCCACGGCCGTCGGCACTCCGCCTCTGCTGCGGAAGCGTCGCCGCGTGGCTGGCCCCGCCCCTCCCCAACCCCTTTCTAGCGCTTCCTCATGCGTGGCGCTGGTGACCCCTCCTCGGCCTCTGCGGACTCTAAATCTACCACTCTTTCTCGCTCGTTCTCTCTCGCACGCTCTCTCTCTCACGCTCTCTTTCGCTTTCACTCTCGCACGCTCTCTCTCTCGCGCTCTCTCTCGCTTTCACTCGCGCTCTCTCTCGCTTTCACTCGCGCTCTCTCTCGCTTTTACTCTCGCTCTCTCTCGCTTTCACTCGCGCTCTCTCTCGCTTTCACTCTCGCTCTCTCTCGCTCGCTCTCTCGCTCTGTCTCTCTCTCTCGCTCGCTCTCTCGCTCTGGCTCTCTCTCTCGCTCTCGCTCTGGCTCTCTCTCGCTCTCGCTCTGGCTCACTCTCGCTCTCGCTCTGGCTCTCTCTCCCCATCTCTCGCTCTCTTTCTATCATCTCTCTCCCTCTCGCTTTCTCTCTCTCTCCCCCTCTGTCGCTCTCACTCTATCGTTTTCTCTCGCTCTCTCTGTCTCTTTCTGTCTCTCCCTGTCTCTCTCTCTTTCTGCTCTCTCTTTCTCTCTCTACCAACGTTAGCTTGGACATTAGCAAAAAAAGTATTAAAAGTAGAGGGAAATATGTTAGTTTATTTGCAAAATATCACTTTTTTTCTTAGTTATTTCCTAATTAAGTTATTTCCTGATTAATATTCAAATGTACTTAGAATGCTTAGAGGCGTTATAACACTCGTTTGATACTCACCCTGAACTTTAAATTTTGTTTAATATATTTCAATGCTGAAAATTTTCACGTGTCACCTAGTTTTTCGGTTAACTTTTGAAGGAATACATTATTATTTATGGATTGTTTTTTGATCTTCTTGCAGGTTATGTACAATTTGCTTAGTCATTCGTTGTTTCATGATGGCACACCAAGTACATCTCTATACCGATTTTGATGCACAAGAAATTATTACAGAAGGTAATATTGTTGAATTACTGACACATACAAGCACATACTTGTAAAACTCGAGTAATTGAATAACTGTTGAGATACTTGCATATATAGCATAATAAATAGGAATGTACTGCCATACACTGATAAAAATACTGACATTCTTGTGAGTATACGGATCTGACAATACCTCACGTACTACGACGAATGTCATGTCCTAACTTTTCTGAGTGTGCATGGAAAAAATATTGCTCCTGCCTTCTTTCTGTCGTGTAAAATATTATCTACAGAATTATTGCCACTGCCACTTTTACAATGACAGTACCGGCTGAGATGACTCGGAGTAACAACTACTGCAACTGCTGTGACTCTGACCAGAAAGTCCTAGTATTCGAGTCCTGAAGATGGTGGATTTTCTACATTAGGTACTGAGCTAGGTCGAATTCAGCCGTCGTGTGGAGGAAAAATTTAGAAGATGGCTGGTCGGGTGGCTAATCCTTTGTGGTTTCTTCTATCAATACTAGACGAACGCCGGAGGATACATTATCCTAACAAACGAGCCACGGACGCAATGCCTGACCCTTCATTTTCTCTTACATACACACACACGCTTACACTTACGTGTCCTACACTGCCAAACACGGCAGAATGCGACTCAGGAGTTTAAATCGTTGCCTGTCTGGAGGAGGAGTGCCCCTCTGGCGGAGATTCATGGAGGAGAGAACTCCGCATGCTGACGTGTAAGTTGGCCCAGAATCCCATGTTAAATAAGAGGGGAGGAACGCTGTTTCAACCCGGGGTGTTACACCCACGACACTTAGAGACTAATAACTGTAATAGTTTACGCGCCTGAAAACAGTAATAATTCAAGCAGAAACTGTAGTATTTCTTGTTGCGTCCGTACTTGTGGCGGCAATGGCAGGCGTTTATTCCGTGATCTGACAGGGATAACGTCCGGCAACGCCAAGCTCCTGCCACAGCATTTTCTACGAGTCACTGCATTCAGCGCGCCCTGGCGGAAGGCACGACCACTAGAGGTGGTGCGTGCGAGGAAGTCTGTCACGTTGCCGTCCCGACCGTCTCGCTATTAATTCAATGGCTTACACTGCGAGTCTTTTTCTTCGTTTCAGAAAAATGGGAGAAGATCTTTCTTCCTTTCTTTGTTCAATTACCTCTGTAACCGACTCATAAAATATGCCGTGCTGTTCGTTTTCTTTCCGCGTCTCCTGTGTACTCTGTCGCAGCACAGTTTGGTCTAGGATATAAATGAATCAATTTCTCTTCGAATGGCGTGACTACATTTCGCTGGCGTAAATGGAGGAAAGAAAAAGGATCGCTATAATATCAGGCGCTAAACTCTCTGTTCAGTTTATTATAAAGATCCATTTTTATTCTGTTCTATTCGTAAATGCAATAAATATGGGGTTTGAAATAGAGAAATTGTAGTGTCAAGTGAAAAGAATGAAGAAGGAATTATTGATGATAATGCGCATAACAATTCAACAAGAAAGGAAAATTAAGTTACAAGATGATTAGGCGAGCTGGATTTACAAATTAAAAGACAGATAATTAATGCACTTAATTTGCGTCGTTTTAACAAACACGTAAAATAACTTTAAAGTTTAACACACTATTTTTCTTTCAAAAACGATCTACGTGAATTAGGTGTCTAGGTGGACCCCTAATATTAAGGTGAATGTTGTAGGGTATTCTTGGATGTTGTTCCAGATGTCTGTAAAACATTAATAGACAGGTATATTGGAGTTAATTGTACTTAAAATTCCTATCAGAGATAATGTTACATATTTTTACCTAGTTCTTCTTAAAACAACTGTATTTAAAGAATTATCAATTTTTAGACTTTTCGCGCCTACAGGACTGAAATCACAAACGAATTTGAGTCAAAAGGGAAAGGATAATCATTAATAACTAATACTCAACAATTGACATGTTTTGAGATAATTTTTATGTAATAGCCGACTTAAATACTTGGACAACACACATTCCTTTCCAGCTTCTAAAATGATTTGATAAGAAAAATGATTCCCTTACTGATGAAAAGGAGGAGAAAATTTATGTAATATTGTATTGCAATTATTAATACAAAAGCGGATAACATGTCTTACTGATAGTCAAGTACTTACAATTTATGAAAAACAGTCTTCTTTTCTCCATAACTTAAAAATGTCTAATTTAATTATTTTGGAATCTACTTTTTTTCAAAAATAACTTTCGAGATATAAGTAAGAAAATGGCGCCGAGATATACTGTTTGCTTCAAAACGTTGAAATTTTTCTGGATGTTTATTATTGGACTGTTATTCAAAAAATGTTTAATGATTGCACGTTAAGTAAACTGTCGAGAATATTTGCCAAGGACAATCATAAATTGTTCAAAAATCTCGGCAGTCGTAGAAGCAATGACTCATTACGATTCAAAACCCTCGTCGGACCTGGTCGACTTTCCAAAATAAATAATTTGTCTAGCACTAAAAAGTGAACGGAAGAGAATAATACAATTTTCAACAACAAGAAAACCGAAGACAAGAACTCCGAAAAAAACACGACTTTCGTTCATAATCTAAATTTCATCCGTTAATCTCTTCACAATGTAGACTTCACCGCCCACCCTTGTTCGAGTTGAGAAATACATCTGAATTAATAATTCACTTAGCGAGAGAAACTTCAAGCAGACCTCTGATGTAGAACTTTCCAGCGGGTCTTCTATTTTCATTAGGAAGAAGATGTCGAGCATTCTTTATCAAGTTTTAAGTTTGACAATTATACTTGCCCAGGGGGCGTGCGGAGCGAGTATCTGGAAATAAAGAAGTATGTAGCCAGAAACAGGCTGTGAGAGGCGAGGACGCCCCCTACCGGAGAACGAAAAAAATTGAGAGCGGCCGAGAAAGACAAAATGTTCCCAGACGCGATGGGTTTGTTAAATTTAAGGTTGTGTTTAGAGTGTAAGATAAGCACTGGGTTCAGTCCTGTGCAGTGTAGTACATGTCATTAGCTTGCTCAAATCAAGGCGACACTGTTTTCCTGTAATGATATGTTGCTTAGGCTATGTAGACGTACAGAAAGTAACACATGGGTGATATCTGCAGAATATTCTTATAGTCATCTTGCATGATCACAAGAGACTTTGCGCGACATGAGAATAAACATAGATACTCCCAGGGAAAAACATCCGTCAATTTATCATACAGCACTTATGGCACATCTGTGTACCATAACGCATGTGTTGTAATGAAATACAATTCTATTTGAGAACATGTCCGGCCACTTACTCTTTATGGCCGATTTAGGTTTGTTAAGGTTGAGCAGTATGTGATTGCGTTAAAAGGTCTCAAAGGAGCGCGTTCGCGTAAAAAGTGCTAGAACGTAGGCTTTCCGCCTGGAGTTTTGATTTCCGTCCAATTCATGAAGAATTTGGGATAAACAAAATCAATCTCTACATGAGTGTTCTCGGGGTTCTCTCGTTACCCCTGGCTCCAATTGGATAATTTTCATTTATGTTAAATCACATCATTATCACTATAATCTGCTCATTACATCATTAATCATGAACGTTAGCTTTCTCAGTGGTTTAAAGTCATCTGAATCAAAATAAATAAATCAATAAATTGCATTTGGCATTTGAGGTTGAGTTAACCATCCGGCGGGCGCGTAGCAGCACTAGGTGCCGCATTCTTACATTCTTGTTGATTTTGTGTAAATAATTGTTGTTGCACTATTCAGATCATAGTATTCTTTTTTTCATTTATTTTACAAAGCTATTAAATGGATCACCATCTTGTCCCAAAAATGCCCAAGTCGTTCGCAGCGCTTACATAGCAAGAACTGTGAGAACTAGCCTCACATTAGCTTCAGTTTTAGACCGGGAGTGAACCCACCTATATCTCTTACACCGTGTACTAAACTACAGCTTTAGTTTTGCCTCAGCCGGGAATCGAACCCGGAACCGTATCGCCGAAAGCTAGCCCGCGGTGTAGGAGCCACCCGTGGGGCTAATTATGGAAAATCTAATTAATTAATAAATAAATATTCAGATCCTCCTGCGTCCAGACAGTCCAAATGAATTAAACATATGTACTCAAACAAAATCATGAAAACATGCATGATCTTGCGACGATAAAATTCAGACGCATTAATACTTTCTGCCATCATTAATTGAATTATTCTCACTTGGCCTCTTGTGGGCGAATCCTCGTTGTGAACGTATTAAATGCTTTTGCAAATGAAAACAACTCCCAGACCAACACAAACAGACCGAGCAAGCCAATCTTTCTTAAATACCAAACAGCCTTCTAAAGAGAAAAAATTGTTAAGCATCGGCGCTGCAATGAAATATGGCAGAAAATGATAATGGACCGCCCACTAGCATGGAACTCGTGCATTTACGAGCATATGTTCAGAAGAAATGATTTGTTGGCAAAAATCATCTTCCATAGTACTAGGTGCCAAGAGTTGATATTTAATGAATTTTGTTTATTTTAACAATAATTTTATCCAATATTACCTGAATCTGAAGTTGTTTTGGAAGAAGTTTGATCACTATTTGAGCCATATTTATTACGTAATCTTTTCTTTTTAACTCGGCTGCATTTAGAGAGTTCTGCCACTATAAAGATCCTCGCCTGCAATTGTGTCGAATGCAACAAATTCTATTATCAATAATATTGATAATAGAAGATAAACTAAATTAAATCAATTAGCTGTGTTGACCAATTTTCCTCCTGAATCAGCCACATTTTAGTAGTCCTTATTTTGACTACATCCTCTTGTTTAGCATTTCGAACCTCTCAGAGACCTATCAGTTCCAAGGAGAATCTACCCTATCTCCATTCTTATATTTCATTCAACTATTGTCGGGATGATACCCTCCCTTCTTGGCTGTTGGAAATGGACCGGCTCCGTCAGTTGTAGTTTTGTAGAAATACTGAAGAATTTGGTATGTCCATCTCAGAATAAGAACGCTGGTTTAGGGGAGGGAAACATTGAAAACGGTGAGTGAGTTTGGACCGTGATCCGTAGTGGTCCCGTCTGCCACAACACAGAATATCCACGTCTTACATGGGTTCTGAACCCACAATCTTGGTGTGCCGTCTCACAGCTGTCTAAAGACCCTGTACCATTAAATCAGCCAGAATTGTAAGAAATAGAGTTGAAAGGTGGTAAATGGTTGAAAGAACCTACCAGACAACGTACTAGCAAACACTCATGACTGAGGTGGAATTCAAACCAACTAACCTTCGAGTGGAGACCTCCAGGACACTTCTGCCTTACACCTATCAAGATCGTAACACATTCGTTTTATTTCCTTCTTCCTCTTCTTCTTGTACATATATAAAACAGGATGTTGGTATGTATATAAGAGCCAAACTCCTATACCTTTAGACCTATCTCCATGAAAGTTGGCACTTCTACGTATTTTTCACCGAGAAGGTTTGTGTGTTGTTAATTCTGTTGTAATTCCACTACATGGCACTACATATGCATTATTTATCTCCTACATGTTCACGCCAAATGCAACACGCAACACATTCGGGAGGGTTTTAAATCTATATCGTTAAATAAGTCCTTAACGAGACGTTCTAGGGCTTTAAAAACTAAAATTTTAAGGCAGAAGGCCTCAAAGAAACGTTTCTCACATCGTAATCAACTGAACTATTCCTGAACTCTTCCTGAACATTCTATTTCATTTTTGCTGGTACGGCGCTTCCCAATATTACCTCACCCGCTCAGAGACGTGCAGAATCTGCAAGTAAATGTGAATGAGAGAGACAGCGAATGGCAGAGACAGAGACACACAGAGACAGACAGGGACAGGGTGAGGGAGGGAGAGACAGTGAGAAACGGTGATGAGAGGGGAAAGAGGGAGTTGAAGGGCAGAACAACTTTGCCGGGTTTTCCTAGTATTTAAAAAAAATGGCTGGTGAGTAAAAAGTTCTTCTCACGCATTGAATTCTATCTCACATTGCCCACGCTAAAAAACGCTACGTGCAGGTTTCACCGCTAACTAGAAAGTCTGCAACATAGAATATTAAAGGGCAAAATTCTATAGAAACGAGCTCCCTCCAGGGAGTAAAAAATCGTGGTTAAGAAAAACAAACATGTTCATTAACTCAAGCATTAATAAATTGTTTAATAAATAAAATCTCCCACTAGAATAAAATGCAAAGGAAAATCTGAAGTTCAGTTCAGTTGAATTTAAATCGCTGAACGATAGATGAAAGTTTCCGTAAGCTCCAAGATACTCCAATAATGTAAATATGGTGGACGAACTTCAATATTTTATTGGTGATATTATTTCAAGATATATGAAGAATATGTATCTACCTTCGTCAAGAGCGAATTCGGGGAAGAGCTTTTAAATACAGAAATTGAAAGTGAATTTTTTTCTTGATTCAATGAAATTTTCGTGTAAGTGGAATTAACAATATAGAATTGCATAACGTTAAATATAGAAAAGATGGGAGGCAAGGGAAATAACTTTTTTAGCGATATATGATGGTTTGCAAACGCCTCTCTCATGCCACGGCACAAAAGTAAATAACCAGACCCGAGGTGGTATTTGAGCATGCAAATCTTCGAGTCTAGACCGCCCAACTGCATTTACCTTAGCGATCTAGGCTACCAGGTCGTCCACCTGAAAAGTATTTTCTACCTGTATATGTGGTAACAAAAATTAAGAACAAAAAACGGACATTGTAATGTTGGAGATCGCGTGACTAATTTCTCTGTTATCTCTGCAGAATTAAAAAAGAAACGGTTCTTTTAAAGCACATGTTACTGGTATTTCTTAAGTTACGGTATTTTACAAGACATGAATGTTGCACTTCTCTAGCTAAAGAGATATTTTTTCCGTTTTCAATATACTACTTTTTAATTGATATGTTCATAAACATATGATTATATTATTTTGAACTGCAAGAAATTGATGTTTCTCGTCATCACAGCAAGAGTTACCTTGAAAGCAGTTTGGTTAACTTACGTAACCAGAGCGAATCATTAACAGACACCAATAAACTTTTCTCATGTGGATTTTTGCAATGATATTTTTTCGTACGTGAACAAATGTTTCGAAAATAATCTAATTTTTTTTGGTAGCAATTTCATAAAACTAGTTTTTAGGACGACCAGATTGAAGAAAAACCGTATTTCGCTGCAAAATAAATAGCTCCACTCGGATTAGAATCGTTCTAATACAAATTACCATTTTTGAAATGTTTCATTTTCTTTTTGCACTTGCAATGACTTAAACATTTGCGGTACTCTCGAGTCTAGGGATAGCAGGTGAGATATTAGCACCATTACATACACAAAAAACAATTGGTATCACCCACACTTCCAGAATCTGTTCCAAACCCGTGCCACTTCTAACCAAGATCTTGAAACGTTTAAATTTTTCCTGTCATCGAAGCGCAATTCTTTACTTTGTTCATATTTGTAGATTTGTGTTTTCATCTCTCTTCTCATATGTTCGCTAAGGTGAACATCACCTCACAGACCTTTTATTTTGGGCGCTATTTCTAAAACATTAAATTCATTAAAATTAAAATGCTTCTTTGAGCTTCCTGTTAAGCAGCAACAAAATTTCTTCAAGATATTTTTACCCGAGCTCGAGTATAACCTGAATATGAGTTCATTTTTCTAAGTTACGTGTCTGTTCCAGTTTAGCGAAACAATGAATCGACTAAAACTTTTCTGTTCCCTAGAGACAAAATTAAATTTCTTGTCATGAACGGAACGTCCTTGCTTCTCATTAAGCTTGCTGGCTAGTTTTATGAGGGCAATTTCACCTTATAGTTCTAGTTTCGTTACCGTCACAGCGGCTGGCAAATTATTCTGAACTTTTTGATTCTGAATTCTCTCAGCGCACCGCTGCCAGTCTGGTCACAGCAATCGCTATTCTTACAACCGCCGTAACAATTGCTATCGCCCCTGCCAAAATCCCCACCATCACCGTAACCGCCGCCCCCGCCCCCACCGCCACCATTATCACCGTTCGTGCCCCCACAACTACCCCCGCACTCACCACTCCTCCCTCCCCCACCACTAACCCCACCACCTCTCCCGCCACCGCTCCCACCACAGTCACCTCCTAGACCCCGTCTCAACTTACGCTCCCAGCCGCCCCGGCCCTAAACCCTGCCCTACCTCCATCCCGGTCCCGCCACCCTTCCCCGCTACCACATTTACCGCCATAGCCATAATCGCCGCTCGACTAACATCACTACCGCCTCTTTAACTTTCATCTTCAGCGGTTCCGCGTCCTTCTGTTGCACTGTCTTTGCCTAAAAATTATTCCTCATGGCCGCTGCCATCATCAGTCCACCACTATCAAAACAACTACCAACTGTGCTAACGCCTCTGCTACTATCGCTTCCGCAACCTTTGCCGCCACTCTTGACTTTCAGTAGCAACCTCCGTAACGGCCCATACATCCATCTCTGTCAACACAAAGATCAACGCTGTATTGCCCACAACTACCACCTATTTCGTCAGTCACCTTAGTCTTTAGATTTTTCAGTCACTGAAGTAATTTTAGTCACCCCCAAAGGACTCAGTCATCCCTGTCAGTCCAACCACCCCCACGCACCCGATTCGCACTCAAAATCGCACTCAACTCACTCACTCCACTCATCTTACTCACCTCAATCTTCTCACTCTGTTCACTCTCCTCACTCACCTCACTCACTTCACTCGCCGCACTCACCCCATTCACTTGTCTCACCCCTGCCGTCCAAATCATCACATTCGTCTCAATCACATCGATCACCTCTGCCGCCTGTCACCCTAATCACCTCAGTTACGTATCCCTCATCCGACACACGTGACCCTTCCAATAATTGCCTCGTCTCAACAATGCTTCCAGCACCTCCTGCTCTGCCACGCGTGA
Source organism: Acheta domesticus (assembly GCA_031308135.1). Lineage (NCBI taxonomy): Eukaryota > Metazoa > Arthropoda > Insecta > Orthoptera > Gryllidae > Acheta > Acheta domesticus. Next base: position 107,422,325 of record JAHLJT010002406.1, on the reverse strand, counting down.
GTCTCCTGCCCGATCACCGCCACCTTCACATCCGTCTATGCTGCCTCCCCCTTCTGTTCCCACCTCCTGCCACCTCCTCCACCTTCACCACCTCCTCCTCCACCCCGCCTCCAGCGAAGCTTGCGGCTGGACTTTCCATGTTCTCCGCACAATAGCTCCGCGTGGGAGCTAATTGCAGTGAAGTTGGCAAAAGTTTAACGCCGACAGGTTACGAACGGCAAGGCGAGCTCACCCCGCTCCACCCCCCTCCTCCTCCTCCTCCACCTCCACCGCCTCCTCCTCCACCTCCTCCTCCCCTCCTCCTCTCCTCCTCCCCTCATCACCGGCACGTGCAGGAAGCTGGGGATCATGAGAAGTGGTAGGAGGAGGGGCATGAAAGCGGTGTGTAAGAAGTTGAAAATGTGCATGTAATGTGAGAAGAGATACCGGGCCAGAAGTACGGAAAGATTACGAGCAGGAGTCTGGGTGAATTTTTAGGAGAACGACAAGAAAGAGTAAGAAATAGCGATGAAGAAAGTATTGAAGTTAAAGATAAAAATAAACCGGACCTGATATAAAGCCTGGAAAGGGCAAAGGAATCTCTTTTACTTAGAGAGATCTGATCACGAAATACAGGAAAGAATTGTAAACCTACAAATAACGATATATAACAGCTTTTTACGTAACTACTGGCATTTTGAAATGAGTTTGTCGAAGAGGACTTTGTATCGAGTTGCATACATTATTGTTTTAGTGTGAACTCATTGTAACTTACAAGTGTAAACGCTTGGATTTAGATCTTTGACAAGATCTGTGCCCCCCGCCCTCACCGCACCAACGGCAGCAGCAGCAGTACCGGAGCAACACTCGCGCCACAGGCACCACACTTGTCCCTCACGGAGCAGAACACTGCAGATCCAAATTAAATGTCTCCTTTTTCTCTTCTTTCTTTTTTCCTTTTTTTCTTTCCTAACTTTTAAACTTTTTCTTTGGCTATTAACTCTTTTTTTCTCTTTTCTTGAACCTTTAACTTTTTGTTAACTTTCTTTTTTTAATTTTTTCTTTAACTATTAACTATTTAACTCTTAACCCGTGTATTCGAAATTGTTTTCCAAAAAGTCTGAATAATTTTTTTAAGAGGTGGCAGCCATGCTTAATTTTATAGCCTCAGTATTTTGTTTAATTTGCAATACTCTGTTGTTTATATGTCCATGGTTTATTTGCAGTATGCTTACACTAAAGTCGATTTTGCCTTATGATCCCTAAAGTAACATTTTTCTATCGATAAACAGTGAAGGTAAGTAATAGTTTTCATGCAAGAGTGCTGAAAAATAACTTGATGATATAATGGCTAGAGTTTTCGTAAGCCGACGTGAATTCTATGCAAGATTACTCAAAACGAATTCTAAAATATTGTGAAGCCTTGAAGTATCAAGAGTTATAGAGAACAGGAAAGGTAAAAGTAGCAAATTTACAATTTTGGTGAAGAAAAGCATTGAATGTACTAATACAAATTAATTGAAATAAAGGAATAATAAAAAATACTGAGACGTACAGGAGGTAATTATGAATCCTTCTTTATAAATAAAGTATATTAAATGTAAAATACATGCAAAATTAAATGCGATATAAATGTAAAGAAAATATAATTCCGTTTAACAGAGATAGACGTGAAGATCCGAAGGAACGAAAGGAATAAAATAGAGAAATGGTTAAGATGCTGGTAATGAAAATCAGTATAAAACTATGTTTTTATTACAATGGGGTTTAGATTATATAATGTCAACATGGTTTGATGTAGAAACAATCCAGAATACTACACGGAAACACTAAGTTATGATGCGAGGAAGTTTTAAACTCTTTTGAATTTCAAATTTCTTCAAGACAACGCAACGAGTAAAATAACACGGACCAGATAAAATATTGAATTCACAATACCCTTCAAGGGTCATTGTTTTTAATAATGAATTTTACCACGAATGTAGAGAATCATCCAACAATAGCATATGCAAACACAGAAGCGACGCAGAACAATTGGACTATCACATAATTTCATATAAAGAGTTCTATATATAATTTCAAGTCTTTCCAAAAATAGTTTTTCTTTCAAATGTGTTGCAGAAAATAGTATCAAGGAAATGTGATTAATTCTGACTAGTATGTTGGTATACATGAAATACAAACAGAAAACTAAATATAACGGACAATGGAAAATAGCGTTTTCAACAAATCTCATTTTGCTGCAAACCACGAGTTACTATCACTAGTCTGTATTTCTAGCAGTATTTTGAAAAAAAATAATCACAAATCGAAAGTAATAAGTAGAAGTAAAACTGAAGAAATATCACGTTTAAAGAAGGTAACAATGTCTAACTTCTACATCACTAGTAGCTTCCTCTTTCATCTTTTATATTCCCCAAAACCCATTTTTTTTCTTTTTACATCCTGTGATATTTGAATGAAGAAAGAATTATCAATGTTATTGATTTGTTGAAAGATATTCTTGGATGTGAAAGTGCAAGATGAAGACCAATCAAAATATATATTTGGTTTTCCAACCGGTTCAGGTGGAAAGATCGGCAAAGGATTTGTTTATATAGTATGATGATATTAAATGTATATTCTAGCATTTGGCCGTTATTTTTACAAGGGTTGAAAACATAACAAGCAAAAAAAAACATGTACAAGGAAACGTATAAAATAGAAAAGAATTTGCCTGTTGGAAACCTTGAGAAAAGAAAGTGTGGTTGTGAAATGCTGATATGATGGTAAGGTAGTGTTGCCGGAAAGAGAAGTTCCCTGCGTCATTACCTATTTTTCATTTACATGATGACAGTGATAACGCAGCTTTCGATGACGTAACCTTCATTTACAGACCGTCTTCAGGGAAGTTGCATTCCAAACCAAGAATTCGGTTTTGAATGGAAATTGGCGCAAGTTGGAGATCTAGCAGGAAGGAGCGCCGGGTAATCAAACGGGAAGAAGGTAGAAGATGAAAATGGTGGGAAATGGTAGAAGATGGTAGAAGATGAGAGGCGGAAGAAGGAGACGACGCAGTGCGTAGAGAACAGTGCCGCGAGCTCGAAACTTTTTCTCTCTCCGAGGATTGTTCCACGAAGCCGCTCCCGCCGCCGCCGCCGGTTTAAGCAGTAACACGTGCTGCCCTGAACGCTGCAATCAGTCATCACATCGTTCGCAAGTTGCCCCAACTGCAATCCGCTCGTCTCCACCCCCACCACCGGCCTCGCAGCCGTCTTCGCGCGCGGACTCGGCGGGGCTATGCTTCACCCCCACCACCGCTACCCTCCGCCTTGCCCCGCTTGCCACCCGTCCAGTTCCGATCACAGCCGTACGATACTTAACCCGAGAGAGGTGGCGCGGGGTCTCTTGTGACCCCACGTATCTTTGCTTAGCTGCAGTTGCCTAATTTTGCGAGTCAGAAGCTTTACATTTCACATATCTTTTACCACATTCTATAGCTTTTGTCTGAAAGATTTTTAAAATTTTATTCGTAATAATTCATTTTTCATAAATAATTGTGGTATCATTCATAAATATTTGTGGAACCAATACAGACTTATTAAATTTCATACTTTTTTAAGTTGTGTTGATTGGCTTTGAAGCATTTTCAATAAATTGTTTGTTTTTATGTAGGCTAATGTTAGAAAATGAAACTTCCTGAATTTTCTGATACCTTTGTCTTGGAAACATTCAGGAAAATGTATATGGAGTCACTACATAAAATGAAAGATATATGATATTTTGCCCGTTTATTTGTTTCAATTCCTCATTTGCATGTTTGATGTTGCATAAAGGGGTCAGAAATGACCCCACGCCACCACTAACGTAACTCCGACAACCGCCACCTCTCCCGGGTTAAGGTTCCCTGCCTTGCCCCGGCTCCTCTTCCGGACCCACCCGACTGTGACCCCAACCCGATCCAAACCGAGATGACCCGGGAAGATCTGACTTGTCCCATCCCGAACCGACCTGACCTTTCGCATCACGAACCAAACTGATCTGTCCGTACCAGGTTCCGATCCGCCCCGACTCGTCTTGACTCGTCCTGTTCCAATCCAAGGTGACTCATCTCAATCCGTTCTGCCCCGTCTGTACCCTATCCCATCCGACTCGACTCCGACCTAATCCGATCCGATTTGACTGCAACTTGAATCCCCAATCCATCAGGCACCCATTCGACTTTTACTCAGATCCGAATCTAATCCAATGTGACTCAATCACAATACGATTTCTTATTCGTTCCATCCCGATTGGAGCTCGATTCCATCTCACTCTACCCAATCCGATTCGACCCCATTAGGACTCATGGCATTTCGATCGACATTCTGTTTCGTTGGTCTCTACCTCTTATTTCAACTTTCTTATCCACTCCAACCCATCCCGCCCTACATAACCAACTTCCTGCCCCGTCACCATTCCCAGACTTTTCTGACACCTCTCTTACTCTTTTCTTTCTCCGACCTTCACGCCACATTTATTTTTTGGCCCGCTCCACGATTTCCCCAACATTCCCCACTCCTTTGCGCTTCCTCGCCTCCAACCTTTCACTATTAGCATTTGAATCCCGACAATGACTTGCTCAGACCAAACTCATTGTGATCGCCACTCTGCGATCCGGGCTTCTCTGATTCTCACTATGCTATCTCTCATTCGTCCAACACTACTATTTCTATCAGTGCTGATCCTCCCGCCTGCTTACAACCAACCTCGCCTTCATGTTCGCCAGTCCACTTTTTCTTCCACTCTCCACCCCTAATTTCTTCAATGGTTCCCACTTCATAAGAGCCCATCTCCTCCATTGCCCCGCCTCCAAATTCTTCGCTCGCTTACCAGACCCCCGCACTTCACACCCCGGTTTTGGTCCATTCCACCCCTCTGTTTTCAACGCGAATCCTATCTGTGGGAATTTAACTGGAAGCCTAATTTCTGCCAGATTTCGCCTCGCTCCCAATTTTACCCATTCTCGCTCCGCCCGCCTCCGACCTCGCATCCGATCTCACCTTCATCCCTACCCACGCCTCTGCCGGTCGTCCCAGCCACTCCCCTGCCTCTACCATCACCCCCGCCTCCACTCTCGCATCCACACAGCTCCCGTATCCTCCCCGCCATTACCTCGCCCTTTCCCCCGCCTTTGCCCCCGTCCTCGCCTCCTTCCTGATCCCCAAACCACATCACCCCCAGCCACACCCACTACATCTGGTTTGCCCACTCTCGCCCTCGCGTCCCGCAACTCGCATGGACCCCGCTACCATGTCCTCCTATTCTTTGATTGCATCTCGTCACACGCTGGTTCATTTCTATCGATTTGATGGGCAAAAGTTTATGCCCCTTCATCGTTTCTAATTGTTTTCGGCGTTATAATCTTGATCAACACCTCCTTACGGCAAAATGATACAAAGGTTACCGTACTACATCTTATTTGTGTACTAATAAATGTCAAGTGATATCATCATAGAAATATGATACTAGTGATTACCTATCATTTATTACTCGATTATTGAAATTATCAATATAAAGGACACATAAGTATTCTTAATATTATATTTTGAACTTAAGTAGAATAGCTGCTCCCATTATGTGAAATACATTGTAATTATAAATAATAATAATGATTATGTTTATAAAGAAGGCGAATTTGATTTCAAGAATATATTGATATTTGTATCCATTCATGAATTTGTATCCGTTTCCATAATTTTGATTGGAGAGAAAAAAAGATCTGTTACAAAATGTTCAAGGGAGCATCACGAAAACTCAATATATCGTACATAATATGATGTTAAAATATAAACTTCTTAAATTTTTCTTGTACAATCACTAGTACATTCACAATGACTTAGCTATAGTTACAAAGAAGCTTAGCTAATCTTTCACTACAGATGAGTAGTAGCACGATAAAAATATTTGTAATATGATACAAAAATTGTGTTTTCCACATGCCTACGAACAAATATTAAAAATGATTATAGTAGTTCGAGTTTGTACATGAAACAAGAAAGGATGAACTAAGGTATATATGATTTTTTTATTTTTATTTCTTTAAGGTGGCTTAATAACTTCTATGTCATCAGCGACTTCTATCATTATACAATTGCATAGATAAAGATATTAGTTGCCATTTTACTAGGAGTAAATATGACAAACTTAATTACATTTTCACATGTTATATTTAATCTAACTGAAGTACCTACACTACATTCATAGCTATATAAGTTTGTTTAGTTATGCAATTAATAAGAATTTTACTACTCGGGACACCCGTTATGATTTTAATATGTTTGTAAATAAATCTGAACAGCATATCGTTGTGGAATGTGGTATAGTAGGTCGTATGTCGAATATATTACGAGTATATTCGATTTCTATTTTGCCCCACGAGGCTCCCAAATGTGCCACCGTGAGCCGATCCAACTCACCCTCCCGCATCCGCTCCTGCCGCTCAAGCCCCTCCTTCGCGCCCTGTACGTTTCTCGGCGGCGCCACCGGGAGCGCGTAGATCGCCTTCTGATGACGCCTCATTTGCGTTGCAAGACGAGAGCGGCGGCGGCGGTGGCGGCGGCGGCGGCGGCGGCGGTGGCGGCGAGGCGCGGAGCGGCGCGGATCGGCGCGTCGGGCGCGGGGCCGGGGCCATTTTTCATGCGCCTGCCTGTCCGCGGAGTGGGGCAGATTTATCGCTCACCCGGTTCGAGACTGCAATCGATATCGGCGCGATCTGCACCCGCTGCAGCGGGCGAGCCCACCCACCCACTCACTCACTCACTCACACACTCACTCACTCACTCACTCACTCGCTCGCTTGCTCGTTCGCGTTCCTTGGTTAAATAGTTTTGCGAAAGCCTAGGGCAGGTCTGTCTAAGAGAGTGGCTTTAGAGCAGTGTTGTCAAGGTCGATGCCACGAGCGGGAATCCGGGGCACGAGTGCCCCGACGAAATCGTCCCTCCACGCAGTTCATCACCCCGCCACCAGAGACAACTTCATCCCTATTGTAAAACAGCCTGGGTTACTACTACTCGTAATAGTTCCTTTTCTCGACGCTAGTTGCGCAGAGAAATTCGTAACATGCTACCGGGCCACGACGCGTGCCACAGCCACCAGTAGCAATCCTTGACACCACAGCTTTCGAGCCTCCGCTAAGGGCAGGCGAATTGCCACTGAGGCTATAATTGCCAATAATGAATCAGTACTGGGAAGAACAGGTTCGTGTAAGGGGTGATACCAGAGTTCATTGAATGTGATGCGTCACTCTCAAACTCTATTCTCAGTCTTCCAGGTAAATAATACTTCTGACTTGTTTTCAGATTAAAAACTACCGGATAATGTATGAAGAAGATTAGGGTTTCCAAATAAAAAGGAATTTTCTATTTCGGGCTGATCTCTTCTGCAGGTTTTTTAGTACAATCTCCTTCCGGCTGTTCTCGGAATTATAGAGCAAATGCTCGTCGAACCACAACAGAAATCGCAATTTTAATGCGGCACAAGAAACCTCCTGCAGATGGGAACGGGTAAGAGATGAGTAGAGAAAGGGTTTTCAAAAAGCCTCGCCCATATTCCGGATTACGATTCCCTGAATCCAGAGCACTGGGCACTCCTGGTCAAAGAGAAGCTCTCGCCTCTTGAAAATACAGCCTTTTGTGGCATCACGGTATTGTTGTGCGGGGAAGATATTTGTTTCTAGTAAAAAAAATCCTACGTCCCATGAGCTGTGACTCAAAAAATCGTTTAAAGGAATTGAATTTAATTTAATGTAGGATTCAATATCCTGTCGGTTTATGGCCATCCTACGAACAGGCAGTGCCCACAAGAGCGTAACTTCTAAACATGTAGTAGAAGTACAACGTAAATCTCACTTTCTAGATTACGGCTCATGTCTCCTAGGACAGATACCTAGAAAATCAAGTTCTGAAAGTTTATAAACCTTTTTCCGAGTAATGCACGATAAACGTGTCAAGAAATAGTTGTGTAAAGCGTTGCACAGCTACGTCCAGCGTGTGCTTTTTCTGTTATCAAAACTTAAAATTAATTAACTTCGATTGCTTGATTGATTAGTGATTTCGGGCATGTCAACTGCTAAGAACATCAATCCCGTAAATGCAATGCATGTTACTTCCTTGGGAGGTGGCAGTGATACTCCTTCACTGGATGGCGCCGACCAACCCATCAGCTAACGGGGTGTCACCACCAGCGGAGTACCGCCCCAGTCAGGACAGGTTGTAAGCTCTGAACCGGCCTCCTTGCATGTGGTAGTGTAGTGCATGCAAGTGAGTGTGTAAGTAAGATATGAGGATAGGACTTGGAAGTGGAACGAAAGATTGCGCGTGGTCCGTGGTCCATTTGTTAGGGCACTGCTCCGGCATTCGCCTGGTATTGATCGGAGAAACCACCGATCAGAGCAGCCGACCCCTAGAATTCTCCTACAGACAGCGACTGAATTCGACTTATCTATGCAGCTAGTGTCACAAATTCTACGACCATCGGGAATCGAAACTAGAACGTTCCGGATCAGAGACCTAAAATGACATCAGTTGAACCCTGAGCCACCTCTTCCGGTATTAATTTCGAAAAGGGATGTATAAAGCAAAAATGTTAACAACTATGAATAAGCTTTTCTTTAATGTTTAGAAACAATCTGTTAAGTGATGAAAGAAGGTAAATTAATCAGTTCTGGCTTTATTACACACAGGAACAAAACTCCTGCATTGAATTAGTTTACTCACGCTGTTTAAAGAAATTGTAATAAGACTCTTCCGTTTTACCCCTGCTGTATCTTGTCCTGTCAAAACAGAATAATTCATCCACTGCTTTTAAATAACCTCTGATATTTTTGTCGTGGAGAATTTAATTTTGAAGAATTGTTAATCGATGTTGATGCTGGCACGTACTACATTAGAGTAAGCTTGTGACTGATGTCCTTCCCAAGTTTCACTTTCTCTCTCCTTTCCTCGACGATGCATTGTACCTGATGTCATCATAGTATGGTTGATCGTGATGCTCGTTTTTTAATTAATAGCCAAGACACTGTTTTGAGTGTTTTTATAGCATTTCGTAAATATATTTCCTATTTGATCGAAAATTTGGCACGTTCTTTACAATTAACTTTTAAATCTGGTCATTCTCAGCTTACTTGGAATTCAATATAATTTTTAATTATTAAGTTAATCAAGGTAAATACTGAATGAGGGATTTAAACAAATTAAATATTGAATGAAGTTAACTTTGTTTGCTAAATATGGTAAAAATAAAGATGGTGTAGGTTTACCATTGAAAGTTTTACCAATTTAATAGTTCAGCAATTGAGAAATATAGTTCAGGAATTAAGGAACATTTGAATGTTAATATTGCTTTTATATTATAACTTTTGATTATCCAATTGGTCCGTGAAATTTATCAATCAGTCATTTGTAAAGTACGTGATATACGATGTGATTAAATTTATATTCCGTTTTGCAGTAAAAATAGGATAGCATTACACACCTCTCAACAACGCAATCAACAAAACCTGAAGGTTATTACGCGTGTTGCGAGTTGAAGAGAATTTTGAAAATGAAGTCTGCTAAGAATAATGAATTGCACCATGCTCGTAACATCAAGGCACATACTATTTAGGGATATTACACGGTGACGGCATGATGGGCTTAGGATAGACACTACGAAAGCGATGGAGGCAAAGAGTATGGGAGGTGATGATTGGTGAACGCAAGCGCAAAGGCCGAGACGAAGACCATGGCAAATGCGGAAGTAAATACGGTGGCAAAATCGGTAGCAAAGGCAGATGCAGAGGCAGGGCGAAAACGGTGGCAAAGGTGGTGGCAAAACCGGAAGTGAAGGCGAAGTCCGAGACGAAAGAAGTGGTGTAGGTGAAGGCGGAGGCAAAGTCGGGACCAAGGCGGGGTAATGGCAGGGACAAGGCGGGGGTGCAGGCAGGGGTGAAGGCGGAGGTGAAGGCGGAGGCAAAGGCAGAGTCGGAGGTGGAATCGAAGGTGGAGGCGAAGACGGAAGTGTATGCGAAGGCAGAGGCGAAGGCGAAGACGGAGGCGGAGGCGGAGGTGAAGCCGGAGGAAAGGATGAAGCCAAGGGCGAAGGTTCTAGCGAAGATGACATTGGCAAAGACTGAGGTGGTAGCGAGGGCGGAAGCGAAGGCCTTGTCAAAGGGGAAAGGGAAGGCAATGGCGAAGACAAGAGCGAACGTGGAGGCGGAACGTTGTATTGAAAGCCACCTAATTGCTCCAGCAGGTTTCTGTTTGCACATCGGAGTTGCCTGATAGTTAGCGACAGACAATATTGAATAATGCAGGGAGAATCAATTTCATATAGCTTTTGCAATATTATTATTACTATTTTCTATTATAGTCTTTTAGGTTATTTCTCATTCACATTATTATTACAAAACTGGAGTAGAACATATATTTCTTTCGAATGCAATGTGTTCTATATGTTGGTCGTTACGAATATTCACAATAAATTTTGATCAGATTTTGTTTAATTTGAAAATCAATTATAATGATAACCTATATCAGTGTTTTAATATAAGATACGTCTGATCATAAGTCTGAAATAATTGTAATTGAAAGAATATTTATAAATTGTAGAGTTGTGGAATTAGCTATTTGCTGAATTTCAGGTGGAGTACAAATTTCATGATCAATGTTGCTGGCTCAAGATCCATTTTTTCTTGAAAGATCAATGCGAAATGTTATGACAAATAGTTAGTTATAGTTAATGCCTTATTTTACGTGGCGAGACTCGGGCCATCAGGCCCGCTCTTCCGTCTGACCACACAAATTTCGCTACGCTCCTTTCACCTAGCGGAGAAAGAAGGTATCTCGGGCGACGAAACAGGCGATTTGAATTTAGCTCAGAGGCGTCATTTAGGCTTGAGGATCTTTTACATGCAAGTAAATCTACTAACATGGGCCAGCCGGCTTTACTTCCCCTCCGCGGAAGGCGTACGAAGGATTTTTTCGCCCTTAAAAATCCACGGCTTCGATCGGGTTTGAACCCGCGAGCTTGGGTATGACAGTCCGGCACGCTAACCGTCACACCATCGAATCCGCGAGTACTGTCTAAGATACTTACATGAAACTGCGCAATCGCACTGTCGACTGCGGTTCAAAAGAAGCGCAAATTGCAAAGAGAATGCAATTCTGCCCGCGTCTTCCGAAAATTCTAGGAATGTGATTGTTCGACAGGCCGATGACTCCAAACTGGATTTGTCGATTGAACAAATACAAATCGTATATTACTAAATGTATACGAATATTAGTAATCGGTCGTAGAGGAACTGCATTTTCTCGCCATTTCGCACCATCATCGCACGATCACCATAGGTAACATTATGCAAGCAAAGACAAATTTTACTGTTTGCATGTGTTCTATTTTCACATTCGAGGGATATTTCGTCATGTGTTGGTTTCAGTGGTATGCATCTAGGAGCAATTTAATTTGTTCTTACAAGGAATTCTCCCTTATTTTAATCGCAACACTATCCCTCCGCTCGTATTATATTTAATTTTTATCTACCATAATCTTTACCTCTCGTTTCGACCTTTCCACAACAACAGCGTCGTTTTTTAAAAAAGTATTTTCTCCTGTTGAATTTTTTTCCATATAGAACATTAACAGTATTCTTATTTAACTGAACTTGTTTCAGTAAGTAGCACGTCTCTTTAGGGGTAAATGAATCATTATCTTGTTCTTATTAAGTTCTCTACTGCAGGTAGCAGATTACTCTTTAAGCACTTCCATTGTTTTCTTCTCTTACATTTACATCTTGCACACACTCTCTCTAACTTTTCTCTCGTTCAACTCCCTCAGAAAATCTACGAAATTCCTCCTATTGATCCTTCTTCTCTTGCAACGTTTCCTTCACTTGGCTTCCAGAGCCTTCATTATATTTCTCTCAAAAACGCCAATGAGTGATTACTTTGACCTGACATCTGCACGCACACACTTAGAAAGTGTTTTAAGTACTTTTCGAGTTTTTATCAGCTTCTATTTATTAAATCGACATCGGCATAGCAAGCGCCCTACCTCTTTGCCGGACGATGATATCATGCAATCACATTGATACAAGAATATCATGATTCGCCGTAAATTCAGAAGTTTGTAAATATTCCATTACATTATAAATCAACAATTTAAAGACAAAAACCAAAATCCACCAGCTAAATATAACCATACTCTTTTACTTTCCCGTATACATACGTATATACGTAGTTTAGGGAAAGTTATGTAATACTGCAAGGAAAAACGGGGGATTTTCAGCAAGAAAAAAACTCATTGCGTCTGATAACGAAAAACAGGATAAATCCAGTTGCTAAATTAAGAAAACAATCATCTAACACGCGGGTGTAGCCAGAATATCAGTTTTGTAGGTCCTTGATACCGAAAAATCAATTGAAAGCAAAACGTCTGTCGTCTGTTTTACTAGTTTTATATTAGTTCACTATCTGATTGCATCATGAGTTTCTGATCTGTGCCAAACACATTCTTGCGCAAACTTCAAATTTCCGGACATAAGAACATCACTATTGCACTTCTCATTCGTGTTGAACATTCTGTAATAGAATGTTAATTAAATACGAAATCCGCTTACCTTATTTGAGCTGCTCTTAAATAAAAGCTGTTTTGCTAGTGAAGAATACCTCTTGACACACTCAGGCCCAAAGGAAGGGAGATGCAGCCGGTACTCCGGGGGCTCGTAGAACTCAAGCTGGCAAAGGCAGCACAACACGTACCATAACTTCTATTATAATTTCAATATTTATTTAATTTTTATCATTTCTTTCCTTTAAATTTTTAGAGTTAAAAAATTCAAAAATTCAAGTCACAAGCTCAGTTTATAGCGTTTTATATCACAGTCTGTGACACCGTCAAAACAGGACGAGTGCCAAAAGATAAAACAAGTCTTAACATGTCAAGATAATCGGTTGTAAGAAAAAATAATGCACCTATGTAATAAATAAAATTACGTGTGCCGATCCTCGGTGGCCGGATAGCTAAAGCATTAGTGTCGTAGCGATCTCGGACCCAAGGGTCGCGGGTTCGAGTCCCATCTCGGGCATGATTGAGTTGTGTTCGTCCTTTCACCCCATATCATCACCATGTCATGTCATCTTCACTTACATAAGGTTAAACCCAATAGTGATTGCTAATGACCTTGATGTTGATGTGACCTTAATAACAAAAAAAAAAGTACATGGATGTAATTTTTATAAGGGTCCATACATCTTTGTGCCTAGGTCCCAATATTCTCTTGGCAATCCTGGGTAGCCCATGTTACCGCGTTCGCCAACAGGCAAGACTTACCCTGAAGTTTCGTTGTAGGTTGCAATATGACATGCTCGGTATATAATGTAATTTATTATACACCGGAGGAAAATAGGACAAGCAGGCGGCACGGAATGGACAGAGAGAAAGAGAGAGTGACAGAGAGACATACATTAACTCTACCCATTAATTACACTTATTACACATTACATTTGTTACACATTAACTCTGCCTTTGTATGACTCATTTAAGATGTTAATTGATAACAGGATATGTAAAATTAATATTATTTACAAAGAAATGTATTGCAATACCTCCTAAACGCTGTCATTTTTTGTGCTTAATAAATTAATAATTAACCCGGAAGTATATATAACAGGGTCTTCAACACGAGGTCCTTTTGCACAGCTTCACTGCAGTTGTTTTCCTCCATTTGCTACAATGCCCTGGCCCACGGCGAAGCTGTGCAAAATGGTCTCTCGTATATAACCAAGTTACGTTTGGAGAGGAATGATGTATTATATAATCCGTATGCACATAAGATTGGTACTCGTTGAATTATTAATGAATTATCATCAGATTTCAATAGTATTGATTTTTGTTTTGTTTCTTAGTCTGATACAATGTGCCAAAAAAGTCTTTCCGCAACGAAACGATTCAGGGCCTCTTATTAAAAATAGCATTGATGTTGGTAGCATCCAGATCACTGGGAAATAAGTGAAATTTCCATAAGTGAAACACTTCCAGCATCGACTATAATTGTAATGTGTTTACAATTTACGCTTTCTTTTGTTAGAAGCTGCAGCTCGTGCTGCCAACATAAATTCTGTTGCAAGCCTCTCACAAGGAACTGCAGGGTGACTTTCCTGGCTCGCTATTAACATTGACAATTGTTTCTTGTATTATTAGCCGTGAAGATGGAATTAAAACATTCCTGAATGTTGACAATTCAATTAATGTTTTGTTTTGAATTGTAAACAAAGTCTGTGAACCCAAATATCTATAAATATATAAATCTAAATAGAATAGCCCAAAATGCTTTTCCCATATATGAACATTAAATATTGGTTTCTATCGCAATTCTTTGTTTCTGGCAATGGTCATATTTTGCACTCCATAATGTAAATGATTTATGATATAATACTAGCGGTAACCCTGTCTGAGTCGTGGAAATGAAGCTGCCTTAAAGTTGTGACTAATAAAAGTGCATTTAGTTCCGGATAGAAAATGCAAAACATCGTTCCCAATATTTGAAAACCTTAATGTTGCATGCATGCAACGTTGCATGCATAAAGATACAGTACTTTTGAATAATATTTGTTTGGAGGCTTCTTATACGTTCTGTTAACAAAGGTACATTTTATTTTTGCATATTTGTCAGTAAAGATACGGTCGTTTTGTGAGTTCGGGTTTTCGCGACATTTCACATCGATGTAATACGCGAGGATTTGGTTGGGCTTTGCATCATTTCTCAGCGACTGGCGCCGTCCAGCGGTCGCCAACGGCAGCCATGTTGCCATGTTGCCAGATTTGCATCCTGCAGGGACAAACGCGGAGTTCGCTAGTTACGTATTCATAACGTGTTCATTTAAAAATCGCAATGAATGCTTAATTCAGGCCGCGGTAGCGAGTTGGCTGGTTCTTCGTAGAACGCGTCCGTGCAGGGTTGAGGGGCTGGCAGGAGGGGGAGGGGAATACGGAGAACTGCAGAGTGGAACCGATCGTGAGAGTTCCATTCCTTTCCGGGCATGCAGGTCATGTGTGGCTAGCCGTTGTGAACGCTCTCAAATTCATGTTGAATAATGACTGAGGTGGCTCAGGGGCATCAACTGATGTCACTGTAATGCCGCTGACCGGGAGATAGCAATCACTGGCTCTTAAGAATACAGATTACGAAATAAAGATACTTTCGATTCAAAATGTTTAATTTTACTCTCAATTGACAGTTTAAAATCGGACTGTTGTAATATGTTTAATGGATCAGTTGTACGTATCGGAAAGTTAGCTAAATTCGGAGCAATAAATATTAACTGTCTACTGTAAGGTATAGTCATGGACCACCCAACCAGTGATGTTCCGAGATCCCGGAGCGATTTGTAATAGCCATTCTTTTAAATCTCTCTAGTAAGCTAGTTACCTTGCCCAAACGCTAGTAAGCTAGTTATCTTGCCCGCGACCTTGACATAGCCTGATCAGAGAGCAACCTGACGGGCGATTTCATCGGGTGCCGTCGGACTTCTTTAATGTATTGCGAAGGATTGGCGAGAATTGAACGAGATAATTCTAAAGAACATTCGAAACCACTATGTACCTAACAAGAGTGAGGTGCTCTACAAAATGACATCACGACTTCAGGCAAGATTCATAGCATTTAAAAATAGGAGATGTGCTCCAAAAAAGTTAAAGAAGAGGATTCCTATACGCTAAAAGTCTTAGTACAGAGTAATCGAGCAAAATAATTGAGCAAGAAAGAAAAGTCATCTACCAGATGAATGAGATGATAACATTTTGAGTTTTTTGAACAATTTATACGTCAGCGATTTGTAAAGTAGAAACTATAGTGTACTGCACAAATGTATCTCAGATATCTCGACAGAAGCTGTATTGCTTTATTTTCCGTCATGTATCGAGGGTTACCATTCTTAGCCTCTTCTTCTGATTTATTTTTATGCTATAGCTAATATAAATATTCGATGTCATCTTTTAGAGAGAAGCAATGTTGTTCTCTAAGTCAAGATGAAGAAACAGCTTAAGTATTTTCATGGGTAATTTTCCTCGTTCTCTGAAGAAACTCCATTCAATGATAAGATGCGTCTTTCAAGTCATAATTCATCTTCAGCAGTCACTCCATGTTGTGATCAAAGTGACATTTTGGAGGCTCTCCCCTTTTCTTTGCCTTTCATTACAGAGGAAATGTTTTAATCATCAGAAACTTATGTTAATAAATATGAAAACGGTTACACACAGCTCTTGTAAATATAATAATTTTACTTCTGAAAGTAATTATAGTATTATGAACTATTATAACAGGAACGATCAATGTCATCACTTTAGTAAAAATTTTAAGTTATGAAACTAAAGTCAGGTAAATATGTATTTTGTCAGTTTACACTTAAAAATGTGGAATTCGCACCTCAGATGGTAATTATACGTGACAGGGTATAGGCAAAACTTCAATAGAAATAAACTTGTTTATCAAAATAAACGTTCATACTAAATACGTCAGGCACGAAAATATTCAGATTCAAGTCTCTAAAACATCCCAGAGAATATTTCCTTTTTTCGAAAAATGAGGGATAAGGGGAATAATTTTTTTTTATAAAATGAGGGATTTTACATACCGCTACGCGGCATTAGGTTAGTAATACATGAACTCATCTAAAAAGAGGTCAGGACTTTGAGAAAGACTTATTTCACAATAATCTGTCGAATTGTGTTATTTGTTAAATTTGTTTCGATAGCAATGAAGATCAGAGATGCTGTAAATAAAAGGTTATTTATAAAAGAATACGAAAAAAATACATATATCGATACCGAAATGATGGTTTAATGCACTAGCTCAATTCTGTTGCCTCAATATTGAGATTTTTTACTTTTCCATTAAAGACTTAACCTAACAAAGAGAAAATAAAAATATCCATTATTATGTATTTAGGGCCAATGACTCTACGGTACGCACAATAGATTTGAATATAGCAACTTACTGAAATATCAAATCCAAACTCTTTCAATTTCAAAATAAAGAGATCATTCATTTGTAAAAATGTCAATAAAAACAAATAATATATAATATTATTTACCAACTAAAAAATAATATTGCATTTAATTAATAGAACAAATTTCCAAACAAATTTCCAAATTTCAAAAACAGTATATTGGTACTCATCTTTTTCTCTTTCAAAAAAATACCAACAGGCCTTTTTTATGTCCAAATCTTTGTAAACTTCACCATAATTTCTCAAATATTCCAGTCCATCCACTTTTCCTTAATATTGTTCTCAATCGAATATGCATACAATATCACATGACCCCTCTCACATCCAAATTTCTCATTGATTCATGCAAGATTGAAAATTCCATTTATCATGTACGTCCTCATTCGGAACGTCAATTTTCCATCTAGTTGTTGATTTCCTTTCTCTTCTTACGTCGACCATCTCCATGGCATCGGAACCACTGCGTTCATATCTCAAGTAAGCCGTGCATATTCATATTAATTAAATATAACCCTGGGGTCTATTGGACCCCAACCAAATTTCGTTGTATAAGTTTAATTGGAAAATAAATATTTGGTATATTTTAATGCCACGTAAATTCAGTTAGAACGTTCGGGAACGGTTTGCGTAGTTGCCACCTTCTAATAGTCTGCTACTAACCTCACAGTGGAGTGCGGAAGTGTCTTTGGGGTTTGCTGGACCCCAGTGTTATATCATAGACTAAGGATGTACATCTTTACTCTATGGTTATATTTACGTGTGTCATTTTCAAAGTTGCAATTTTGGTATTTGTGTGTTTTTAAGCCTTTTTGTAGACAAAATAACATCTAACATTAAAGATAATTCACACCTTTTAAAAACAAAGATTTACTAGATGAGAGTGATAACAAGGAAAGGTCTGGGAGGTTGTTTGGTGATCTCTCGGATTTAGATACTGGTTTTGTTTTAGAACATTATTTTCAATAGTTTTAAATTTAGTTTTTACACTAATGTTAATTTTAAGTGTGTAAATTAAAAATAGAAGTTAAAATTTGATTTTTTTTCATTTTTCAGTCAAAATTTACTTCTATCAAATCTTTAATGAGGTATAATTTAGTTGTTTCTATCTAAATAACGTCTCATTTGCTAAGGTATTTTAAGAAAAACTGTTTACGTTTTTAAGATAATGATAATACTGAGTTACAATACATTTATGGTCTTTAATAAAATATAAAGTTAAACAGTGATATTTTATTTTAAATACAAAAAAACATCCAATTCTATGCACTTTTGTAGAAAAATGTGTAACTTTTATGAATGGTGCTAATATCCTAATAAAATAACATTAATTTCCCACAAAACAGTGTTAGCTCTACTAAAAGAACTTAAAAGTATAATTAAAAAATATTTACAGAACTTTCAAAACCTTCAGATAAAAATATACATACTTTAAAATTGGGGTCTGACAGACCCCACCGTTATATTTACATAATATTACACCGTTATATTCACGTTAAATATTTTCGAAATAAAACATTTAACTTCGGCTCGTTACAATATATCGGTCTATAACGTCAGTCTTTATCGTGCAAAAAAGTGAATAAACAACAATCGTTTCACGCACTTATAATAAAGATATTTTTTCTTTACTCCAAAGCCCGACAGAGCAATAAAGCGGGCGCTCTGATCGTCTCCTAAGCAGCTCGTGTTTCTCTCACTGCTCGTCTCCATTGCCAACTTTCCTTCCGGAACTTTAATTCCCTATCGATTCGCCGACCGGGCAAACTGGCCGGGATCGGATGCCGACTCCGTCCTCGGGTTCTGTTTCTCGAGGAGACTCGGCGCGAACGCTCCCTACCCGCGAATCCCGGATCGCCATTTGGCCTAAGGCAGAGGACCTCCGATAAAGAAATACGCCTTGGGAGACGCGTGATAACTGGATTCTCCCAACAAACTAACTTAGTATTACCAACTAATTAGTTTGGTTATTGGCACTATTCACGTAATTTATTCTTTTATTAATATCCTCACATTGATATGTTTTGTTTGATTTGTAGTTAGAAACAGTATTCATTAAATTATTCTCTTTATCTTTCTTTTGTTTTATCTTCCTCTTCTTCTTATTCATCCTCTTTCATCTTCATATCATTTCTTCTCCAACTCTTCATACTTCCATTTCTTTTTATTTTTCTTTCTCCATCTTTTCTCCACGTTTTATTCTCCATTTGATTTTTCTTCTACTGTCGATTACTGTTTCTCTTCCATTCTTCGATTTTCTTGTACCTCTCTTTTACGCGTAGAACAACGGTTCAGACATTTATTCGCTCTTAGATTCAGTTGGAGACGATGACGGTTTGTACTGTGTGGCATGAATATCCGGAAATACGGCAAACTGGTCGTAGTTTGAGAACAGAAAATTCAACATGGCCGTTGCTGAAGAGGCACGACTGCGTTTGTACTGCTATGATAATGATTATGATGTGTGAGGGTACGAAAACTAATATGACTGACTGAGAGGCAGGAAAAGCGAGAAACCGACGAAAATTGCAGTAAGGCTCTTTCTTGACACGATGGGACGCCTAACATTAGAGTAATATAGTAACATGAATACTCAAAAATCAATATAATATGAATACATTTTTAATTTTAATTGTTTCAATTGAAAAATACAAACACTAAAAAAATGATATTGTTCTCTGTGGCACTTACTATTTGTTTCGTTTATGTTTATTAAATAAAAACTTCGAGAGCAAAACGTATTAAACATTGTTTTTGCTTACCTATGTCTATCATTTTCAATAACTTCACTGCGACTTTCAAACAAATACTTCAATACGGCTTAGTTTTTTTATGGCCACAAGGAAAATATCAGAGTCACCCGAGGAAAAAAAAATTATTTCAAAGCTTGTCAGGAGTATTCTGGAATT
The DNA here is from genome assembly GCA_031308135.1 of Acheta domesticus. NCBI lineage: Eukaryota > Metazoa > Arthropoda > Insecta > Orthoptera > Gryllidae > Acheta > Acheta domesticus. The sequence continues at coordinate 107,402,437 of JAHLJT010002406.1, read as the reverse complement.
TACATTTCTTCGAAGAAGCATCAAAAAGCGTCACGTGAAACAGTAGGTACTGTTAATTGAGTACTAGTGTGAATTCAATAGAGGAAACCATTGTATTTTCTTTTGGAATTTCTAGAAACTGTCTATTGATGGTTACATATCCAAAGCGACTGCTTCAGAGCTAAAGACAGTATATTCATACAGACATCTCCATTTTCGGGTACAAAATTGCTTGTATCTTCTCGTCTCATGCACAAGTTGTAACCATCTTTGGAGAAACAATGTTATAGTAGAACTCTGATGGTACAAAGTTATAGCTCAAAATAACCTTAAAACGTGGATTTTACGTCCAAAAATTCGAGTTCATATTGTTGAGATGATTGCAATATTTTACTCTACATTGTAGTACAGTGAGTTTCTTCTTTATACCACAGTATAGGAAGGTAAAGTAAAAATCGTATCAATATAAAACAAAAACGTTTGCTTCATATTGGTGTACATATTTGCTACAACCCTTTGTTTTGTCTGTTCTTAACGGATGTCAGCCTTTGAGAGTGTTTTTTTATTCTACTATTCGAGAGCATGTGTCGATGAAACAGTACAGGATTAAAACGCGTATTTACCTGCGTTGATAGCAATGCAAGTGCAGTACGAGGTGTACAAAAATGAGAAATTTACATGTCCCAACTTGATGTACACGCGCTCTCAGTAAGTTGATCCGCTTGTATACATAATACGCGTTTTCGCCGTGACAGCGGGAGTGAGTGACGGTTTGTCGTCTGTGCGCTAAATATCGGAATCTTTCATTCTATGAAAACGGTACGCTTCTGTTTGCTTGTTATACTAGTATATAGGTGAATGGAGAAAACTTTTAAAACTACGAAGACAATCATACATTTAATTTATTTTCTTTATTTGTGTACTCAATAATATAAATTAAATCTATTATTTTTAGTTCCTATTATTTTTATTCTTCCTCTGTATTTTAGAATACGGAGGAAACGTACTGCAATTACCACAACAATAAGATCTTGAACATTCTGTCGGTAAATTTGTTTCTCATGTCATTTGTGATGACATTATTCACATATTTCGGGATGAAGGGCGGTTAGTGCTGTTCCAAAGATAGTTATGATCGGTGCAAATGGTGAGGAGATACACGCAATTTTATAGTCGAAAATCTGAGTGTTAGTATTGATGAATGGAAGGATTGTAGGGAATTGCAGATGATATTATAGATAAAATTATGAAAAAGAAATGTGAATTGGGTGTAAATATGCATTCTACATATATCTTTGGCATGCATCCATCATGTTCGAAACTTAAATATACTCGTATATCCAACTTTCCGAGACATTTTTCAACCATTTTAATGCTTGTGTTTTGAATATTTTCTGCGTAAACTTATTCAATTATACATATTTAAACGTCATGCATTCCCATAATTTTTAAACATTATTTAATTATTTTTATGCCTGACGTTGTAGGCCGATTTCGAACCTCCTTTTCGCACCACACCGTCCCCTCTGAGGGATGTGATCCCCCAGTTTAAAAAACACAGCTGTACATCAACATTACAAGTACTCCCACCACCACCACTGCGACCACCATCGCGACCACCACCGCCACTACCACCACCACTACCACCACTATCATCGCCACCACCATCACCACCGCCACTATCATCACCACCATCACCACTACAACCACCACCGCCACCATCATCATTGTTGTTGTCGTAGCTCCTTCTGGAACATCGTTATTTGCCGGAGCTACAGTTATTGCATTTTATGACTGCACCTCGGCTTTCACTTCGATCTATTTCGCCACCGCCATGAACTGACGAACACAACCATCCTGAGCCAGTCTCTCCATCACCACTTCTTTCACAAAAACCCGAATAATAATGTAATTAAATGTAAACTAACAACTGAATGGATAAATCTCCCACACATGCCTCACTCTCCACCATCGTCACTTCCATTCTGCGACTTTCACACTCTGAGAATACAAACTGTTCCCCAGCCAGTGACTCCGCCTTCACCCTCCCCTCTGCCATTCTCAGATTCCCCCATTGACTTCTTACAGGTTGAGGTGGCTCAGGACATCAATTAATGCCACTGTAGGGCCTGTGACCGGGAGGTCCTAGAGATCCAATACCAGCGGTGGCAGAATATTCCACACTAGATAGCTAGGTCGAATTCCAGCCGTTGCCTAGAGGACAATTATAACTGCCAGCTGCTCTGATAGTTATTTTTCTTGATTGATGGAGTAAACACTTAGTGAATGCCAAAAAAGTTCCTGAAGAAACGAGCCACGCACGGCGCTCCTTGGCCTATCCTCTCCGCACATTCTGCACACTCTTACACTTACATGCACTACCCTGTGACGCACACCAGTCGGGAGATTAGAGCGTGTCCCGACTGGTTGGTTGTCGCGTTGATGGGAGATACCTGGATACCCTACAGGAGAAAACCCCGTGAGCTGACATGTAGGTCGGCGCTGGGCCCCACCATTCAGTGGAGGAAGATCACCGCCACCTCGCGTGAAAAAATATGCATTACAGTTCGGGACTAATGACCTTAGCAGTTGGTGCGCTCGAAAATAAATCAATCGATCAATTGCCTTCTTCCGAGTGCCGCCGCCTTTCTCAAAGCGACTTTGAATTCCCCTCTCTCCACCACTTCTATCGTTCTTTGTCCACGGCCGCCGTTCTCAGTTTCCACCTATTGCGCGTCCTTTCCTTCAGTTACACAACCTTCATCATTTTATCTTTTTTCAGTTTCCGCTTCCTCGTCTTGTGCTTTCAGCATCATTACCCCCTCCAACGTTATTATATTCTCCGTGGTGTTTGCGTCTCGGCACATAAATTCCCCTTTCCCTCTATCTGTGCCACCTACTGCCTTATACTTATGTTACTACTATGATCATTCACGTTGAACCCCATTACCTCCACTATCTCACCACCACTAATGCACTACCACTACCACTGTCTTCAACAACATCACAACCACCGCCATCACCTTAACCAATACTATTACCACCACGCCTTCTTCACCTCCGTGCACCAACACCTCTAACACAATAACTTCCTACTGCGTCACTATCTCTGCTGGCACCACAGTCATCATCATAATCCTCGCCATTATCAACACCATCATTGCCAACACCAAAAGCTCATCCTCACCAACACTTCCACCAGCGATTTCACCACCATTGATTCCGTAAGTTATGAAGAGGGTATCAATACAATTACCACCACCGGTACCACCATTATCACCATGACCACCATGAGCATCACCTCCGCCTCTGTTCCGCATTCTCTTCCTAGATTGTCGTTTAACCGACGTTTCTGTTCCCTCCGCTTCTCGCCCGCTACGCCTTGCCCGCTCCTAATTCCAGCTGCTAGATCTCGCAACAAGAGCCCGCTCTAAGGAGCTTAAATGAATTCTTAATGGAGCCTTATTCTTAGGACAGGCGCGGCGACGGTGGCGCCGCCGACGGGGAAGCGGCGGATTAACAACCACCTCGCACCCACTTCCCAATATCTCTCTCTCCTTCCCTCTCTCTGTCTTGTCCGCCTCCTCTTCCCGTTTTCATCCCCTCTGGCACGCTCGTTCTCGGGAGGTGGGCATCCCGCCGCAGAATATACTCATTAAAATTCTCGACTAATTTTATTCTGCTCGCTTAGGTAATTAAAGTCAAACTACATTTTCGTTGGCCACGCCACATCCTTCCTGGCGTCAGGATCGGGTCGTCTTACTCGGTCGGACGAGCTGGGGGTGAGGGTGGGGGTGGGGCGGGGGCGGAGGCAACGAGCTGTCGCCAGCCCTCAGGGTACTCGACGTGGCGATAAGTATCGCAGAAACTCAAACTCGCGTTGAAGAGAAGTTTTGTTTGCTGCGAGTCACCCATTGAAGAGACTGCAATGAAGTATTTTTATTAACATCGAAGTAGAATATTTCTAATTAGTTAAACTTATGAATATGTTGGTCAGTTTACTGAGGGAATATTACAAAACTAATCCTTCGTGTCAATATATATAATTAGTGGTGCTAAATCAAAGTCCGCGGTAGCTCGTTGGTTAGCATGCTGGCTTTCCACGGCGCAGGGGTTCGATTCCCGAGGCAAAATTGTAACTGTGCGCTTTCCTTACAAATTTCCTAGTATCTATTGCTGTGTGATGATGAGAAAGCCTAGCCTAAGGTAATGAAGACCAGTATAAACGGCGGAGCGATGTCCTCGTGCTAACCACACGAACCCCTTATCCCATGGCCAAGACGCTGAGCCAAAGCTGGTCGGCTACGGCCGGTGGCGGACTGTCCAGCCAAAGGACAAAACAGGTGTTTATTTAGTACGTACTTTCTCGCCCGTACTTCCACGCAAAATTACACGAAAAGTACTCAAAGTTTCGAAAAAGTGTTCATGACCTTGTTTCAAAATCTATCTTCCAGGAACAGAATACATTACGTAAAAAATCCCTATCTTGAATATTCTAGTTGTAGTTTGAACTTTCGCAATTTTCGAAAAATTAGGGTTTTTAGCAAACATGAGACCCGCGCCATTCTCTTAAATGTCCGTATCATTATCGAAAAAACAAAATTATTCAAAACCGACGAAACTTTTTTTTTTGACAATGTTCCAGGGGCTTAATGTTAAGTACTCCAAAATTAAAATATCGGTTTCGATTTCAAGGGGCCGCGACATCAGCCAGATAGATTGAGGAATATCAATTTTAGAGAAAATCCGCTGATCGGTTAGCAGATAGCGGAGTTGACTTGCGGACGCACGGACAGACGGATGGACAGACGGATGGACGGACGACGGACGGACGGACGACGGACGGACGGACGGACGGACGGACGGACAGACTGACACACAGACGGACGAATGGACGGGCGTTTGCCATCATTGGATATTTCGGTTTCAACGACCCACTAAACATGGATTCTGTCTACACCATGTGTTAAAGGAATTTTTTTTATAAATTTAGCAATTGGATTTAGCCAGTTCCTTATTACCAGGACCCTGTAATAAAAGTTTTTCTGCGAAAAAGTCGCATTTTTTGCGGATCATTACATAACTTTCTCTCCTACTTCGTATAAAGAAAGTAAAAGGCAAGGATTTTTCAAAGAAATGCGATTGCAACGTTTTGTATTGAATTATTTTGAATCGAAGGACATATCTAATAACCTTTCGTTTATAATTACAGATGATGAACTGGTTAGGGAGTAGTTATACTGGATCATAGCGCATAATGCTCTTCATTTGAAAACTTCCAGTATGTTTTTTGCACTTTGTATTTCTCAAATACAAAGAACATAATAAAACAATCGGAAATATGTCTTTCATTTCAGTGTAGTAAAGGTCAATAATTAATATATATTACAGTCCATGACTCGTGGGCTTAGATTTAATTATATTTTGATTTGAACAGTACATTTGAGGTGCCCGAAAATACCACGCTGTGACATTTTGCAGGGAACGTCATGTTCAATTTATTCCTCTCTCTCTGGCAGATTAAAATAGCAACGGTTCATTTATTATGTCCATTGGTATTATTTCGGTGAATACACATTGATTGCTCGAGATTCCACCCATTACGTAAAATACCTTCAAAAACATTTTTCTGTATGCAGTATTTTCGAAATTTATGTGATTAAATGATAATATATCTAACAAATTACACATATGGACGCATAAATTTAATAATATAATTATGTAGTACTTTCCGTAATAATGTAAAATGTGTTTTTAAAAAACTTATTTTAATGATTAACTACACAGAAAAGATAAGTAGGAAATTTCTCTTTGAAATTTCGTGTTTTTTAGAACTTTTCATCACTAAAAAGATTATTCCAAACACAACCAAATTACACTAGACACAAATTGCACTAACGAAATTCTTATAAATAATAATAATAAACATAATAATATAATAAACAATAATAATATGAATTCAATCAAAGTATTATGAGTTTTAAAATCAGTAAATTACACCGTTCACTGGAAGCATTTTGTTAATTGGGAGTAAATGAATATGCAAACAATAATAATAATTCTAATATTGCAATTAGTGACAATAATAGATTAAATTGAGAAATTGTTAAAGATAAAACAGTTGAGCATAAAAATATTAACGTAATTTAACTAGTATGCTCTTGAATGTAGAGATAAACTGAATATGCAAAATTAGCAACTTGATGAAGAATAGTAACGAAAACAAAACTCAACATTCCAGTGTTTCACATTTGCTTTATCGGGGTCTAAAAGTTGGTTTTGCTTAAACATTTTAAATGAGAATGCAATATTTTGAATATGTTTCTGACGCTTCGCCAGCAGCTTGCCACGCAACTCTATGCGGCTGCGCGTTGTACGCCCGGAGAGATTGTCGGAGTTGACACATGCGCACTTATGTTCGTTCAGGTTTCGGATTATTCAGTGTGCTCCACAGGCCGCCATTACACAAACCGCATCCTACCCTACGCCACCCGTAATCACACCTCGCTTTCGTTCCCAGTCCCTCCAACCCCACCTCTCACCCCGCCGCCAATCCGGCCCCTGGCCCTACACGCCAAACCCACCACCGCTAACACTATTGCCAACCCTGCCGCCAACAGTCACCAATCCCCCAGGCAACTTTGTCAACAAATCCGCCGCCAACCTCGCTGCCAAATATACCGCCAACCCCGGCGCCAAGCCTTCTGCCAACACCGCCACCAGAACCCCTGCCATCGCCGAAGCCAACACCCCTACTAACATCATTGCCAGTCCCACCCTAACTCTAGATCTCAACCCCGCACCAACCCCACCCCAACTCGCTGCCAAACCCACCTGCACTACCCAACATTACCCTCAACCCCGTTCCGATTACGGCGCCTAGCACGTCTCCCAATCTTGCAGCAACCCACCCCCAACCCCGCTGACAACCCGCACCAACCCCGCCGCCAACAGTACCACCTCTCCCCTCTCACTCCCAATCCGCCCACAAACCCTCCCTCCAACATCCCCTCCATCACCTATCCTCCACCAAACCACACCCAACACGCCGAGCATCGTTCGCCCCTGATCACAACCTCCACTCAGCATTACCAATCAAAAGTATATCCCAGTACCAATCTTCAAAAATCCTGGTATTTTCACTAAAATTCCTGGTACCAGAGTCAATTTATTTAAATTCTAAAATTGCTCATATTATAACTCTATTATTTTTTAAATGCGCATAAGAAGTGCGTTAAACTTAGCTCAATATCGATTAATTTTTATAAAATGAATCGATATTGAGCTACGAACTTCTAAACGATAAACTAAATGGAAGATGGTTCTCTAAGGAATGGTCATATCCTTTTCTACTATAACACGTGCTACAAAAGGGTCATCCTATGTCAATTTTAATGTTTTACGGCTGTATTTTCACCAATCTCATAGTTATTTGTCAATATTAGCGATAGTGTTAAATTATTGAATAAAAAAGATTATACGAATCCTAAATCGAACATCATCAATTACCGTGCACATAAAATCCTGGTATTTAAGCATACCAGGATACGTTCATCTTAGTACCTAGTATTTCTATTAAAATCCTGGTTTAAAAAAACCTGGTACGTCTGGCAACACTGCCTCCACTACTCCATCACCTCCCCCACTGCAGCAACAATCTGCGCAGCGGCTTTCGCGCACGAGGGTTTTTGGCGCGGCGCGCGGCGGTCGAGGCCTTTGTAACCGGATGCGGGGGATCACCCGGCGCCGGTGCTCCATTACCCTGCAATTCCCCGCCGCGCGCGGCCCCCACGCGCACCTGACACCTTAACTCGCGAGGGGCAGCCGGCACCACCGCGTTGCATGAAATTCAGCAAATATCGCCCGGATGCGCGGCGGCAACGCAACCCGTGTGCAGTGCCGCGCGCGGGCATTGTTGCTGTTTTGTTTTACATTTCGCTGTCAATCTCCGGGAGGCGGGAGGGTCGCAGCGGACACGTGGCCAATGAATATCCTCTACGCTTCCAGTTGCACATGTTTCCTCTGTAGTGTTTACTGAGATTTACGTGAAGTCATTTGCGAAATATGTGTCGTAAGACTTTTAAATGGAATGCAAGATTGGATAATAATAAAACTAGACCGTTCGCCGAGGTTGATATCGAGTATTGTAGGAGTAATAGGATGGTAATTTAAGAAACTTTTCAACAAGATTTTATCCACTTTGTAAACATTTCAATTGACTATAATTTTAGCTTATATCTAATTATTTATCCTACGAAGTCTGACAAATTGATGTTGGTAAGGTTTATAGAACGTGGTACATTATTAGAAAACTTATTTTCCACTTCATATTACGAAATTGATTTTAGTTTGGTAAAGTATGACTATATGTAGCCAATGAGAATGAGATATAATCTATCTTAACTGTTTCACTGGTATCTTGAAAGTGGTTTTTTGAATAACTCTGTTTTACCTTTTTTCCCAACAAAATAACCCCTTAATTTCAACCATTTACTAATCAATAGGATTGTTTTCCTCGCCTTTTACTTCATAAAAAGGATTGTTCATTTCTTTGTTTTACGACGCGAGTCTGATTTAATCAAAGGTATTTATGAAGAGCAATGTTCATGTATTGAAGACTTAGGCTTCTTCACAGGGAATACATGGAGTTCTATCTTACAACAACACGCCTGTATCTAGGTAGAGCAAGCATTGGCACTTTTTGCTATATTCTTGAGTATTTGCACTATCAATTTTGAAACATTGTCTCGTATGTTATTTAGATCTGAACGCTAGTGATTATAACCAATGTTTTTCCGTTTTCGAAGACTTATAGGTCTTTTTTACCGTGTTTTACAAAATGAGACCTTTCGAGCTTCCTTTCATATTTTTAGAGATTTAGCTATTCTGAGTGCCTCCAATACGTAATATGGGTAGTCCGATTCGAGCAATAACACGAAAAATGAATTGCATTTGTGATGTTCTGTGCAGTTTAATCTCAACGCAGAGCTTCAATAAAATGGTTATTCAAGCCCAGTGCGGCACCCATAATGCTGTAACACACAATTCAGAGATTGACTTTTGGAAGGTGGGTTTCGGATGGTATTTTTACTTTTAAAACAATGATTTACAAAATGCTTACTAATGTCCATACGATTCCCACTAGTTTACTTTAGACTTTCAGATGTTTAGAATTGACCTATTTGATGATGGCCTTCAGTGTTCAGGCATTTAAAATTATGATACAAAATTAGATATTTATATAAAAGTGGAAATCTCAGATGATCCTGGAAAGCACTGGGAGAGAGTGGGAGCTATGTTATGTAAAAAAGCGATGGCGTGGGTGAGGTTAAGGGAGTGGATGATGGCGTGAGTAATGGAGTGAGTCAGGACGTGGGCGAGGGCGTTAATGACGGCATGAGTGAGGGCGTGTGATGGCCTGAATCAGGACGTGGTTGAAGGCGAGGGAGTGGGTGAGGCCGTGGATGAGGGCGTGAGCGATGGCCTGAGTCAAGACGTGGTTGAAGACGAGGGCGTGGGTGACGGTATGGGTTAGGGTTTGAGTGAGGGCGTGTGTGAGGGCGAGGGCGTGGGCAAGGACGTGGGTGAAGGAGGAGGCGTTGTAGAGTGCTAGGGAAGCACGAGAGGTGAGGCGATTGTAAATGGCAGAACGGTGACGAGGGCATAGAGAAGAGCAGGCAAGCGGACAAGACGCAGAACCAGGTCGAGGGTGCAGATTCAGAGGGTTGGCTGGTGGCGGAGGAGGCGGAATGGCCGGAGTCGCAGCGCGAGGCGGGGGCGGAGGCGGCGGGCGGCGGCGCGTAGCGAAAGGGGGCGGTGCCCTGCGCTGACTTACGCGTCGCCGCGCCACCAGGTGTCGCTGTGTGCGCGGGCGCCAGGCACAGGCGCCAACTTTATCGCCCCCGCGGGGCCGCCCTCCCTCACCAACCGCGCGGGCGTTAGCTACCGCCTCCATCGCCCCCGCTGCCCGTCCTTTGGACTCCACTACCCGGACGCCCTCGCTCCTCGTGCCGAGCTCGTTTCATCGAGGAACTGAATGTGTCCTCTCCTCCCGCCTGTGCACCGAATAGCCTCAGACCTCTCAGTCAACACAGTCAGTACCTGCACTTCCGTATGTCCTGGGTTCCTGTACCGCCACTGCCCTGTGATATTCAGCCTCGACGACTCCTCCGTCTGTTTTCCCATGTCTTGCCAACTTGTAGCGCACAACGTCCTTCCTCTTCCAAGCCGTCTCCGCTTCCATTGCTTGTTCTTCAAACGCGTCCGGCTGCTCCTTCAGCGCTTCCGATGGCTTCCTAATTCTTCATCATCCCTGTCATCGTTGCTTTCGTTCTTGTCCATCTGACTCAACCATAACCTGCGCCATAACCGCATTCCGTTCACGACCACCGTTGTCACAATCTCCGCCTCTTTTTGTTTTGCTTAAGCCGCATTTATTCTCGCCGCACCCGTTTCTCCCTTCTCCGCCTATCCTTTCACGACCTTCATCCTCTAATCTCCGACATCACCCCCCCCACTTTAAATGTTTCCACCCCAGGGTCTTTAATTCTCACCTCCTCTGGGCCTACCATCTCTGCTCTTGTCTCGGTGCATTTTCCCTCATCGCCTCCGCCTGCATTATCACCACACCTAAGTCATCAGCAACCTTACCTTCTCCACACTCTCCTTCTCCAATCTCACCTTCTCCAATTGCGCCTTTACCAACTTTGCTTTCCCTGGTAGAGATGGCTCAGCGCATCAACTCATGTCATTGAAATTCTTTCTGACCGGGAGGTCCTAGGTTCGAGTCCCGAAAGCGGCAGGATTTTCGACACTAGCTTGTCAACTAGGTCGAATTCAGTCGCTGTCTGAAGGAGAATTCTAGCGGACGCTTGCTCTTATAGGTGGTTTTCCGTGTTTTTTTCGATCAAGACCAGGCGAATGCCGGAGCAGTATCCTAACAAAGGGGCCATGGACCGCGCGAGATCTTTCCTTCCTCTTCCTTGTCCTATCCTCATCCCTTACACACACACACTAACAACACTACACTACCACTCATGCCGGAAGACAATTCGGCTGCTTAGAGCTTGTCCCGGTAGGTGTGGTGCTCCGCTGCTGGGAGATACCTGGTTGAGGAGAAAATCCTGATAGTCGACGGTAAGTCGGCGCCAGATGTCGCCATCCAGTGGGGAAAAGATCACCGCCACCTCCCGAGGAAAAAACACACACTACACTTACGGGATTAACGACTTCTGTAGTTGAGGCGCCACCAATCACGAACAATCAATCAACTCCGCTTTCACCAGTCTCGTCCTAACCAACCTCGCTTTCTCCCGAACCACCTTCACCAACCCCAAGTACATGTATAATACCTTCACCAATTCCACATTCAATAATTTGCCATCACCAATTCCACCTTCATCACATCCGCCTTGTCCTTCCGCATTCGTGATCTCCGCCTTCACTCCTTCCTTTCCCGACTTATCGCATCCGGCCTCCATGTCCTCTTCCTTCCTTCTTGCCTGCCTTCCAAACTCTCCGACGAACCCTTCGTTCTGCTTAACCTCCGCCTTCAACGGCGTTATCCTCTCCATTTCCACCTCCAAATCCAACTCCTTCGTCTCCGCAGCCGAGAACCGCCATCCGTCGTCTGGCGGTCGCCGTCGAGGGCAGGAGGGCCACCAGATGTATGTCCTCCCAGATATACGCCTCTCGTTTCTCCCAAACTCCGCCCCCGACTCACCACTTCTACGCTATTCCTTACATCCGTTTCCTACCTGGAGATGGTGGGGTTATTACGAAACTAACAGCCAAGGTGAGTTTTTCCGACGAGCCCTATGAAATATTCTGTAATTTCATGATATCAAAATACAACATTTTGTGATTACAGAATATTACAGACACTCCTCAAGAAAATCTTTGTATATGAGAAATGATAAGACTTTCTGGAGTTCTTCTAATTGTAATTCCTTTTCTGCTTCTAAAAGAATCGAGAGTAATGACTTTTCAAGCGTTACATTGAATATTATAGTCATTACAACATTCGATTCAGAATCGTATCCTCCGATTTCTGAGGTAATTAATACTTATTCTTTCCTGACACATCACGTTTATTCAAATCACCATCATCTTGTTGATCCTGTTTCGTGAACATTAAGGTTTAGGTTTCCGTTCATTCTGTCAGCTTATATAATGAACTTTGCTTCTTAGAAAATTAAAAAGTGTATTTTATGAAATACTACAGAAAATGTGTTGTATAGAAATTTCGATTTTCCACCTGTTCATAAACATATGTTGTACTACTTCTAACACTAGGAAAAGTAATCAGCCGCTAACATAGGTCCAATTTTCACGCGCTTGACTCTGAATTTTCGAAAATTGCAAGAGTTTGAATTTTATTAGGCGCCTTCCTCCAACTACAAATTTGCTGATAGAGATTTTTCCTTCAAATAAAATTTGTTCTTCAGAGTTCTTTCTTTAAGGTCACGCACATTTTTCTGAAAATTATAGTAGTTTTCGCGCAATATTGCGTGCAATATATGCAATTTAAAAAAATACAAAACAAGTTTTTCTCAAAAATAGCTACATATTTTTCTTCGAACTTTTCATTCGGGATATAGCTAAATGAGCTCTATGAGATGACATAAAACGCCATATTGCTCTTTCTTTTGTTTTTTTCAAAAATTACAGAAGTGAAATATTTTTGACTTGTCTCTTACGTCGTTAATATTTACATTAGCGGCGATTTGTTTACACTAATATATGTGAGTACATGGTATAATGAGTACATGTGTTTTAAATAATGTCAATTAAAGTTTCTCAAAAACTCAAATGTTTCCGGTGAAAATTAGTTCAAAATTACGCATTTTCATAAACGCTCAAACGCTATTTCTCATAAATGGCTTAATATTTTTTCTTCAAAAATTTGTAACGGATAGTGCTAATTGCACCTTTTAATATGCTGTAAAGTTTATTTTGATGAATTTTTCTGTTTTTTCAAAAACTACACAAATGTAATTTTTTGAAAGATTTCTCACATCTTTAAAATGCCCATTATCGGCAATTTGTAAACATTTTTATATTTGTGAGTGTAGGTGTTTTAAATGACTTCAAATGAAGTTTCTTGAAAACTCAAAAATTATCTGTCAAAAAGAGCTTCAAATTTCGCATATTTAGTAGCATTAAAACGCCATTTTCTTTAAAACGGCACAAAAGTTTTCAAAGAAAATTGCCATTTAAGACGAGGTTTGTGTTCTTTAATATTCTGAAATTAATGTTTCCGTTCTATCATTAGGAAACCGAACAAATTTTAAAAATGTCAAAAAATGTACTTTGGGTGACGATAGACGGCAGCTGGCAAGAATATGTGGCAGTTCCGAGTAGCTAGCTCAGACACAAGGAAATAGAAAATTAATACGGAAAAGTCTGTGCCATTCTCTAGCACCACTAGTTTTCGTAATGAAATATGTTCATAAAAACATCTTCAAATAAGATCATGTCGAGTTTTTGAAAATATGAGTATTTTTGTAATTTCGTGATGAACATAATAACCCGATCCCAATTGACTGCGATTCTTGGACGTAATAGAGGCATTTCTAACGGGACGCTTCGGAATTTAGAATTTGTATATTATTTCTTTGTTCGTTTCTTACTTCTGAGCTTTTGTTATACATTTACAAATTAATATATTGTAATTTACTTAAAACCTATTTTAAGTTGTGAACTTTGAGTTAAACTTGAAAACGAAAAGATAATTTCGCTTTGCATAAGATTTAATGAAGAGTTATGTGTGTAAAAAAAACAGTAGTTTTGATGAATATAACAATATTATAGTATTTTATATATTTTTGTGTCCATTATCATTTTCTTTCCGGGAACATCACCAATGCTAATTTGCAAAATGTTGTATCCCATGCGAATTAGCGGAATTTTTTTCGTGTTGCAACGCATTGTTGTGTCACCGGATGGCGATAATGACGACCGCAGTTCTTTCGGGTAATAGAAATTAATATTTTATTAACGGCTTAAATACACATCGCGCATCGTTGGTACATTCATGTAGAACGTGTATACATTGAATTCAATGGGATGAAGCTCTTTTCATTTAAACGTTTGAATTTAAAAAATATATGTATTTTCCACTCTTCGTTCATTTAAGAATGTTTCAAATAGTGTGTATGAGATAAATTGTCATATTATAATATAGAATATATTATGGCCATGTCGCGAGAAAGTGCGTGCTGTTGTAGCACCATTAGTTTCTCTGATATTGGCACTATATTATCCTTGAGAGTACGCAGTTACGACTCCTACTTCATAGACCGGTAAAGAATGGGTTTGGATCTGGACAGGCAGCTTAATTTTGACTCAGCTAAGTAGTTGGTCTTTATGATGCCATTTCATGAGTGCTCCTTAAGGCTGACAGCTCTGATCGGTCGTTTTTGAAACTTTTTTCTGTCAATTGCTAACAGATACTTCAAAAAACAGCTCGCAAGCAGCGCTAGAGATATTTCCTTATCTACCCTCAAACCCTATTCTTTAAGCAAATTGAAGAGCTAATTTCCCATTGCGATATGACATCTTCATATCATTGAGGATGGCATCGAAATTGCCCTTATGAAATCTCAGACAGTGCGTCGAACTGGGCTTTGGCACAAAGCGAGCATCATTTGTTGCTTGCCATAATAGTAATTGTATAGCAAATGAAGAAGTAAGTTAGTATCATTATTCTACAAAAATTACGGTTTTCTGTATTACATCCCACTCACTCATCTTACAAATACCATTAGGATGCAAACACCATAGACAAAGCCCTCTCAACTCCTCCTCCCCCACTTTCTTCTCAACAAACTACACATTTCCCTTAGACTGATCTGACGCCAGGGACTTGCTCATCGTCAGTATCAACTGTCTCATCTGCAGCATACCCACCGACAACGAGGACCCCGCCACCGCCGCGTTCCCCTCCTACCGCCACCCGCGTCGACCCTCACGAATGACACAACTGCCTCTGCCGGCCTCACTTCCTACTGTCCCCTCCGTCGTTGCTGGCCCAGCCACCGCCCCGTCCCCGTGATCTCCCATCAGCAGCTGATTTCCTTACTGTCCCATCCCCATTGTTCCCGCCACTTCTCACACTATTCTCTGTTTTCCTCACTGAAGCCGCTCTAGACGCCCCCGCCGCCATCATGACCACTTGCAGCGACCCCAAAGCCCCCATTCATCCCCATCGCCCCCATCGTCCCCATGGCCACCATCGGTTCCATTGATCCTGTCGCCCCCATATTTTCTATTGCAAAGATAGATCCAATCGCCCCCAGCATCCCCCACATTGTTCCCATCGCCCCACGCTCCCATGTTCCCGTCGCTCCCAACGTCCTCATCACCCCCATCGTTCCATCTCACCAATCGCTCCCAGCGTCATTTCTCCCATGACCCCCATAGCTTCCATCGCTCCCGCCCTCATGGCTTTTTCCTTCTTCGCCGCCCCTTTTCCCCCACAGCCAGCAGCTCTCGCCACCAACGCCATTCGTTCCTTGGGATTGCCTCCAACATCCCCACCATCCCCTCCCTCTCCCAGACGCTCCTTCCATCTCCGGCCACTACCTCCACCGCCGCCGCCGCCGCTGCCGCCACCGCCGTCCTTTTGCGGTCTGCGTGGGCCTGGGGCGCTCTGCCCGTCTCGGAGTTGCGCGCCCACAGCGGGGGAGGCGGCGGCGGCGGACGCGGTCAGGGCGACCCCACCCTCTGGACCCTCCCCCTCTTCATCGGTCGACCTGCGCTCGTGGCCGTCCATCCTGCGCCCGCACGCGCCCTCCCTGCCTCTCCCCGCCCCCGCCCCCGCCCCACTCCTCTTCGCACGGGCGCTGCGGAACGGAGGTTCGCCTTCAAGTGCGCGCTCGCCCTCCACTGACACGTTTCGCACGATGGGAATTTTTTAGAATAGCAGTGCCCATTATAAAGAAAAATGAAGAGTTCTTTTTAAAATTTATTTATAGTCGCATTGACAGCTGGGTCATTAGCGACTTCTACATTTTACATAGAGTTTACATCCCACATACTGTTAAGTGCACCAATTTGTTTTAAAAATGCCATAACTTTGTACACACTGTCAACGTTGTCTAAACAGTTATTTATGTTATTAGGCAATCCACTTCTGTCACATTTCTAATCTTTGCATTCTATTAATATATTGAAAATTAGTTCAGCATTTAGGGCACCTGTTCACTGGTGAATGAAGAGTTGTATTCACCAAGCACGGACTATATTTTATTAAAGTCCCCTTGTATATTTCAAATAAGTACTTTATGAGTTATGTACACTTTCAGTTTGCGACCACCACCGTCTTCGGGATAAGGGAGAGGGATTTTTAATAATCTCCCTTCCTTTTCCTTTTGTCTTTGAAGACCTGATGCCTTTTCTTCGTCTGGATTGATGGCGTCCACGTTGACACGCTACGTCCGTTCAACCTCGCTGCTTGCCGACACGCTTCGAAAAGGAACGGGATGTGCTGTATGTCTCGCTGTTAGCCTAGTCAAGCGATTCTAGTGAACTCTTGTGATAACTATGAGAACTAATCAGTAGCTCTCTTCTGTCTGTGCGCCGCGCGCTATGAGTACCGATGCTCTTTGTGCGGGCGATAAATGTGCCACGTTTTCCTGAGCTTTCGGAGGGAAAACGGATGGTCACAAGTTCAAAACTTTTTCTGCAAATGTTGGCAAAATTATATCGTAAAATGAATAATATTCCATTTGCCGATTCTTTCAATTAGAAAAAATAACCTTCATCGAAATCGATTGATATGTAAATTATCGTTAGCAATTCTTTGCCCCTACACAAAATTCCTTCTCTTCACATCTTTAACTGCAGATAACTATTACGTTACGATGCGTGAAATTAACTTATCAAGCTACTCAATTCTAAAAGTATAAAAAAATTGTTCGTCAACTTCTTCCTTCAGCCTAATGGACAAAAAAAATTCACTAAAAAATAAGTAGAGATAATATCGCTTACCTTCCGTCTACGTGAAAAATCTGGTATTTCGTTAAAAACCAAATTTTTATTGAGTATTCACATCAACTATACTACTTTATCGGAGTATTAGTGAACACTGTTTTTTTTAAATGTTTTACTTATTGTGACAATGTACAAGAGTATTTCATTTTCTTTATCAGCGTGCTGGCTGGTTTTTAGAAAGCCAGTTTGACTGGTTTCGTTCTACAGCATTTTTTTCTCCTGCAGGCCACTAGTTTAGTCTATTTCTGTTACCACATGTCAGAGTTAATGAAATATTCCCGAACTGATGCGCACATGTTTGTATTGGTTATTGGAACTATTCTCTTCAAGAGAATTAATAAAAATTCTCTTGGTATTCCAGAACTTGCTTACCTGTCTCGTAAAAATTCCACCTTTATAGAGACAAATCTTTTACATTCTTAGCCCACACTTGCCTGTATGGAACATGGTGGTAGTTATGCCATTTTTAAAGGTTTTTAATGTTAAAATTCCACATTCGGTTTAATTTTAGATATGGGTTATTTAAATACACCATTAGTAAAAGTGAACAAACACGAATATCAAACGTAGAATGCATTTTAACTCTGGTTGATAATTTTATGGTAGATATTAATTTCAAATGTTTGAACTTTCTCTCTCATTCGCCCTACATTACAGTTAAATGTTGGATTATGGAGGTGAACTCAACTTAAAATCCTACCATCGACCTGTTTACAGCAAAATCCGAAACGGGAGTTATATTTTGGTATTAAAGTAGACTGAAATTAATGCGGACGCTTCATTTCAATTAACAACCACGGACGAATGCTCTTATTATTGGACGCTGGAGGGGCTCTCGGAAAGCACAACCCGCTACTCGCAAACCACTTACTCACTGGTCCACGGTTGTTGAAATGAAAAATTACACTTGTGCGCAAGTGCATGTAGAGTGGATGCAGAAAAAATCACCCATATCGAAAACAAATGAAAATTTCGTTTGATTTTCGGTAGGGGAGATGTGCGTTGGCTTGAGATCTGTTTATTCATTTATTTATTTACTTTCAAAAACAACAAATATACATGACGGATGGGGATGTAAAGGAGAATCTACTTATCTTAAACATTAATGGATTACAAAGAAATTTAAGCTTTCTACTCAACGAGATGTAATTTTTACTTTCTGGCTACAGCGGTAGAGAGAAATTAAAGAAATGCTGCGCGAAAAAACGGTGAATTTTCGGATGAAAGACTCTTATTATAGGCCCCTGGCAACGAAAAAGTAGATAAATCCAGATGCTAAATTTAGAAAAATATCTTCTAACACGTGGCGTAGCCACAATATATCTTTTGTGGGTTCTTGATACTGAAAACGTGATTGACGATAAAACGTCTGTTCGTCTGTTTTGAACAACGCTGGCGGGTAAATCGTTCAGCAAATTTTCTCCAAAATAATATTCCTCGATCGATTTGGCTAATATCGCGGCCCCCTGAATTTGAAACCGACATTTTAATTTTGAGAGGTACTTTACATGAAGCCCCTGGGAAATTTCCAAACTTTACAAAAAATGGCGCCAACAATGTTGACTAAATTTTGTTGTTCCTAGTTTGAAGGGCATTTAAAAAAATGATGTAGGTCTCATGTTGGTTGAATATCCTAAATTTTTGAACCCTAGTTTTCCGAAAATGAAAAATCAAAATTTGTTCGGCGTCTTCCTACAACTACAATTATGAAGATACAATATTTTTTCTAAATGAAATGTATTCATCAAAAACAGATCTTCAAGTCAAGTCATTTTGAACTTTTTGAAAATATGAGTATTTATATAAATGGCGACAAACATAAGTCGCCCGCTCCCAATTTACTGCCTCTCGTGAACGTAAAATGAATATGGTGCTACGCAGTTGGATGTAACGTAAGTTAGAATTTGTATATTATTTTATATTTAATTTTATTATTATTTTTATTATATTTATATTACATTTATGTTATTTCACTGTAAATTGCGTCCTTTGTGGTAAATGTGAAAACTAAAAGATGAGCGGTCGAGTAGGGGAGCGAAGAGATATTTCGTTTCTTCAAATACCCCTATCCCTTCCCTTACCCGAGCGCGAGGTTGCTGGTGGAGCGCTGCATGACTTTGAGTGTCGGACTGTTACATTCAAAATATCCGTTAAACACTAGTCGCAAAATAATTGAAATTACGCCGGAAAATGCTTATCAAGCATATGTAAGGGTTTATAAACCCTTATTCAATAAATATAAGTAATAATTGATGCAATTACTTTCTTTCTTCACAACCTGAGCGAGTCAGACCTATTTGCATTTATAAAAGCACGTAAATACGAGTAAACAGATATTTGTTTTGGTTCAATGGCCGCCATCTCCACAGGACTAGTTTATTCGGCGATTTCCCGAAATATCAATTACGTGTGACGTGCACACCCCTATCTTCGTATTAATAACGAGTCTATCTGTTTACTTGCGAATTGCAAGCTATTACCTATAACTTTAACTCTACAATTTCATCACAGTATTCCATTTCAGTACAGAATGATATATTTTATATGGAGTCGCGAAGTCGTCCCTTTACAGGTAATGAAATAATATTATAGTTTATTTTGGGGAGCCTGAATCTCTAACATATTCTTTTTCCTGCCATTTGACTTTTACTGTCTACTGGAAATAAAATAACACACGTTTTAAACAATGTTGCCGAATCGTCATGTCGGCAGCTATTTATTGTACTGATTCTCGTCTTGACGAAACAGTGATCAGCAAATCCTGTTGTCGTTCTAATACACAGAAAGTAACAGCGAATAGATGATTAATCATATTGACATAAAACAAATGATCTTAACAAAAATATCAACATATCGCTCACACATTCACACATATTTTATACACAATATTATTTATGTGAGTGAACCCTTTTAAAACTTGAAAATTTCCATTAGCCATTTTGCTTTACACTTAATAGTTAGTTACAATCTTGGCCTTGGTATAAATTTTATTACATGAATATTGTCACCTCCCTGGTGTCGTTCCGTTGACCCCGAAGTAGCGTCACCGTCCATTGCCCATGCCGCATCCTACGTTCACGCCCAAATCCATACAACTTCTTGAAATTCGAAAATCCAAAATCAAGACAAACACTTGTGGACTAATATTTCACAAATTGGAGCATCATTTTCAAAATACTTCACACATTTCTAAAGAATTAAAAAAAATTAAAATACGTACTCCTGCTACGCTACGGCCTGATGTTGCCTGTGCAAACTCACAAATTCGTCTCTTTTTATCTATTGTTGCTTACTCTTTCTGCACCTCGCAGTTTGAAACAAAGGACAGCAATTCTCTTTTGTCAAACCAGGAGTAGTTTTTACATTTTCTGCTTCCAAATATATTTATATTTCTCATATTTCTTGTTGTAGTAATTTCTAAATAAAAACCAAATAACTACATGAATAACCTTTCGTTTTTCAAGTTCTAGATCTTATTAAATTATATTAAATGTTTGTGATCACTCATCATATGTCAAACACATTCGATTGTCTCTGTCTAAAATGGGAACATTTTCTTGAATTAAATTTTTCGTTAGTCCAAAATAATGCAGATATTGTGCAACTGTTTATTTATATAGTAACTAGAGGAACCCGGTAGAAGTTGTTCTGCCCTACATTTCTCCCTTCCATCTCCCTTTCATTCACCTTTCCTTTTCCATCTCTCTCACTCCTTCTTTCTCTTTGTGTTTCCTTCTCTCTGTGCCCGTCTCAGTATGACCGTCTCGGTATGTCCCTCTGCCTCTCTCTGTCCCTCTCATTCACATTTTGTTGCAGATTCTGCATGTCTCTGAGCAGGTGAGGTAGTTGTGGAGATCTACAACATTCATGGAGGGACAAGGGATCATTGTAGGGGGTGTCACTGTGATAAAAGAGTTTATGTTTACATTGAATATAATAATCAAGATTTCACAAACACACATCAATTCTCTATTTTCCATTGCCTTTTAGTATGAATCAGTACTGAACAACAAGGTAAATAACACATTTTAATCGTACACAGAAACATTTGAACTTCCACTAAATAATGTATACTGTGATGTCGTCATGAGATGAGGAAGAACACAGACACGGAGTTCGCTGTACATATTTATTTACAATAGTTTATTACAGTATGTACACTCCTAAGGAACGCTGCTCTCTACAGCACACCGACTCCTGAGACGAGCCGCCTCAGTATCTGCCAAGAGAACCCCAGCTCGCCCCGCCCCTGGTCTCTTGTCCCGTGGCGAAAAGCCACGCCTCGCAAGACACTGCTCGCGATCACCTCCGCACATCGCTACGGTTAACGTCGACTGCCATGGAAGCTTATTCCACCCGCCTCCCTTGCGAGGCATCACGTGACCGACCTCCCATGCACAAAGCGTCATTTCCTCTTGAGATTTGGGCCGGCTGCAGATGGAGCCTGCCGTCCATCTGCAGACAATTTCTGTCGTCACACATCACTTGTGCAAACGGACAGCCGCCTTCTTAGACACCCAGCTGAGAGACCCTCGAGAGGCCCCGGGAGTCCAGCCCCCGCCAGCGCGGCACGAGAGGGCCAAACCCTCCCCCTTGCATGACTTGTGCGGTCGGTCGAGCCCAGTGCTATGACGCTATAATACAGACGAATATTATTGTGTTCAAAATCTGTCCTCCCATTATCCCCTTTCACCATCGAATATCACTGCGCGCATAAGAAACAATGTTCAAGCAACTATAATAGTACTTCTAGTTGTTGCTGGAGAGCAAATCTTGAATGAATGATTGTGCAAATACACCTCGCCAGACTGCACAAACATGGTGTATACAGAAAACGTAAACATACGATAGAGGAATCTAAGCCTTCTACGCGTCTCGTCAAAAAATGGCTAGCAGAAACAAGGGCTGAAATATTTAGGTAGGATTGGCGGTACTGAAACGCCGAACCGAAAATTTAATTGAATGTCTAGGAATGTCTCATCTTGTAGATCATGGTGTGAAAAACGTATCTATGAGGCCTTTAGCCTCACAATTTTAGTATTTAAGGCCATAGAACGCTTACTTTAGGAGTTATTTAACTATATAGATCTTGACGTGTGGTCGTGCGATGCGGGTTGCGTTTCACAATATTTAGATGCTTTTTTTTTTTCAACAAATCCTTTATATTTTTGTAGTCGAAATGCAATTAGTCACGTCTCTGTGAAATTATCGTTCTTTAGAGATCTCATTTATATAGATTGGTTGCGTGTGAGAGCCGCAAGGGGAAGGTATACTACTGAAATAATATAGGAGACGATTTTGTTTTTTCCGACCGAGTACAATACATGTACCGGCTGGAGGGGAATTGCCCCATCAAGATATTTTCCCCCAGCCGAGACGAGCTCTCAGCTGATGACTGGTCTTGTGACATATATGGAAATGTAATGTATGTAAATGTTTGTGTTAAGGGAGAAATAGGATAAGCATGAGGAAGGAAAGTTCGCGGGTAGTCCCAACTCCGTTTGTTATTGTACAGAACCTGTTATCGATCGGAACGGAACGGAAAAATAGAAGAACCAATTGAAATTCAAGAAGAATTACCCAAATTTATAGAAACAGCGATACGATGGGTTAATGTATTTAATACGGTATATTTTCGTGTAGTTTTTACTTCATAAATGCAAGCATATTTTATAGAATATTTGTACTTATAAATCTGGACCCTACTTATATGTTCTGCCCGCTGCATAACGTGATGGATTTTGTTGCTTGATTACATTTTTATCTACTGATGTAGGTCGGATTCAGGGTCGCTATCTTTTCGTATCGTTTTTGCAATGTGCGTCGCAATTGTTCATTAAATTTCAATCAAATTGTGATTATATGTGAAAAATACAAAGTGTTTCGCTTGTCTAGAATGTAAAATACCACTGTCATCAATTTAATATTAAATTTAAAACCTAAATTTTTACTAACATTACATTACATTTATTTAATTGTATATACCATCTTCGTGTAATTATGCATATTTTTTCCATTTGTCTCGATTTCTCCAGTTTAATTTTCTTATTTTATCGTAAATATCCGTTACTTGTGCCTTCATGCAACCTACAGTATTGTTAAATGCATAGCATATTAAATTAAATATTTGGACCCCGATATTAATTATTATTCAAATATAAGCGAATCCAATGCAATATCGTAAATATAGAATATTTATAATTATTTCAGAACATTAAATCTCTCTTAATAAAATAAACATATATTTTGAATACGATTTGATTGAAACGTTTGGTTTGAACATTTGTAATGAATTGCAATAAAAACAAATTGATTTCATATAAAATATGTCATCAGGAACAATGGAAGAATAGTCGCTTCCTAATTTTAAATCTATATACTCTTAAATATATCGTTTCTCATTTTCTCATGTAATGAAATATTATGTTAATAAAAGAGCATTTTAGAAAATATTGACTCATTAATAATAGCAAAATTTGTTTTTGAACGATTTTAAATAGATATCATATTTCGTTTTTCCCATTTGCAAAACTAGTTTCATATGAGCTATTGTCAAATATTTAGATGAGACAAATGCACAAATATTTATCCTTAATTATGTGCAATTCCATTAACATTTTTTGGCACAATGTAGTTTATTTCCGATGACAATATTTCGGAATTTCCCTGTGATTCATTGAGGGTAATTACATATTAATGCCTCTTCGTCGGCGAGTTGGAAGCGGCGGCAAGCATATTTTCATTAGTGGAGAGGAGAATATTTTTTTTGCGCATGGCATTAGCAGACCGATTTTGGCACATATCAGTGCACTGGACAATGCCCGACAATCACATTAAAATTTCGCCCAATTTTCATCGGAATGCGGCGGCTTCGAGGCCTGCTCGCCGCAGGGGGCGTTGGCGGTGAAACCGAGAGAAGGGAGGGGGAGGGAATGAGAGGAGGAAATTACCAGTGTGTAGGAGTGAGGAATCCGAATATATGGATATGCTACAATTACCTACTATTTTTACAGTGGCTAGTCACTTCCTTTTCGCATGAGAACATAGAGAAACTTTTCATTAATAAAACTTGAATATTGTAATGCTAATGTATTTACACATCAGAAATTAGTATGTGCAAATCAGTTTTCTTCTTACTTGCCTTGTATACAGTAAGATTTCAAAAATATTATCAGCTAGGCGATTTTCATCTGTTGGAACCATTCTTGATGGGAATATGTAATAATTTCTTCTTTTTCAATTTTTGTTTTAGTTTTGGAGTCTTGGTTTCATTATGAGTGATTATATTTGATCAATGCTAAGAATAATTCCCAAATTTTCCCATGTTTATTATTTAAAACGTCAAAATATTTCAATGTTCTACTGAAAAAGAGTGGACAAAACACCTTTCACTGCTTATTGAGCGGCCATTTTTTCTTCCTTTTTCTTTCCCTTCCACCGTAACCCCGTGAAGGTGTTAAAGTTATTAAACGTAATGGTATAGAAATGAGCCAATACATTGTGAATTATACAGGTAGAGGGGGGGCTTTGTCTTACTAAAAAATTAACAAAATCAAATTACAAATTAAAACTACATACACTTTGGAATGCATAAGTTATTGGTAAATACGAATTTTTTTTCTTAATATAATATAATTTTTTTTTGCTTTTCGTGGCTTAGATTTTTCTTATATTACGAATCATTAATACTTCTTTAACAATATATACATAACCATTCATTCAGCTCATTTGCCCCCACTACAAGAAGCGGCCACCGCGGCGAGTCGGGGCCTCGCCGCGGCGACCAGGGAGCACGCGGGCCTTTGATTGCGGAACCTTGCCCCTGTACTTCCGTGACCGATGCGGCGAGTCACTCAATTGATTGATTAATTGATGATTCCCGGCGCGTAAATTACAGAGGTCACTTGTCCCATAAGTGTAGTGCGTGTTTTCTTCGAGAGGTGGCGGTGATCTTTTCCCCGCTGAATGGCGAGATCCGGCGCCAACCTACCGTCGACTAGCGGGGTTTCCCCCTCAAACAGGTATCTCTCACTAGAGGGCACCTCCCCAGCCGGAACAAGCTCTAAGCTCTCGACTGGTCTCCCGAAATGTGTGGTAGTGTGGTGCATGTTAGTGTGCGTGTAAGGGGCGAAGATAGGACAAAGAAGAGGAGGGTATGATCGCGCGCGTTCCTTGGCCCGTTTGTTAGGGTACTGCTTCGGCATTCGCCTGGTGTTGATTGGAGAAAACACGGAAAACTACCAGCCGGCCGCTCACCTCCCAACAGCGACTGAATTTGATCTAGCTGACACGCTAGTGTTGAAAATCCTTTTGCCGTCGGGACTCGAACCTAGGTCCTCCCGGTCAGAGGAGCTGCAGTGACATCAGTTGATGAACTGAGCAATTTCTCCCGGTCAAGAGTCGTTCAAGAAACGCTTAGCCCAATAACCGAGTCCCCCGAGAGCGTCCCGTCATTGTTTTTTGAAATTATCCTTCAAGTAATCAGTTGTTTTCGTGATACTTGAGTTCGATATAATTCATCCAGAAAGTGCCGCAAGACGTTAATTGCGATATTTCTGGGCGTCAGTGTTTCACGTCACATTATCCAAGCGTGACAAACAACTTCGCACTCATGGACTGTTAATTGATGAACAAAAGCAACGCTACCGTTTCATTCTGATAGAAGGGAAGGTTAACAAAATCAATGCCTGCCTACAACAATCGCCACGGAAATCGTATGAGGTTTCGCTCAGAAGGCAAGTGTATCGAAGGGCCCAACCAAAAAAAAGCAACAAAACTTTTGATGCTCCGTCCATAAGGTTGATTGTTTGGTAATTCCGAGCGCATCAAAGACTAATGGTAGGTGCCGTGCATGTTTTATTATGGGAAGTGGCGGTGATAATTCCCCGCTGACTCGCGAGATCCGACATCGACCTTTGTCAGCTTACTGGGATTTTTCCCAGCCAGGTGGTATATCTTACCTGCAGGGAACTGACCCCAGTCAGAACAAACTATAAGATAGTAGAACTCTGTAGTTATAGCACACCAAGAAATAATCACATTCATCTCATGTTAGTATCCACCCATCATAAAAAATCCATAAACCTTCGTCATACCAGGAAAACCACTGCACTGAGAAGAACAAGACGAATTAGCAATACTGTTGTCAAGACAGAATCTAAAGCTCATTTTCCGATAGTATATATTGACGCAAGCAAATACATCCTGTTATCAATAGACTTCGCAATTTTAGGCACAGAAAAGTTACGCTTCATGCACCTAATATATGCTACAAAATTATGCAATTAGCCACTATTAGGCATACAGAGTGACGTTTTAGGCACTTAAAATAAGTTACAAAATGATTAATCCAGGCTTTTAAAAACATTAGACATGAAAGGTTGTTTCTGGCATCTAAACCAAGATCACAAAAGGGTTAAATTAGGCATTTGGATTGTGTAGGCGACGCGTGGCTGCTATAAACATCAAGCTGTCAACAGAGCAGCTTCAATGGAAATTGTGCAATTGCGTAAGAAGTGCGTGCTGATAGGAGAAGAGCGTTAAACATCATCTCTATATTGACTTACGGAGCTCCTTATTTTCGGTGTGTTGAGTGTGGGAATTCGGTGCGTTGTGGATTGTTTATTTGATCATGGAATATCGGCGTTTCGAGAAATTCTCGAGAGTATTTGCGTTTCGGTATAACAAATTTACAAAATGAGTAATTAAAATATTAGAATTATTCAAAATTAATTGTTTTAGACACGAAATATTATAATATGCATCAACCTCTCTTTTAGGACATTTTAAATGATGTCAGTAGATCAATTTTTCGTGATTCGTAAACATATGCAGTTATTTTCCACAACCTCCTAAAGGAACTGCCGGAATACAATTCGTAGGTTAACTGTTTTGATAAGTGTTTCCTCTAGTCAATTTTATGTCGAAACATCTCCTTATAAAACGACCTAGTTTCACGTGATTTCTTACCTTTCTGTCTTCGATCCTTTGCCTCACCGGATACCATTGTAAGTGCCCTGATTGGAATTCACTAGAATAAAAATATAAAAATAAACTGAAATAATTACGATAAAAACCTTAAACAAAAAATATGATTAATTATAGTGCGTTTCCCATTAAATCTCAGTTTCTATTGATAATTTATTTTGATCAGGTTATTGTATATACATATTTGTACATTTTTTATATTTAAATAGGCCAGTAAAATATAATTAGAAACCACCTTTTGATTTTTCAAGATGATCATACCACTGTTGTTTCTCGGCAGTCCTATTTGCTTCAATAAAGCAGGATAACACCTGACTATCTTGTAACGGGACTGATTTGCATGTGATCGCCGAACGTTAAGGGTTTTGTACCTTTAACGTACATGACAAAAACGCATGTGAGGGTGGCTTATGATTATTTCTTATCCATCTCTTCGTTTAGATTTTAATTTGAGTTCCCCGCTACTTTACGAGGCAAGAGAGTTTTACTTCAGACAATACCACACCCCTTGCACCTTTCACAGTCAGTCATGGAGTTCAAAGAATCGTTCAGTTCTTGGGTGAGACAATGTGCCTGATCCACGGGCTGTACGAAACGCAAATAAACAAGAATAATAAACCTGGAAGTTTTGAGAAAATTAAGGGATCTTAATTTGCACTGAAATAATAATATTTTGATTACAGAAACATATTATCCACCTCAGTAAACACATCATACTTGACCTTAATAATCTTACAAGCAAAAGTTACGATGATTACGAAAGCGGCTATATTTATTCGTCCACTCAGCCGTTGCTCTTCAGTTAAAGGCATCTCAAAATTTCGCGAGTCGAGTCTGAAAACCCATTCCTAATGCCCTCGAAATGCTTTGCAACGCGTGAGTGATCCACTTGAGATCGCCTACCTTATCCATCGTTCACCGAAACGCCAACTCGCATGCGCGAAGGCCTGCATGTACGAACGAATTGATTGTCAGTGATTTCGGGCACGTCAACTGCTAAGGTCATCAGTCCCGTAAGTAGAGTGTATGTTGATTGTGGCGGTGATCTTGCTGTATGGCGAGATACGGTGCCAACCTACCGTCGGCTAGCGGGGTTTTCCCTAACCAGGTATCTCCCACCAGCGGGGCACCGCCCCAGCTGGGACAAGCTCTAAGCTCCCGCCCGATCTCCCGGCACGTGTGTTAGTGTAATGCATGTTAGCGTATATGTATGTACGTAAAGAGTCAGAGCAGGACAAGGAAGAGGAAGGAATGATTGTCCGCGGTCCATGGCCCGTTTGTGAGGGTACTGCTCCGGTATTTCCCTTATGCATGGACGGAGTATGGGGCACCATTTCTCCGCCAAAAAATGAGAATACTTGAGGTCAAAGGTCAAACGCGTTCCTCTTTTTCCTTAGGAAGGTCACGCAGGTAATAGTAGAAAATAGAATTTGCAGTTTTTATTTAGATGCAAAATGGCCGTTTTCGCAGTTTTCAGACAGCTTACGCACGATGTTTTCCATCCTGCTTAATGCGCGATTAGGTAGGTAATGTAGTATAGAAGGTTTTGTGTTCATTCGGTTTTCAACACTTGCGTAGCCAAATAGAGAGTACTATTTATAGTGAAATTATAACTAAGTAATTATCAGTTTTATTGATATAAATAAAGTAAATATTATAAGTAATTTATGAAACAATGTATTTTTATTTGTTTGGATAATTAGTGAAATGTATCTAACTTATATTTTCACGTTCCATATCATTTTCAATGGTGTAATACAATTATGCAAAGTTGTGTATTAATAAAGTCTTCATTTTGAAGAGAAAAATAGAATCTACAGGTTTTAAATATGACAATCCTTTATGGATTCATAACATTATTTAGCACAGAAAAAATTATTATTAAAGTTGCAGTTGACCACATTTGAATATAAAGGATTTCATTGCGAATTGAGTTCTTTGTATCTAAATTAAAGGACAGTTTTTTCCTCCCTTGCCCCACTACGTCACTTCGCCCGGCCACCAACACAGACGGCTTAACCCTTTCACTACTGAGGAATTTGGACACGTCGAATACCAAGGGATATAACGAAGTTACCTCAGGGAAAATTAAATGTCATTTTAATATTTTTACTGTAAATGTGGTAATATTGTTTTAATTTTATATATTAAACATTATTTTGATGTACTAATAAAATATTTAACGATTTTAACAATATATTTTACATACAGATCTTCGTAGAGGTCGACAAAGAGGTCTCAAATGCAAAATTAAGCCCTTTTAGAGCACATTGTACTATTCGTATTGTCTCTTTCACTTGATACTCTTCAATAGTTTCTGAAATGACTAGAGGCGAAAAATAACAGGTTTTACAAGAAGATATTTTAGATAAATATATAAAAAACAACTACACAGTACATCAGAAATGTAAAAAATTATAAGATGATAAAAAATAACAAAATATGCGTTGGGGTAACTCAGTTACCCCCTCGATATCAGAAGGGTTGAAGCAAATGCCTTTGCCGTTGCAGCGTCTCTGATCAAGACACTCGGAGAGTGGCGGATTTTCGACACGAGCTAGGTATCTACATGGAATTCAACCATTGTCTGAAAGAGAATTCTAACAACCAACTGCTGTCATCGATAGCTCTCCGTTTTTTTCTATTACAGGAGAGTTCGATACCAGGTTAATGATGAATTGGTTCCATAACAAATGGGCAACGGAAAGTGCCCCTTCTTTCATTCCTCATCCTGTCCCCTTCCTCTCCCCTCACACACGTATAAACTACTACACATATCAGGACATCAGTCTGAAGCGTAGAGCTTGTTCCGCCGGTGCAAGGAGCATCCTGTCCCTTTCCTCTCCCCTCACACACACACACACACACATACAGTACTACACATATCAGGACTTCAATCTGGCCCGTAGAGCTTGTTCCGCAGGAGCCCCGCTGAGTGAGAAACCAGAAGGGGGAAACCCCGCAAGCCGGCGTGTAGGTCAGCACCGGTTCTCACATTCCAGCGAGTGAGAAGGAACTCCCCCTCCCGCCCATATCATTCTCTAAACTCCGGCACTATTTTCCAAAGTAGTTGGTGCGCCGGGCCACTCTTACTCACTCACTCAACAGAGTGGTGGCCCTCGCGTGCCTTAGCCACGCGGCCCTCGCGGCCTCTCGAACGCACGGCCGGCCGCCCTGCGCCGGGGCGCGGTTTTATTGCGGGGGCCGCTCCGTCCGGGACGGCAGAGCCTGCGCGTGACGGGCGCGCTGCGGGCGGGGGCGGGGCCTGGGGGGGGGGACGTGGCGCTTCGGAGTTTTCGGCGGGTGAAAACGATGCCCCGTCGCGCGCTGATGATGTGGACTCTCTCTGGAATTAGCCGAGTGTTTCAATTCATTAGAGGGCGAAATTTCAATACGTCCGCGGCGGCGCAACGTGTGTGTGTGTGTGTGTGTGTGTGTGTGTCTGTGTGAGAGAAAGAGAGGGAACGAGAGGCCAGGGGGCGAGGTGCGGGCGCAAAATGTGGATGAGAGTTTCTCTGGAGGAGGCGGGGAACCGGCGCGCAAGGGGTTACGGGCCCTTTGATATTCGCCAGGAGCGCCCCTCCCCCTTCCTCTGCGTTTCGCGCGCTCCGTTCCCACCCTGCTTCGGAACGGTCTGTCCGTCCCGCCCCCACTGCACCTATCTCCCTTCTTTACCTGACTCGTTGCTGCCCTCGTTTTCGCACCCCTCCCTCGCCACAACTCCGCCCCGCCTCCGCCCCGCCTCCGCCCCGCCTCCGCCCCGCCTCCGCCCCGCCTCTGCCCCGCCTCCGCCCCGCCTCCGCCCCGCCTCCGCCCCCCTTCCGCCCAAGCGCCCCACCCTAGCCTCCACCCCCGCCTCACCCCCGTCCCCGTTTCCGCCTCTGCATCCGCCCACCTCCGCTCCCACCCCCGCTCCTGCCTTCGCCCCCTTCTCGTCCTGCTTCCGTCCTTTCCTGCCCCCCCCCATTCCCCAACTCCTCCCGCCCTGCCCGTGCCCTGCGGCTGCTGCAAGCAATCCGAAAGTTTTGAGGAGCCTGGAGAGCCGCCTGGCAGTGAGAGGGCTGTTGTTCGCGGCTGTAGTTTCGCAGTTGTTTCGCTGCTTTCGTTCCCTGGCGGCTACTGCCCCGGAGAGCGCAGGGTGGGGAGGATGGGGGGTGGGGGTGCAGGCTTGGGCAGATGGGAGAAAAATAGAGTTGTGGGGTTTGAGTAGGTGATGAGTGATGGAGACACAGACACTGGGGCAGTAGTGGTGATGATGGAGAAGTAGGTAGAACAAGATAAATGGGATAAAAATGGGAAAGAAGGGATGGACGAGTACGGGGTAATAGAAATATAGAAACGGGTAGCTCTAACAGTAGAAAAAGTGATTTGAGGCAGTGAGAAGAAATGTGAAGAGGAATGAGGCTGAGAGTTTCAAGAGGTAGAAATATAAAATCTGAGGCTGCGATTCTGTCATGATGAGAGTTTCATTGAATGAATAGGTCATTAGATAGGTGGAAACAAAAAAAAACAAATGTTTATGATTAAAATGTTTTCCAAAAGTCTCCTTTTCTTTGGAGAAAGAGCATGGATATTTCTTGCTATGAGTAAGTATTACAATTATTTTTATTTTATATTAGGTGTAATCCATCAGAAATGACGAAACGAAAACAAAGTCCACATTAATAATTCAATATAATGAATAGAAGAACATAATTAAATTTCTTTAACACTGAATTTTTTATACTTGTCATTGTCCCACTATTTCTCGCTACTTGGAGTTTCTGTTGAATTAAAAATTAAATTTCTATGACTATCTAACGCTAACAGTAAGCTCATTCAAGCTGCGAAACCGAATTGCTTGGCCCAAAATCGTCGAATTGTGCCGAACCTCCATAATTGCCGAACCTCTGTAATTTTAGTAACTCGATCGGATGTTAATGCTGTATTAATTTTACGATGCGTCGTGCCTTGTTTGTGTGACCGTGCTAATCCTCTGCTTAGGGAAAGTCAGACCCGGCAACGTTCTGTTTTGCGACCTTGCAGAAAGCAGATGCTTATTGCTTGAGCGATTACTGTCGGGATCTGCGACCGGTAATACAGATGGCAGCAAAAGAAATGACAAACGTTTCCTCTCCATGCAGTCGGTGATAAATACGCTTTTAATTTAAGAACACATGTTTTCAAGCGCAGTAAGTTGTAATGATTAGTAAATGTCTGTCTCTTACAAAGTATTTATACACAAGTTTGCCTGAATTCCTCACACATTTTTCACTGATTGAACTCCTTCTATAACTAACGTAATACTCTTCTTCACTAACGTAATAAAATTTTGAAAGTGGTTAGGCGGAAGAGCAGGCTAAATGGCCTGAGCCTTGCCACAAATAAAGATATTTATTTATTGATATATTTATAAGCAATTTCTACAAAATGTTTGCTAATAAAGCGTCTGGAATTGTAAATGTGAAGACGTACTTTACTGTCATGAAAACTTGGGGTGTCAATTTTTTGCGGGTAAGTCTGAATACTCTTAACATTTATTTATTTCGCAGAACTGTATACAGGCCGTGTAGATTAGGTCTGTGGGGTGATCAATTTGCTGTTCGACCCTAAGATTATCAGTGTTGATGGGATGGTATGTGCCAGAAAAGGTGTATCGTTAGGTACTACAAAGGCAACAGCGTGGCATTGACTGAAGGAAATCACTGGCAATGCATATTGGAGAAAT
The DNA here is from genome assembly GCA_031308135.1 of Acheta domesticus. NCBI lineage: Eukaryota > Metazoa > Arthropoda > Insecta > Orthoptera > Gryllidae > Acheta > Acheta domesticus. The sequence continues at coordinate 107,369,769 of JAHLJT010002406.1, read as the reverse complement.
CAGTCTCTTCTATTCTCATTCAGATATTTAGCAATTGTAAAAAATCTGGAAATTTTGGTACTTGAAATTAAAACTTCCTGCCTCGTATAACTCCCATTTATAGACTCATACTGCTTGTGATAACGCGCACAATTTAAACTATTTTCTTGTTGCCTCGTATTACTTGACGTCCTTGACAACTAAATCCAGTTACATATTCCTTATTTCATTACTTCACAATGCCAGTGTTACAGCTAAGAGGTGGCTCAATGCAGCAACATCTAATGGTGAGTAAAGATACTACTATGTTTACAAACAATTTTTAACAGCTTTTGGCTATTTGTGTCGTAGAGTTCTTGGGGTTAATGTTTTAGTGTATGGGGGTGAACTGTATTTTTAATTCTCCTTGTCATAAAACTTGTAATCTTTGTGTACATCTTTGTGGCATTTTATATTTTGTGTTTTACACTTGAAATCTTGAGTTGAGTGGAGGAGTCGCTAGTAGCAAGTCAGACTTTTGTTTTTCTCACTTTTTACTTTCTCGCTACCGCTTATGCAGTAGAAAGTTATATTGTGCTGAGCGAAAAAACAAAAGAATTTTCAGCAGAAAAACTATCATTGCAGCGATCTAGTTACGAAAAAGTGAATAAATTCAGTTGCTACATTTGGAAACAAATTCTCTAATACGTGGTGTAGGAAGAATCCACGTTGTGTGAGTCCTTGATGCCAAAAAAATGGAATGACGAAAAAACATGTCTGTCCCTCCATCTTTGAACAACACTAGCGGTTAACTTTTCAGCCTATTTTCACCAAAATTGATATTCTTCAATCAATCTGGCTGATGTCACGGCCCCTTGAATTTGAAATCGATATTTTAAAAATGACTCTGCTTTTGGTTAATTTGTTGTGGTGCAGAGCTCTTGTTCGCCGCAAACTGATTTTTCGAATATTGTATAAGTTAAAAAATTTCGGAGTCTTTCTTCAACTGAAATGTGAAAGATAGAGATTTTTTCTCTTAATGAAATTTGTTTCTCTAAAACAGATTTTTAAGTAAGGTCCTGAAGGGTTTTTCGAAAATTTGAGTACTGTCTGCGAAATTTTGCGTGAAAGTACGGGGAATGAAGTACGTGCTGATTTAGCACCACTAGTCATGTATATTGACACGAAAGGATTATTTGCTAGTTTCCACGCAGGAATTTGCTTGTGACGTCGAGGTGAGTGTAAATCACACTGCACTTCCATCTACCATATTTTAGGTTTACTGCGTGACGCTAGAGCGAAATCGTCGTGGAGGACCTTTAATCAATGCCTGAGTTGCAAACCCACGTCCTTCCGGTCATTGCCTCTAACAAGTACGCTTACCTCTTCAAATGTTCTACCTACTGTGCAAAATACTGTGTCGGTCGCAGTTCTGACGATCTCTCTGCCCTCTCTGATTTGGTTTTGCTTGGGCATGTGGGAGTTTGAAACCGGCGCGAGACCTGCTGCAGAGGGCCATCACTTTGTGTTCCCAGTTCGTGTAGGAGTCCATGAAGTGGATGGGAGCCGGTTGAACGTCGCTTGGTCGGCAACCTGAGTAGCGAGCTGCGAGTGATACTCAACCTACTTAAACTATTAGAGGATCTAAATATAACACAAACGTAATAGTTATTCATGTATCAAGGGCGTTAAGTAGAGGTTTTTGCCCCAAGGTCGACTTCCAACCCCAAGGGACAGAGTCCAGAAGCCGAGAGCCAGAGGCCAGAGGCCCTCGGGATTGGAAGTCGCCTGAAGGGCAAAATAATCTTGTATCGCCCCTGGTGCGTACAAAACTTTATGGTTTACTAGTTCGTTTCTGAATAAAACGAGAATTTGAAACATTTTACAATATTTCTTACCTTTAAAGTGACAAGATGCATTGTAATAGTCAGTTGTTAATATGACATCAGATAAACAAAACAGAGTGTGTATCTAATTACTGTTGCATTATCGTTATTGGACTGATTTGTTCGTACAAAATAAAAGAATATTGTGAAATTTCTGCGAACATTCTTGCAAAAGTTAACAAAACTATGAATAATGGTTTCCATTAAAATCTAGAGAAATATATGGAACTGTTTAAGGCATATTTGAGATTTACAGGTGTGAATAACAGTGTAAATTGCTCTGATGAAACGGTACTTTTAGCTTATTAGCGTCTATTGTTAAACGTTATTTAAAATATGACATAACACCAAAAAATAACATTTCTAGTTTGTTAGCTGATGTGCCTCGTATATCATATTACTACTTCTACTAGTATTGCTACTCAAGAAGAATATACTTATGTCTAAAAAAGGTGATACGTAACAGTGAAATGCGGGTGACTGATGGAAATTATTAATTCACGGGAACATTCCAAAATTGGAGTATAATACCAATCTCGAATACGCTCATTATTGAGACAAAAATTTCATTGCTTAACACAAAGAAAAAATGAGTATTTGGTTACATGGGGAAACAACAGTTCTTATATTAAAAACAAAAACTAAACTATTATATTCAATTTATAGCTTCACAACTATCATTTTTGAAGGTTGTTTCTTTTGAAATGACCTTATAACGGCTATCTTCATATTATTTCCTCCCATTACCCGCGAATTTTACCTAGAGTTTCCTGAAACACGGACAAAATCCACATTAGTATTTGAATATTACCTCCTAACAACCTACACACAAGAAATATGGAAAAGTGACGAGAAGGCGAAGAAGTAACCGTCCGATACCATCCGATACTATGTTGTCCGATACCACCCGAAGGACCCTCATCCTTTAGAAGAATATAACACAAATATAAATTGTTGTCAAAGAATACTAAAAACCTTTAACAATCTCTCAAAACTCTTGCAAGGCTGCGATAGCATTATATGAAAAACACACTTACACTAGGCAAGGCTGCATGATTGGCACAATAAAGAAAGGGAAATTAGTTTAAACATTGCAAAGTATTGTGAAACCTACTAGGCACAACTGCATCATGATTCTAAACACATGTCTAGACGTTACAAACAAGACTACGCTCTTCATAAAAATTCTCCTCCTTTTACATATCTGTTCAGTAGGGGGGTCTAAGAGCACTTCGCCGAAACAAGATGCGTCGAAACAAGGTTCGTTCACCATGATCTCCAGTTCAGATGCAGTTCAGTTCAGTCCGAGCCGTACCATTCGCCTCGCAAACCCAGGTGCGTTCAGCCTCCTTCCTCTCCCGCAGCCCTCAGCCCTCTCCTCAGACAGCCCCGCCTCCTCCCCGGTTACGCCGCGAGATCACTTCGGGCGAGTCGGAGTGGCAGGGGGAGCGGCCGGCCGGGCGGGTGGCCGTGGGGAGAGGGGAGAGACGGGCGCCGGCGATGGTGGCGGCGGCGTGGTGCGACGTGGCGTGGTGTGGCAACACCCTCCGGATGCACGAGCGGTTCTCCATGCGTAGAGGCGCAGGGGAAACAATGATTAATTTTTTAAATTAATTATTTTTAAGTGGGAAGCGCGAAATTCATGTGCGCGCCCCCATAACACTGGTGCACCATGGAACTCCCATAATTGGCGGGAAGATCACTAAGAGCGCCCAGCTGGACGAAAGTCACTGCAACTTTTACCGCGCCGAGAAAATGTGCTAACAACTGTACAAACAACCTTTTACTGCTGTAACGTAACAAATATACCTAAGTAAACATACTAGTCACACTAGAATGTATTTAAACTTACACTAAGAGAAGTGTGAGAAGCTCCAAAGTTATCTGCGTACATTGATGAACATACAAAAAACGTAATGCGTTTCGCAATTACCAAACTGATTGATGTACTCACTAATACGGCGTTTGCAAAGCTAATTGGTTTCCAGGAACACACTGACAGTATGACACGTGCTACCACCAGTGCCCAGTATCCTAAACTACAATTGTTCGATACCATCCGCTGTTCGATATGACCCGACCTTCTCCTATATAAGTAAAACAAGATGTATACTTACCACCCTGCACTTGCAATTCATGTAATTGTAAGATTTCCACATTATTTACAAAAAGAAAATGACCCAGAAACATCAAACTAACGTGTATTGTGACGTTTTTGCGTTCCATAAAGGGTCAGAAATATTTGTCTTGTGGTGGTGAATGAAGAAGGCTCGCAAGAAGACCCTTGCCAAGATTCTAGGAGATTATATTCCACGCACACTTCACTTGCTTCTAGGCGGCAATACAGCCCATTCGCCGCTTGGAAAAACGAACGTAGAGAGAGCACGTGCAGTCTGTGGAGTCGGGAAAAGAAGCGAAGCGAAACTGTGTCCTCCTCTATTAAGCTTTACAATATTACTCCGTGGAAGCAGCATAGAGAGAGGGATATTAAAAGTAAAGCTGCAGCAGGACTTATTGGTCTAGCGCCTGGGAGGGGTGAGTTTCTAGACCGGGTCCCAAAGCGGCTAAAAAACTACATTTGAAAATAGAGCTGCAAAGGGTTTCCGAATCAATGTTGAATCAGGACTGTGCGGAGAAGTTCCCGACTGTGTTGATAGAAAATTCATGACTCATTGAAAGAATTTCAAACTTGAAGAGACAAATTAAAAGATGGTAAAATTTTATTTTATGCATCCAGTTGACGATGCGTGATCTATATCTTTGATTTTTACTAAATGTGGAAAAATATGCAAACTATATTCAGTCAAATCCTGTGACCAGAACAGAAGTCATTTCCATCATAGAAGTGAAGTTTGGAATATTTTTAGCAGAGAATTCAAATCTCGTTATAAAAAGCATTAAACACTTATATACTGAATTACTTCAACTTCAGAAAGCTTTGTCTATTTGAACTGTCAGAGTAAATTGAAACATAACACAATGAGGATTTGTTACGTAATCATCTTGATTGACATCAGAACTACTACAAATTCGTGACGTACTAAGCGTATATTTCTAAACTAGTTATCTACGAAATAAATATCGTCAAAAAATCGTACGTTTTATAGCTAAAGGTTTACTCTATGTTGAACTTTGGCAAATAATTTATCATTCCAAAGACAAAAAGTCTTTTCTCGAATGTATCTCACAAATAATTTCACTCAGAGAACATTGAGATTGTCAAGCATATTCTTTTGATCAATAGTTATCCCTGTAAGTTCATTCATAAATTTTCCAAAATTAAATTCAATAAAATCTACTCTAATAATAATAACAACCCTAATACCCCGTGTGGTGTCGGGGGTTTTAGTAGAATAGCACCATGGGACCTCCCCCTGTCGTAGAAGGCGACTAATCGGAGCAGCTGTCCGCTGTCACTCCCCTAAACATCCTGTAATTCCCAATTTTAACTTGGTGTGTCATTGCTTCCACTTACTTGGGGCACACTTCTGTTCTCTGTCCTGTAGGCCAACATTTCTATCGGCCAACTCTTGTGTTTCTGACACCGACGGTATTAGGTTTGCGAGGGCTAGGGAGTCGTTTCTATTTTATCCTTCTATTCTAACTCTTTTTTCCACTGCCCCTTCTCTTCTCCCGTTTCCTTTATGCTGGCGGTAGCTCAAAAACGCTACGGGAAGGCGACCCTGAATAAAAAACCCAGTATGAAGCTCCTTAAGGATCAACAGATACGGTGCAGGGGATCGAAGCCCCAGTACCGGCGGCCAGGAGTGCGCGAGCAGGCTCCGGGACGTCGTCAACCAACGACTGCAATGGTACGGATGTGGTCCATTTGGCATTTGTGTCAGATAATGCCACAAATGGAGATTCTTCTGAAAGGAGGATCAGGGATCCTGACAGGAGAGCTAGACCAGGAGCTGTTTCGGACCTACTGTGGGACAGGTGGAAGTCAATGGAACAGCTGCAGAAGGCCCAGATGAAGGTACTGGAAATCTTTGGCCTTTAACGTCAGTGTAGTTGGGAACAACATGCTGAGGAACAACCCCACTACAGTGAAAGAATCACTGGCGAAAGCCATAGAAGAAGTAGACATTATGAAAAACAAATATCTAGCTATGGCAGAAGAACATGAGAAGTTCTGGCAGCAACTTCTCGATGAAGAGAAAAGCCGGAAGTGCCCGACGAGCCATACTGTGGCTGAAAAGCCTAAAGGTCTCGCTCGGCAGGAGAAGGACCATAAAGCTCCTTGCTCATCAGTTGAAGACTGCAGGCAGGAGAGAAAGAAAGATAAGGCTCCTCGCCCCCCAGTTGAAGAGTGCGGGCAGGAGAATGTTGCAGATATTGTAGCAGACGCAACAAGCGACGCTACAGAGGAATGACTGGTTCCGAGGTAACACAGGAAGAAAAACCGGAAGAAAGAAGCTGAGGCTGCTAAACCAAAGAGAAGCCGCCCGCAGAATCAGGCTATTAAAGTGTCGGCCAAGGAAGGGGAATCCTATGCCGACGTAATTAACATGAAGGACGTAAATCCTAAGACGCACGGCGCGGAGATCCTGTCCATCCGCAGGACTCAGAAGAAAGAACTATTAATAGTTCTTAGCAAGAGTGGAAATGTAGCCTCTCTCAATCAGGCAGTATAAAGGGCCATAGGTACTCAAGCCAAACTTACTATCGCAGAATGAGCTAGTTGAAATTCGGGACATCGATGAAACTGTAGTCGTCGAAGAAGTAGTGGACGCTGTCGCTCGTAAAATAGGCATACAAAGTGAGCAGATCTTTGACTCCTGCCGTTTGAGGAAGGGATACGGCAGGGCGCAGAAAGCGGCAATCCTTCTGCCAGTAGATTTAGCCCGTAAACTGGTGGCGGAGGAGAAAGTTAGAATAGGCTGGGTTTATTGTCCGATTAGGGAGAAGCAGCAGCAGCCCAAGAGATGCTTCAGGTGCCTTGAGTATGGACATCTAATATCCATGTGTTCGGGCCCTGACAGAAGAAACATGTGCTATAAATGTGGCAAGGCTGGTCACATTGCAAAGCAATGCAGAGGTAAAATGCACTGCATCATATGCAAGGAAAAAAACCTGAGCGATGACCATCTTTTAGGAGCTACCAGATGTGCCTCATTCATCGCTGCAACTAGAAAGCTCCATAAGACCAAGAATGCTCAGGGTCATACAAATTAACTTGAGGAAAAGCAAGCAGGCACAAGACCTCTTGACCCAGGTCGCAACTGAGAAGAAAGCTGACCTGCTACTAGTCGGCGAGCAACACGGCACGTCCGACGAGGCCACGCTGTACCAAGATTCCTCGAGAAGAGCTGGAATAATTATTCAATTCAATTCAGATTCAAGCATTTAAGATTACGCAGTTCGGGTTCGTGTGGAAGTCAATGGAGTTCGGTTTTACAGCTGCTACTTCCCCCCCTGCGACCAGAATGAGAAATTTGAGAGGGCCATTGCTGAGCTTGAAGCTAGCCTATCGTCAGCAAAAGGCGAAACTCTTATTGGAGGTGACTTCAATAGTAAATCTCCAGAATGGGGGAAGACTAGGACAGATAAGAGAGGAGCAATTGTTTGCGAGTTTGTCGCAAGAAGCGACCTAGTCATTCTAAATAACGGCAACAAGTATACCTTCCAACGAGGGAATGCTTCCTCAATCCTGGATAAAACCATGGGCTACACAAAGCTGAGTAGGAGTGTCATGGATTCGGAGGTACTTGAGGACAATTCACTTAGCGACCATCTACACATAGGGTTTTCTGTCGCTACAAATCAGGGGTATAATCCTGATGTGGCTAGGTGTAACAAGAACGGTGCTGCCTGGAATGTAAATAGGATAAATGCAGACAAAGCCAAAGAATCCTTGGAGGAATCTAGGCTGATAAAGAGTATTGGCTGGACGAGAAACGCGGAATCCCTTGAGGAATTAATTAGGGAAACTACAGATATAGTGGTAGCCGCGTGCAATGCCTCGATGTCCCAGACGCAGAGGTCCTAGGAGCAAGCTTCAGGTGTACTGGTGGACGCCAGAAATTGCGAAGCTCCGCAAGAATTGCGTCAAGGCGAGAAGATTAGCAACTAGAGCCAGGACAAATCTCTCCCTTAGAGACTAGTATAAGAAGTCTAGAAAATTGCTCAAGAGAGAGATTAAAAGAAGCAAATCCGGATGTTGGAGAAATCTTATAGATGACGCCGAAAACGACCCTGGGGGCATGGCCTACGAAACAGTGACCAAGAAATCAAGAGCGGACTCTAAGACGCCTGGATTAGACGACCCACGCTAGGTGAAGAAAGTAATAGACGACCTCTTTCCTAGTAGGGATCGCTGGGAAAGACAAAGACCGAGCGGCTTTTCCTTTGACGGAAAAGACCTGTTTACTCTAGGAGAACTGCGGAAAGCAGCGGTGAACTTGAAATGCGGGAAAGCGCCGGGTTTCGACAGGATCCCCAACGAGGTGTTGAAGATCGTGACAGAGCAATACCCGGAATGCTTGTTATCGGTGTTCAATTGCTTCCTTGGAATGCAACATTCCCCATGCAGGTGGAAGAAACAGAAACTCGTTCTTCTCCGAAAGGGCAATAAACCCGTGAATCAGACTTCCTCTTTCAAACCGCTTTGCCTTTTGGATACCATGGGCAAGCAACTTGATGGTCTAATTCTATCAAGACTTGAGGAACATCTAGGGGCAAACGTATCTCCCAGGCAATACGGCTTCCGGAAGGGACTTTCGACAACGGATGCCACCTTGCAGGTGACCAGTATTGCAGAGCCATCCAAGCTCGGTGATGGGAAGAAGATAGTATTCTGTGCGCTAGTAGCCATAGACATCAGAAATGCATTCAACTCTGCCAGATGGAGGGACATCATTGAAGCACTGGTAGACAAAAAGGTCCCAGAATACATCCTTAGAATGATTGAAGACTACCTTCATGAGAGAAGTATAGTTTACTCGGACTCCTTCGTAATCGAAGACGAGATGACTTGTGGCGTACCCCAAGGGTCTAGACTGGGTCTACACTTATGGAACGTCATGTATGATAGTCTCTTACAAATTGACACTCCATCAGACACCCAGCTTATAGGCTACGCAGATGATACACTCATCATCTGCCATAGCAATGACACAGACTTACTGGAGATGAAAGTGAACGAAACCCTGTTTTTGGTTAAAAGGTGGCTTGACAAGAGACGTCTACACATGGCTGTGGAGAAAACTGAAGCTGTGTTGATCACTGACCGGAGAGCATTCCGTTCCCCAAACATTCGATTGGGGGACGTGAATATCAACTGGAGACGCCAGATAACTTATTTGGGAGTCGAGATCGACCAGAGACTAAGCTTTGGTCCGCACAATAACAAGACTGCGGACAAGCCAGCGAAGACATGCTCTAACCTCTCCAGATTGATGCCAAATGTGGGGGGGCCCAAAAGAGGCGAAACGGAGAATGATTGCTTGTGCAGTTCATTCCCAACTGTTGTATGCGGCCCCAGTGTGGGCAGACAAACTTGGTAAAGCGTGTGTAAGATGGAAGTACACGCAAGTACAAAGGAGGCTTTCGCTGAGAATAGTGTCTGCCTACCGCACGGTCTCCGACAGCGCAGTAGGGGTACTGGCCAGTGTACCTCCCGTAGACCTGCTGGCGAGAGAGCAGAAGGAGATGTACCAAGAACTTAAGCTACCAGACCCTGTTCGTGACGGACCTCCGCGCAGGACGAAAGAGGATATAAAGAAGAGAGCACGGACTTCCCTCCTGGCAGACTGGCAAGTGAGGTGGGACAACGACACCAGAGGAAGGTGGACTTACATGCTGATACCACTATCGAACCGTGGATCAGCAGAAGACACAGGGAAGTTAATTATTACCTTTCCCAAGTGTTCTCAGGACACGGAAGTTTTAAATCCTATTTGAACAGATTTAAAAGAGCAACAGATCGCAAGTGTGATTTTTGCAGACATGAAGACGACGATGCTGTGCACACTATATTTAATTGCATGGCGTAGGATACGCAGAGAAGACACCTAACGAAGCCTTGGGTGCGGATATCTCCCCATCAAACTTGGTGGAACGCATGCTCCAATCAAGCGAACAGTGGAGCATAATTCAAGAGTTCCTCACCTTCGTCATGAAAAAGAAGAAAGAAAGGCTCCGTAGCTGAGTGCGGTTGAAGCCCAGCTAACCGCCTGTGTCTCTGCCACGAAGTAATGTGTCGCAACGGTTTCCGTGGAGAGAGGCATGGGTACAAGAGGAGAGGGTTTTTTTAGTGGGGGAGGGTCCCACACGCCAGGGATAGCCCACCTTATCGCTGAAGGTGCATAATGCCTTTTTCCCCTCTTTAAAAAATAATAACCCTAATATCTCTCCTTTAAATCAAAATATTAAAGTTACATTTCTTTATTTTTCCAAAATTCAGATAATTTAAAAAGATTATAAGAGGTAAAACTTAAATTTAATAGTCCTACTTACAAACTCAGCAATATAATAAAGAAAGGAAAAGACCAGATTTCCACCAAGCAACTTAAGAATGTCTTTGGATAAATTATAAAGACCCGTTGTGTCATTGTATTTACATACGAAATATAAAAGAAATATCACTATCAAGATGAACGAGCTTATGAATAATCTTAAACTAGACAGTGATAAATAGGGGTGGATTTTAATGAAATGTCATTTTTTCATTTCACATTAAAACAATGCCGTTTAATACATAAATAACTACTATGTTATGACTAAAGGAAATGGCCATTTTTAAATTCCCGTATACGTACGTATATGCGGAGTAATATACGTAGTATAAGGAAAGTTATGTCATGCTGCGCGAAAAAAATGGCGAATTTTCGGCACAAGAACATTCGTTGCCGCGTCGTGATAACGAATTAGTGGAGCCACAGAATAGCACAGACTTTCCCATATTAGTTTTCTATTTCCTTGGGTCTGGACTTGCTATTTGGAATTGCCACATACTCTTGCGAGCTGCCATCTATCCACGCTCAAAGAACATTTTTTTGGACATTTTCTTAATTTGTAAAATGCTGTTGTACCATTAGTTACCTATTCTTATGAACGGGTAGTTAGTTGTCCATTAAACGAGATGTCTTTCTTTAAACACTACGTATGAGACAATTATTCTCTGTTACAAACCTGCAAACAATGAACTATCGCCCAGGCGATCCTCAAATATTGGTCGGCCGAAAACGTGCATTTCCAGCATTTGTGTAAATACAAAATATCGTAATTGGTTTGTTTTTCGGGCATTGTACTCGTATTTTGCAATTACAAGCTCGTTTAGGCTTGTTTGTCCATATTACCTGTGTTGTCGGGCACTTTCTCTGCCTTTCATTCACGCTGGCAATCGATGGACGCTCAATGCCCGGCAGTTGTTTCTGATTTCCTGCCTGTTGTTTGTCTTGAAAATTCCGAATGATTTGTCACGCAAATACACCCCGATGTGCATCCAAATTGTATGAATGTGTGAAGAGTCACGTATACTATAGAGAATTGTACGTTTGTGACTTGCTGACTGGCTTTGTTTCACCTAAAGTATGCGGAGATATGAAAATATGATACTGATTTAAACTAATCGCTCAGATGTTAAAAGTTCATTAGAAATGAATTGATAAAACAATAAGTAAGATGATTGTTAAAATATTTGAATTCGTATTGTTAGTATTAAAATAACAGCATTTACACTGATTTAAGATGTAATGAAAAACAATAATTATATTTGTGCTTGTTCCAGTGAAACTAAAATTGAAAACGAGTAATGTTTGACTATCGATTATTGATTTTTCAATCGGATAATGACATTTAGCCGATAATTATTTCCTACTAATTTTACTTTTTTAGTAATTTTGTACATTTTTCAAAATACCTGCGGAAAGGAGGTAGCGGATTAAGATATATAAAATTGCCTTCAGTGATAAAAGTTTATGTTTAAGATCGTAATTAAAGGGTAAATAACCAAGTTGACTGTAAGGGTCACAATCGGATATAAGCGCCTGAAAATATTCTTGAAACATCTTTATCGCGTACGAAACATTGCAAGGGTTATAATCAAATTCGTTATTCATGTGTAAAGTGGGTAAAAATTTAAACTTATATAAGAAGCTAAAGAACACGTTTTTCTCATTTGTACGAATTAATCTGGGTAAATTGATTTAAATACGGCGAAAAACTAGTTTATTTGCAATTGAATTACAATTTTCAACATACATTTTTTTAAACGTTTTGGCCAGTTTTGCCTACCTTATTCCGCTGTCTTCCTTTGAAAAAGTATTTATTGCATAACAAATAAAATACGCCAATATGTAATTATAGTAAATCTTAATTAGAATAAACATTAAGAAGTTTAAATGTTAATAAATTTTAACATTAAGACGATTTTCACACGGATAGAATTATAGTATACTATTATTGTACAAAATTTAATCTTTTTGAAAAGCAAGAATTTGTAGCAATATTAATAATTCAGTAACACTCATCAACATACTTGCTCTAGAAGTTTTCTCGCGAAGAGTAAATTACACGTATGTTATCTACAAATATTGAAATAATAATACATTTTATTATTGTTTATATTCACCATTTTAATGTTAATACAATTAGAAAAATATTTTGTAGTAAAATATTTTGATAATATTAGTCTAATATTATCAAAATATTTTACTATCAGTTTACTATATTTTACAATCAGTTTTCGTCAAAGATTGTTTACATCAAACGAACGACAATGTTCTTCCTAGTCTTTTTCTGTCTAGCTCAGCAAACGCTATACTTGAAACATCTCTATTAAAGGGAGATACAAGATGAAGTTTCTGTTACCCGTTCATGTCGTCACATCACTTCACAATTATATTACACAAAAACACGTGTTTTTCTTTTATATATAAGTTACAATTGTATCAACACAAAACTTCCAACAAAAGATAAAGACGTGTTATAAAAAAAAGAATCGCAGTCATCACTGAAGTAGTTTCTCTGTATTCCAAGAACCACACTCGAAACATCAAAGTTAGTTGTACTTTATCACAGCTTTCTGAATTTATACCTTGAAGTTAGTGCATGCTACTAGAACATCGTACTTTTCTCTCAAAGAACACATAATAACGAAAATAGCCTCAAATGATAACGACTTTTCCCTCAAGCAAACAGTATTGCCTCGCCTGAAGTACTTGCTCGGTATAAAACGCATCGCATCGAACTTTCAACGTCTCCATTAGTTGTGCGAGACAGGTAGTGAGGTGACATCTTACTCGTACTTCGACATCTACACCAAAGCGACCGCGAACGCCTCAGTGGCCCCGCCGCCGCCCTCACCCCGGGCCCCGCCTCTGCACCTCGGGCAGACCTCGCCCATCCCGCACACGTCTACGCTTAACTTGCGCTCCTATACCTTCATTCGGTTTCACCCCATCATCCCACCTCAGCCTGGCGTGCCACGCCCAGATTCCCACATCCATCCCTGTCCACCTTGCCTCTGCCAAGGGCACCAGCCCTGACCAAGCATCGCTCACACCTTGGCTTCGTTCACTCATGCCCGTTCCTCCGGGCACACAACCCAACTCTCCCCATCCCTTTCACGACACGACGCTATTGTCCCTTACCCTCCACCCAGCCCCTTCCTCTCACCCTGTCCCGTTTCCGCTTCCCCACTCTCACCCCGCTTCACCTCTCTTTCTCCCCGCTCCCGCCATCAGCCTCTCCCTGCTCCCACCACCTTGTCCGTCCTTTCCTCGGCTCCGCACCCTCCCATACCTTCATTCATCTCCCCGTCTCGCACTACTATGCCTCGTCATCCAGCCTCTCCCCACCCATTTTGTCCCCGCTCCCACCACCTTGTCTGTCCTTTCCTCAGCCCCGCACCCGCCAATACCTTCACTTCATCTTCCCGCCCCGTCACCTAGCCTCACGGCCGTCCACTTGGTCCCCACTTCCACCACCTAGTCCGTCCTTTCCTCGTCCCCGCACCCTCCCATACCTTCACTTCACCTCCCCGCCTCGCACTACCCCTCGCCGCTCCACCTCGTTGGACGAACCGGGTCCCCCTTTCTTATCGGCTCGTCACTGACGTCAGATAATTTATTTTCCTCAGGAGGACCAACTTGCGCGGACAAAAAGGACTTCCCATCCCCTGGCACCTCTCTGTCCCCTGCCTCTGCCACGTATCGGACGGTCCGGCCTCTCGCCCTTAGATACGCCCGACAGGTGAAAGAACGAACCAACAGAACGGGTCCAGGCCGGAGCGAACGGGTCTTCCCGCTTGTGTTCGCCTCCGGCACCAGTGAGATGAATTTCTTTTTTCGCATTTCAGAAGAACTTGAGAAACATCTAGAGATAACTCCAAAAAATGATAAAGGCTTTTCTGGAAAGAAATACTCTCAGTTTCCGTTGAAGTACGTGTGCGGTGTATAAAGAACGCACTTCCAGACGTGTCTATATCTTGAACATTGTTTTTAGCAATTTAACAGAAGGAGGACAGTGTTTTTACCATGTATATAGTCAGTGTCTTTCTGCTCGCAAAACGTTTGAATCAAATAGCCAACTTTCATCTTCGAAGAAAATTACGATATACTCGTACGTATTTTCAGATGAAGTCTCTTGAAAATCAATGTGGGAGATTTTAACAAAATTAAATATTGAAATACATTGAACCAAACAGCTAAGAGCAAAACAGATGTAAATGTTTGTAACGTTTTTTTAAATGTGAAAATATTATAAACGTTGTCTTATCATTACAATGATCGTGCGGTTTGATTTAACGCCGCCGTTAGTCGCGCAAAACACAAAAGTTTTCATGCCCTTGCTTTTAATACTTGATAAAATTGATGAAATGTTATACTTTAAGATCATATACCGTCTCCCTATTTGTTCTTAGACTCCTTCAGTATAGAATAAAGCAGCGCACAGTTCATAAAATATTTTGAATAACATTTGTCCTAGATGTTGTGCCACAAAATCACTGTTGTGATCCATGTGACCATTCTTGTTTCATTTGGCCTTAGAGAATGATACGGACAGAGATTTTTGGTTTTAGGCGATTTAAAGGCAACGTAAAGACAACGTATAAATATATATAAATATGGATATCTCACCAAATGGTATCACACCCTGGTGACACTTCACCCTCAAAACATTCTGTCGCGGGAGAGATCGTTTTGCCACAGCGCAATGCAGTGCATGGAGCAAATATATCTGACAAAATGTAATGAAGTACAAAATGGTCAAAATTGTATCAGAAAATGAGGAGAGAAAGTAGAATTTGTAAATTGTCATGTTAAACATTTTTCGCAGTTGCCTCACCTTTTGAAAAAACTACCAGGAGCACTACTGTGCTCCTCACTATTACTGGAGTGTTAGTCTTCATTTTTACTTTGCCGTATGTACGTATATGAGTACGTATACGTAGTATGAGGAAAGTTATATAATGCTGGGAAAATACGGCGGATTGTCGGCACAAAAACAATGCCGGGCCCTGATAACGAAAAAGTCGATAAAACCAGTTGCTAAATTAAGAAAAAAGTCACCTAATACGTGGTGTATCCAGAATCCTTACTTTGTGGGTCCTTGATACCGAAAAACCAATTGAAAGCAAAACGTCCGTCTGTTGGTCCGTCCGTCCATCCTTCCGTCTGTCCGTCCGTCTGTGAGCACTACTAGTGCCTAAAACATACGTAGGATTTTTTTTAATTTGCAGAAATACCTGTCGATCTGGTAAAATTCCGTAAAATTTGGGGGTACTTTACATGAAGCTCCCCAGACATTTTCAAAATTTTCTCAAAAACGGCTCCAAATTTTTTCTTTAAATTTCTTGTAAGAATAGGGTACAATACACTTATTAAGGTGGCATAAGTCCTAATTTCACGGTTTGCTCTAAATTTTCGAAAATTGAAAAAAATTTAAATTTTTTGGCCTCTTCCAACAACTACAACATTAAAGATAGAGATTTTTTCTTGAAATAAAATTCATTCTCTATAGTGAGTTCTTTGATTATGATCATGTACACTTTTTTTGTTTTCACGCAACATAGCGTGCAATATGTACAATTTAAAAAATTACAATACCAATATTTTCTCAAAAACGGCTCCAAATTTTTTCTTTAAACTTTTGTTAGGAATAGTGTTAAATGTACTCTATTAGATGACATAAACGCTATATTGCTCTATTCTTTTGTTTTTCCAATAATTGCAAACGTTTAATTTGTTTGACTTGTCTCTCACGTCGTTAATATTTACATTAGCGGCCATTTGTTCACATTATTATATTTATAAGTACATGTGCTCTAAATAATTTCAAGTAAAGTTTGTCGAAAACCCAACCGTTTTCTGTGAAAGGTAACTCGAAACTCCGCATTTTGAGAAATGCTCAAAAGCCATTTTCTCAAAAATGGCTCTAAATGTTTTCTTCAAACTTTTCGAATAGGATAGTGCTATTTGCAATCTTCAATATGATTTTTGGATTTAATGATGGTTTTTTAAATATAATATAATTATACAAATGTAATTTTTTTGAAAGCTCTCTCACACTATTAATATGCACATTTCCAGCAATTTGTAAGCAATATTCTATTTGTGAGTTGATGTTCTTCAAAAGAGTTCTAATGATGATTTTCGAAAACTAAAAAATTGTCTGTGTAAAAGAGCTTCAAATTTAGCATTTACAGTAGCGCTTAAACGCGATTTTCTTAAATATGGCTTCAAATGTTTAGAAGAAAATTGCCATTTAGAACGATATTTTTTCTGTTCTTTAATGTTCTTAAAATAGTATTTCTGTTCTATTAGGAAACCGAAAAATTAAGAAAATGTAAAAAAAAAAAAGTAGTTTGGGCGGCTATAGATGGCAGCTGGGTACATGGCAACATGGCAAGTACGAATATTTGGCCGAGACCAAAAGAAATAGAAAAATAATACGGGAAATTCTGTGTCATTCTGAAGCACCACTAATTATTTAGTGATATTTCGATATACTTAGATTGATATTTAACCACAATTCTTGTAATCCACTATGTTGTAGTCCTTTTATCAACGCTTTTGGCCTAATCTGAAATGGTTGAGATGAATTGATTATGAAATGATGGGATAATGGTGGAGTACGATGGATGGGATAAAATGACGGTATAATGGAGGAATAGAATAGGATGTAGAAGAAATGAAAGATCTTCCAGAAAACTTGCCGAGAACCCGCTTATTTCCTCACACTTTCCACACGGATAGACTAGAATCTGAACCCCTCTGCCGACAGGGGAAGGCGATTGGTCTGAGCTCTAGTTACTTAGTTTGTTAGATCTTTTAAGTCATGAAAACTTAATTTTACAGGAGAGCATAAAAACTTTCAATTGATGCTGTAAATCAGGGATTATTGATAAATAAATGAAACCTATGCACTAATAGTTTCGTTTGAATATCATTATTTCCTGATTTACTTCATTTAAAAGTTGTTTTTGCTTTGCCTGTAAAATTAATGTTTCATGAATTTTCAGCTTATTCACCGAGATCAAAGAGTTAATGCCTTATTTTACGTGGTGAGACTCGGGCTATCGTACCATGCAAATTTTGCTGTGCTCCTTTTACCTTTAGCGGAAAAATAAATTTCGGGTGCCAAAATTTTGAATTTAGTTCATAGGCTTCTTTTTGGCTTGATGTTCTTTTACATGCCATAAATCTACAATATGGGGCAGGCGGCTTTACTTTCCTTTCGAAGAAAGAAATAAGAAGGAATTTTTGCCACTAAAAATACACGCTTTCGATCAGGTTTAAGCCCGCAAACTTGGGTATTACAGCCTGATACTCTAACCGTTATACCACC
The DNA here is from genome assembly GCA_031308135.1 of Acheta domesticus. Taxonomy (NCBI): domain Eukaryota; kingdom Metazoa; phylum Arthropoda; class Insecta; order Orthoptera; family Gryllidae; genus Acheta; species Acheta domesticus. Next base: position 107,352,130 of record JAHLJT010002406.1, on the reverse strand, counting down.
GAACCCGCAGTTACATCACAGGTACGCCATGGGCACAAGCGTTACATCTAGAGTTACTTTCTAGACCATTGGAGTGATAATTAAGTGGGAATTGAGAGTTCATATTGGTAGTGCACGGTTATCAGCGCGTCGATACATCGAGCAGACGAAAGAAAGAAGAAGCAAACGGTTCCATAGGGATGTGAACGGGTCTTCGTTCCGGGGATCGCTTCTGGTGGAGACACCGTGCAGGAGAGATGAAATTCTTTCGCATCTCGATGCCTTTCTTCACGTTCCTTGGCCTAGGGGTGACCGATTTGGGAAGCTGCGGGCTGCATATGGCTGGCCCTCGGGGACAAGAAGGGGAACTTCTGAAACGCAAGTGATTATGTTAGGATGTGAGCAACGTCTATAGTACGATTTTTCTAACTCTGCCCCTCAAGCCCCTATGGCCACGATGGAATATCACACGGCATTTCCCGTCTTTCCCCTGTCTTACCGTTAGGAGTCGCATGATCGCAAACACTGCTTGATATGGACGCGATCATGCGATATCTGGCGGCACGACTGAGAACTTTGGGAAATACCGTGACATATTACATTGTAAAGATTGCCCTTGAGGGGCAAATTTAAAAAAATCGCAGTGTAGCTGCATATTTACAACGTACAACAATTGTGAGAATACAGCAAGACTTACGATGACGGCAAAGCCGTCGGAAGTCGGCTGTCACAATAAATCTAAGTTGACAAAGATTACTTCTATTATTCCATCCAACGTATAACAAACCAATATCAGATTTTGAATGGGTAACTCCTCTTCGAGCTTTCAAGGCCCTTCGAGCAACTACTAGATTTATTGCCGTTATGCAACCAACCCATTATTCGTGTCTGACTGACTCCAGAAGTTCTGAAGATACACAGAGGACAAGACTAAAGAATTCTTTAGGTTGTATTTGTAAGTCTAGGAAATGCACAAGAAAGTGTAAATCTTGTGTTCCTAAAGGTAATTAATCGATGATTTGTCGAAAGCAAAGGAAAGCAAAATTGCAACTAACATGCGTTTCCTAGGAAGAAGAGACCGTTATAAAATGAGTAAGACATATCTAATTGTCTTTTATTTACGGAGTCATTACATAAAAGCAAAAATGCATTTACTGACAATCATTACATTTGAATCTTTCAGAAAAACACCAATAACAACTTTGTATTCTATGTATGATGTGATACGTATTTTTCCGGTGTGGTGTTTAATAATTACCACGTTGACTCAATTTCTCAAAACTATTTGAGATCAAGTCAATCGGGCACACGCGAACGTTCAGCTTTTCATCTCTTTCTTGTTTCGTGCTCATAATACTATCGTGTTGCTAATGTTTTCAAAATACTGATTAGAGGTCTGCATTCTCCGCAATTTTTACCGACCAGCGCTCGCTCGCCTCTCTTCTCTCGAGACCATGCGCTCGACTGTCCTTCGCAGCCGGTTGCGGACTCCCGGGAGCCGGCGGCCGACTGAGACTCGGCCGGTCTAGACAACCGGCCGAGACTCGACAAACGGCCGATACTCGACAATCGGCGGACCCCGTTCAGGCGAACTGCGCCACGTAACAATCGGCCGACACGTCGGAGTAAATATCTAATTCCAAGTTTCAGGAAAAGGAAGGAGTATTGAATGGTTTTTAAAATAAATGACCATTAATTTCGTTTTTTCAAAATTTAAAATATTGACGAATTTTAATATTAATTTTCAAATAATAAATTTTAATATAAAAAAATAATAAAAAGCTTTAAAAATCGACTCCGCGGACGCACTGGAGAACCTCAAGTGGATTTACTGCAGTTCTGCCTGTGACTTCAAAGAATATGCATTCAAAATTTTTAGAGATAAATTCCGTTCTTTATAATGACTAGGCATCGGATGTTTCGGAAATTTTATTCTAATGGACATAAAATCATTAATTCTCCTTCATTTTACATGGTGTAAATACAAATGCTCTGCTAAATTTAGATGCAAGTGCAATGAAATATATTAGTACCTTTCCCTTCCACTGTTGTATTTTTGTTTTCTTTTTCCAAATATTTTTGTTGTTGGTGTTGTTGTAATTTTCAGGCATCTGAGACGGAGGTCTTAGTTTCTTAACCCGGCAGTAGGCGCGCGGGGTGCCTCAGTCACCCCAGCATTGTTTTAAGCCCATTGTACTTTTAGTTTTATTTATAATCTTGCGAGCTTCTCAATACCTTTCGAGGAAAGCTTTGTGCACATATCTCGACCCTTCTCTTTCAACTGCTTCCTGTCCTTTCCTGGAAATTTCGTCGCAAAGGCGATGGCGCGTTGCGTGGGAGCCACCGAGTCACCTGCCACAACCTTTGTTATCTCTTCCTGCCACACTGAGCAATAGTTCACCCAAAGGAAGGGGGTCTCGTGGAGCTTCAATACTACTCCACAGAAGCCACTGATTCAGAATTTCAGCTTTCACGATTTTTTATTGCAATTACAATGAATGGCTCATCTTGTATTGAAACGTAAAATAATGGAGTAATTGAAAAACATTGTACTTGTACATACAAAACTATATATGCATCGTTTCGTGAATACATACTTTTGCCGAATTTAAAATAATGTTAAACGTGTGTATATAATAGTAAATAATGTATTTTGAATTATTAAGTTGAATAGACTACTGTGCCGTGACCGCTGTTGTTTGGCCGCCGACTGAGTCGACAAATATAGAGGCCATGGCGGCTTACGTCAACTATTTCACAATAAATTACTACGCCCAATGACGACAAGACATTTTGACGCAAGGAAAATAGTACCCACCTCATTTTTGTTTAGCATATGCTTTTTTCTTATATACTCGTGAAATTATGACCAAATATTCATTGTATTTAATAAATATGACTTATATTCGGGTTTGTAAGAAACTTAAATGACATTACAATTGGTACGCAACGAATTATGTTCCCTTAAGCACTATAAATATAAAAAAAATATTTTCAGAGTCTTTGTTTGCCTTAATTCTTTCAAAAATGTATTGTTTGTCTCTATAAAATTATTTCCAGTCAATCGATAAATTGTTACTTTTCAACAATTTAATCGTTTAATTGAAATTGTATTTTCTTTCGATTACAATGAATTGGAAGAGTTGCGATCACTACATGCGGCGACTTTATATCCCGTACATGCATTGAGGGGCGAAGCTACCGTGCAGTCCGGCGCTTGGCGGAGCGGCCGAGCGCTCGAGCGCTCGGGAGCTCGGCGACTCCCGAGTCTCGGCGGGAGCCGCAAGGCGGCCGGTCGAAATGTCCGTTAAACAGCTATCTCTTCCCCTCCAAGCAAGGTTCCCCTCCCTTCGCCGAGCGTCGGCGCGGACCCCGAGAGTCTCGAGCGGTTGTTTTCGCTGATGGCTTGACTGTGGCTTGAATGGGTCAAGAGCTTGATGGGAAGGAATTCCCACAAAATTACATTTAAATATAAATTTTAAGAGTTTTTATTTGTTGCTGCAAAGAATTTTCTTTCTCTGCATATTTTTATTTCGACTTTCCGACGATAGTGTGCTAAGTTTTGCTTCGGAGTGAACTAAATTTGCAGTTCTTTACCAGCCAATTATCTTGCTTCTTGTATCTGGAATTTCTTTTGCTTTGAGAATCATTGTGATCCACAATTTCCATTTGGGAGAGATAATATACAATAAAATTTAAAATTTAATTGTTCATATTATCCAATCTGTGCAGATATACAGATTTGTGGCTGGAAGACAGCACACAGCGATAATTTATTAAAGAATGTGATACGGAAGTATAAGAACAAATATATGATTGGGGGCGATCAATAAAACAATTTTGAACGAGGTTTCCGAACTATTAAATATAGAACCAACAGCATTTCTTTTTTATTGGATGATATCAGTTGCTACAACAGGAATGGAATACGAAATGATCCTTTGGACCTCATCTTTTTAGAAATTTATACGATGAATTATTTCCATTGTTATGAGATAATGAAGATATGATATTATTAATGATGATGGAGTATTGATGGTACGAATGGCAAGGAAAACGGGAGATTCCAAGGAACAACGAAACTGTTTTGTTGATTCACCAATTCCACATGGATTAACTGAGATTTGAATCTCTGTTTCCCGAGGTAGAAGGGTCTAACTGCACCCACAGATCGCCCATTCTCCTCCTAAATAAGTCGGTGGGTCAAAGGGTGGAAGTTGGTCACCACTGTCTTGCAAACGCGTCACCGCCTCTCATCCCTTCCTCCGCTGCTTCCGCCGGCGGCTTCTTCTCCTCTCGTGCCAATATCTACATTTTTGGTCTCCTCGGCAGCGCGGCGCGGCGCGACCTTCTTTTGTCTGCGCGGGTCCCGGAGCACTCCGCGTCCTTTTGTCTTGGGCTTCGATGTCCACTTCTCGCCGCCGGCAAAGCGCGGCGCGGCGGGATGGGGCACGGCGGTGGTGGGTGGGGCGGGGAGGGGTAGGGTGGAGTGGGCCGAGGCGCGCCACGAGAGAGAAGGAACAGTGTGGCAGGGGAGAGAACAGTGCTCGTGACGTGTGAACCGGGAGAGGTGGCTAAGGACATGAATTGTTGTCACGGTAGTAGAGTGTTGTCAAAGTCTTCTACTGGCGGCAGTGGCACTCCCTGTGGCACCGCAACAATCCACGAGCATCTCTGCGCAACTAGTGGTGGACAAGGAAACTATTAGTAACCGCCGTTTGACAATAGTGATTGCAATGTCTCTGGTGGTGGGGTGATGAACTGCGTGAAGGGGCGATTTCGTGGTGGTACTCGTGCCACGGACTCCTGATCGTGGCATCGACCTTGACAACACTGCTGTAGTATCTCGTACCGGGAGATCCTAAGGTTCAAGTCCTGATGGTGGCAGAATTGTCGACACTAGCTTATCAGGTAAGTCGAATTCAGTCGTTGTTTCTAGAATTCTAGCGGCTGGCTGCTCTGATCGGAAGTTTTCCGTAGTTTCTTCGATCAACATCAGGCGAATGCCAGAGCAGTACTCTTACAAATAGGCCCAGACCGCGCGATCTTTCTCTCCTCTTTCTTGCCTATCCTCCCCCTATTTACATACACTTACATGCACTACCCTACCGCCCATGCTTGTAGACCGGTCGGGAGATTAGAGCTCGTCCCTATAGAGACGGTGCCCCGCTGGTCTGAGATAACTGATTGAGGAAAATCCCGCTATTCAACGGTAGCTCGGTGCCGGACCTCTCCGTCCTGCGGTGGAAGATCACCACTACCTCCCGAGAAAAGAACATGAACTACATTTGCAATACTAATGCCCTTAGTAGTTGGCGCGCCCGGAGTCATCAGTCAATCATATGGCGCATGACAGGAGATGGGCAGTGGGGCGTGATGGGGTTAGATTCTGACGTGAAGAGAGGAGTCGGTAAGGGCGAGGAGGGTGAAGGTGTGTAGAGGGCATATCAGGGAGACTCCAAGCAGAAGTGAGGCGGTAGACCAGAACAGAGAATGTGACGATGTTGGGTAGGCGAAGAGGATGTTAGCAAAGTGGAGAGGTTGAAACGGGGCATTGTGGCAGTGAGTAAGTGTGAGCGTAATGTGAAAAGTATTAGGAAGGAGATATGAGAGTAATACGAATGTGGAGTGAGACGTGAGGAGAGGAAACCTGGAAGTAGTGAGAGGCAGGATGGTTGAGTAACGAAACAAAAAGATATATGATATGAGTACGATATGACATGAATTGTTATCCGTGAGTTCGAGTGGGTGCGTAAAAGCTTAGTAGCTGAGGTTAGGATGGGTTTCGATCTAGACCGATTTGGAAAGGTGCGGGGAACGGCGCGTGACTGGTCAATTGAGGCGGCCTGGGTCATTTTGGGTTGGATGGGTTTGTCAAGGATTTGCCTTTGTCTGGTGTGATATGATGAAGTTGAGTCTACTCCATTCGAGGCTTCTCTGATCGAGTAACTCTGTTCTAGACTTCTGTTCTAGCCTACTCTGTTCTAGTCTACTCTGTTATCGCTTACGCTAGTGTAGACTACTCCGGTTTAGTCTCCTGTAATCTGCTTAAAGGTACCAAACTCGAATAGCCTCATGTGGGTGGACAAGGCTGTCGAGGTGGAGTGGCACAGCATTGCAAGTAGGAGAACGATGCGAGGGCCGTATGTCGCCGGTACTACCCCGCGCCATAGTTGGCGGGGCACGCTGCCTCGTCGCCCAGTCGCCCGCAGCCACGTCGATCAACCTCTCCGAAATTCGCGAAGTATAATTCAAAGGAAGTCACTGTTCAAGTCAAAGCCGGCTGAAAGTAGAAGATACAGCTTCGCAACCTTCTGGCTGTTGACCATTTTGACTCGACCACTCGAAAGAAAAACGGTTTTGTTGCTCAATATTGAGTTTGAAGCATTCGCCTCCTTCTCAATGGATTCTGATGTTCGAAGAAAAAAACCTTTTTTATAAAGAGTGTGAATGATGTACGCTGTGTAATTTTTTTCTGCTTATATAGTGTAACGCTTGTATTTGATGGCTGCAACCAATTCCGTAATTACTCAATTTTTCAATTTTATTAGTAATTTGTTCGCAGAGTTAACCTATTACAAATCGCTGTGTGTATTCTTAGCTCTATCGGGAAAAATGTCATTACAAATAATCTCTAATAGCATAAAATAATACAAGATACAATATAAATAACACAGCAAATGTATATAAAATAGTAACTCAATAACAAAATTGTGAAATATATAAAATACAAAATAATTAAGACAAAATAATATACAAATTTTACAAATTAATATAAATTTACAAATAAATTTACAAATAAATACAAAAATTTTGTGGTTAGGCGGAAGAGCAGGCCAAATGGCCTGAGCATCGCCACTAATAAAGACTATTTTATTATTATTATTATTATTATTATTATTATTATTATTATTCCGTTACATTATGACTCAAGATCTTATGAGTCGGCTGAATATAAAATCTACTCCAGGTTGCAACCAGCTACCTAAGGAGCAGATTCGGTGAATATCAGTGCCTCTACAATACTTTACGCAAAATGTGGGCTGTTCCAAATAAAGCAATTTCTTGCACTTCCCAGTCTTTTGAATTACCTGGGAGTTTAGACAAGTTCTTACTCAAATTTTGCGGAACAAATCCCAGAGCTCCGATAACAATCGGGACGACCTGTGCTTTTACGCCCCACATTCGGCTGATCTCGATTTCCAAACTCTTGTATTTAAGACGTTTCTCTGCCTCCTTGGTAACGACGTTTTGATCGCAGGGTACAGCAACATCGACAAGTAAACACGATTTTTTCGCCAAATCCCGGATAACTATATCCGGTTTGTTTGCCGCTATCGTGCGATCAGTTTGAATTTGTTGGTCGTACAATATCGTACACAATCCAACAGACGTCACCGGTTTCGGTGAGTGTTCGTACCACTTGGGGCATGTGTTTGGAACTTCGAGGGCGGTACAGATCTGCCAGTGGAGGTAGCTACACACCCTGTCATGTCTTTTAAGGTATTCGGTCTTTGCTAGGATTGGACAAGCTGAGAGGTGGCTATTATTATTATTATTATTATTATTATTATTATTATTATTATTATTATTATTATTATTATTATTATTATTACAAATATGTACAGAGCAACCTGCTCGAGTGAGACAACCTGTTGAATTTAGCTTGAACAATTCTTTGATAGTAAATACTCGTAATTTCAGAATTGATGATATAACACTACAGAGTTTTACATCATTCAGAGTTTAGTTAAATGAGACAATTAGGAAATGATAATACATCATGTGGGTATGGGTCTCTAAGCCCTTTATATATTGAGGACTCACATTAAATATGTTTCAGAATTTCATCGGTAGTCATATCACATAGTGAGCAGATTGAATATGGGAGTATTTTTTGCCACATATTTATGCTATTGATGTTGATTTCTTTTTCTCTAGATATCCTGATTTGAGCGACTACTCTAGAAATGGACGAGAGAAGCGCCAAACCTAGGTATTTCTCAGTTGCTATAGATTGCAAATTCCTAATATCTCGATATATTGTACTGTATGATGAATTCACGATTCTATGCGTATCGTTCATAAAGATCTTACCTACAAATGTTGCAACAATCGAGAGAATACTATTTCTGATTACATTAGAATTTTTTGCTGCGTAATTAAGTTATGAAAGCTCAAATCATTCATCAATCTGTCTAGAACGGACACTTTCTTCGTTCCAATTTTTTTGTTTTACACCTATTTTCTAAATTTATTTCTCATTTTTTTGCGTAAATGGCGACATTCTCTGTCATGCAATGGATTGTCTCTAGTTCTGTCTTGTTCTTTAATACGGGACATCATCTGTAAGCCCTTAGCATTTTTTTCACTGCGTTGACGATTTCACAATTCAGTGCGTGTAGATCAATAGTGTCCAAGTAGGATGTTGTATTTCCAATTCTCTAGCCAATTCCAGTAGTAATCATTCTCTTTCTCAAAACACCATTTGAGTTTCAATTCTGCGTGAAGATTGCACTCTCTCTCGGTGTCGACCTCTTGCTTTGCCATTGGCCTACCTTCAGCGTGTATTTCTGCAAAGATAGGGAGATAATCAGAAAAACCGAAATTTAGTACTGAAAAATTTGACTAGGCGCATGGTATCTTGTTGACTTGTCCAAATGTGGTCGATAGTACATGAGCCTTTTCCATCAACATAAGTGAAGTCACCTACTTCATCAGATGTACTTCGTCCTTTGTGTTCATTAAAATTGCATTTGATTTTATATTATGCTTGTCAGTTTTAATTTGATTTTATTAGTAGTAATTTTATTCCTGGAATATTATTTAAAATAAATTGGATCGTAATTTCACTTCAATTCTTTTTGACTAGCGTAGTACTCCCTCGCAGGCGGACATGATAATCAAAGCCAACTGCGGCGGCATGCAGCAGAGCAGGGTAGGATAGGGTTAGGGAGATGTCCGCTAGCCTTGGTGAATCCTCCATGCCAAATGCTACGAAACAATTCAAGGCAAAAATTTAGCTTATAAAATTTACCATAAGTCGTAGAAAAAGTACCTTATGAAACTCGATGTAATGGGTAAAAATACACGAGTGTGATATTGACACGAGTACGCACGAGTATATACACAAGTGTGATATTCGTTTCATAACGTACTATTTATTTATAGAGTGTAAATAAGTAGTGTATCCAGGTCTCAGGTCGATTTCAATCGCCTTGATTACAGAAGAACATAAGTTACTGTCTTTGTTAGGATATATCTTCATCTTGTCTTTGGGAGTTTAGAAGCATTATAGGAGTACGAATTATAAATACTTCTTAAACAAATGGTCTAATAAATTATCGTTGTTTTATATACGTTTCAGAGACGTAACCAAACTGTTTCGACTTCCTCTTATACGTACGTATATACGGAGCTGCGAAGAGGATGTGGGAAAACAGAAAAGCTCTCCTCACTCAACAGTCTAAGAAACTAATGATGCTACAGAATGGAACAGACTTTCCCGTATGAGTTTTCTGTTTCGTTTGATCTCGGCTAGCTATTCGGATTTGCCAATACTCTTGACAGCTGCCATCTATGGCCTCCGAAACTACATATTTTGGACATTTTACTAATTGTTTGGTTTCCTAATAGTAAAATAATATAATATTTTAAGAATATTAAAAAAAGAGATAAACCTTGTCCTAAATGGCAATTTTCATTGAAAGAATTGGAGATGTTTTCAAGAAAATGGCGTTGAAGCGCTACTGTAAATGCGAAATTTGAAGCCTTTTTTACAGGAAGTTTTTGAGCTTTCGAAAAACTTCATTTGAAGTCATTTGAATCACTTACACTTACAAATTCAATAGCTTTTACAAATTGCTGGCAATGTCCATTTTAACGGTATGAGAAAACTTTCAAAAAAAATGATATTTGTGTAGTTTTTGAAAAAATAAAAAAATACCCCAAAATTAACTTTACGCTATATTAGAGAGTGCAATTAGCACTATCCATTCGAAAAGTTTGAACAAATACATTGAAGCCATTTTTGAGAAAATGGCATTTGAGCGTTTCGGAAAATACCGAATTTTGAGTTAGTTTTCAAAACTATTCAATTTTCAAGAAACATTATTTGAAATTTTTTAAAGCACGTATTCTCATTAAGATAATAAAGTGAACAAATCCCAGCAAGTGTATATATTAACGACGTGGGAGACAAGTCAAAAATAATAAATTTTGAGTAATTCTTGAAACAACAAAAGAATATAGAAATATGGCGTTGATGTCATCTCATAAAGAACATTTAGCGCTATCCATAAAAAAACGTTCAAGAAAAAATTTGGAGCCTTTTTTGAGAAAATCTGGTTTTTGTAATTTCTTAAAATTGCAAATATTGCACGCAATATTGCGCGAAAACAACTATAATTTTCAAAAAAATTTACATGACCTTAATGATAGAACTCACTTTGGAAAAAGCATTTTTATTTGGAGGAGAAATCTCTATTTTCAATTTTGTACTTGTAGGAAGACGCTGAAAAAATCCCAACTTTTGAAATTTTCGAAAATTCAGTGTTAAGCGTGAAAATGAGACCTATGTCTCCTTAATAATTGTATTATACTTTATCCTTACAAGAAATTTAAGAAAAAAATTGGAGCGGTTTTTGAGAAAATTTTCAAAATGTTCGGACGGCTTCATGTAAAGTACCCTCAAATTTTGAAAAAACCTTTTTCAAAATCATGGCGCGTCGAGTTGACGCAGATCGACCGGGGAATATTCATTTTGGAAGAAATCGCACGCGCTGATGTTGTTCACAGGCTGACAGACCGGTAGACGGACAGACGAACAGGCGGACGGACGCACGGACGTTTTAAAAGACCCACTTTTTCGGTACCAGGGGCCCCCCAAAACGTGTATTTCCGAATTGAAATCTCGAAATCGATTTTCCGCAGCATTACATAACTTTCCCTATACTAGGTATATTACTCCGTATGTACATGGGAAAGTAAAAATAGTTCCAGAAAGTATCACTATTCGTTATTGTATACATAAAATTTCAGTTTGAAAATATTATGATTAATAATAATATTGATAATAATAAGAGTATTAATTAAAGTTATTGAGAATGGGAGTGTTACATAATATAGTAGAATGTTATTGTCTCCTACCCAGTCAACAGACACAACAATGATAGCGTCAAAAATGTAGCGTTTCTTCGCAACGTTTACACCGTATCTTCAGCAATTCGGCAACCATAATAATCTGTCATAGGTATGGACACTAAAGAACCAGAGAATGGCGAAGGTGAAGAGTCTGGAACAAATGACAACAGAACTCCACAGGCCGTCAGTCTGTTTAATGACATGAACTCTGGGCATATAGAAGACAATATTATAAATGCTAGTCAGTTGGTTGCATCTCCTCTGTTCATCTATAATTTCCAGCAACAGACTGATGATAACCCTGCCAGAGGCGACGGTGAAGAATCTGGAACAAATGACAACAGAACTCCACAGGCCGTCAGTCTGTTTAATGACTTGAACGCTGGGCCTATAGAAGACAATATTATAAATGCTAGTCAGTTGGTTGCATCTCCTCTGTTCATCTACAACTTCCAACAACAGACTGATGATAACCCAGCCAGAGAAGAAGAGAGGATACCATTAACGCCTCCTGAATATTCTAGTAATGCCAAAATTTTTGAAGTTCTAGATAACGATAATGGCACTGACAATAATGATAGTTGTCAGCAATCTCAGATAAATTTAAGAGAAAATGGTAAGAGGATATTGTTATGTGCAGTATTAGGAATTATTTTAGAAAAAGTGTCCAAGATACAAAATAATGAGTGACGTCAATATAATACATCGCTATACATCACTTAAAGGAAGTATTTTTTTCTTAAACAAATCTTCAAAAATTATAACAATATGAGGATTCCGACAATAATTTAATAATTTACGCGTATGATGAAGAACTTTGAAATTACAAATTTGAATTATCTGAAAATTAAAATATTTCTAGAGATAGCCGCTTTGCAAATAGTTTAGCGTGAAAACATGTGTAGTTATGCATTCGTAAAAATTATTAAAGTAGATTATATTTTTACAAGTTGAAATTTACATGCGTGTAATAAATTGTCACAAAATGAAAAAATAAATTTTTGGTTGAGACAATTCTGCATTAAAACCAAATATTACTAACCTCGAAAAATATCAGTTTTCATTTCTAGTAAAATTAAAATTAACTTTTGAAATTTTCAAGTTAAAAACATATCTGTGTAAAAATATCAAAAGTACACATTGTCTCTCTAGTTATTTATTTATTTATTATTTTGTTCAAAAACTTAGTTGTGGTAAGACCAGTTTCCAATTTCTTCCAATAAAAACAGAAACCTCAGTCCCTTAAGATTAATTGATTAGTCATTCCCAGCGCGACATTATCTTAGACCTGTAATTGTAGTGCATGTTTTTATTCACTAAACCAACATTCAATCGATAATAGATTTCCACAACTTACTTTCATTTTATTTCTAAATTTGAGGGATTAAAATAATTTACTGCATTTTCATCTTTAAATAATAAACAATCACTTATGCTCTACAATGTCCAGTGGGAGACCAAGATAATAAGTCTTTGCGATTTTCTCTAAGACGATATTTTTTGCTTAATACATTTTATTTATTTTTGGGAAATTACATTCTTATTACTATTACACACTAGTCTGAAATATTGTGAATTTTACATTGTATTGAACTCAATGTATTTATCCGTTCTTTGATCTAATGTCTAACAATATCTCACTTCAAAATCATTTAAGAAGAGGAGTTGTAGAAAATACTTAATTACTTTTTTCTTCAGCAACCAAAATTTGACGACGCTCACCTACGATCCATGGGAAATGAATTTCATTGTCTCGTTATTGCAATCCGACACACTTCCCGTTCTCTTCTACTCAATTCCCACTGTATGTCAAACTCATTTTCTTCGCGTTCACTAGTAAGTGCACTATCGTTCCGCGCCCAGTAAGGACCTAGACGAGTCTCGCTCGGACTTCAGTATTTGTCTACGTAGTGTTTCGTCCGTCCAGTGAAGTATTAATTGAGTCTAAAGTATCCAAAATTCTACTCATTCAGTGCACTGATGTTATTTACACTTAATAAGTGCAATGCGTCGATCAACTCTCATTCTACTCATTCATGAGCAACGAAAACAATACCGTCACACGGGCGTTAATTAGTGCGGCCGTAACCAGATTGAACGCTTGAGCAACTCCGTCGCCAACCATCAAAATGGAATCTCACACGACAGGTCAATCCAGCAACTTCCAAATTGATGCGTATCATTCGCCCCCTGCAACGGCACCGATGGACACCAGCCCCGCTGCTCCATCATCCGGCATTCCGCCAACCTTTAACCAGGCGGTCGCCGGGACTCTATCCCATGAAATTCCGATAGAGGACTGCGAAGAAGGTGACAGCGAGCACGCGGCAACTCAAGGTAACACCCATCCTAATATTATCTCAGACCTTCAGAAACAGTACATTGTAAACATTTTCTATAGATTTAGCTTTCTCAAGAAACAATTGCCCAAAGAATCACCCGATCCAAAGAAAATTCCACCAAATTTTCTTACCGCCATAAGCAATCACGCCGAACTTATTTGTGGAATTAGAAATAAAATATCTAATAACTTTACAACAGAATTCAAGACCAACAAAATTAAAATTGTATTCCGATTCACATATGATTTCCGTATTGCTGAATAACATTTGTTTTGAAACTTACAATTTTATACCTATAGTGATACCTCGTGTAAAGAATTTTGAGTAGTGATAAAAAATATCCATCCATTCAGAACAGAAAAAATATTAGAAGACATGAAATCCCAGTTTCAGTCAGTCACCAATGTAACTAGTATAATGAAAGACAATTCACCAAGTCCAGTGGTAGCAGTAGAGTTTAGTTGCAAAGACAAAATAAAATCAGTTTTCCAAATCAATAACGTGTGCAACTCCATAATTAAACCAGTAAAAGAAAGAAAACAGAAGGTCCAATTCAGTGCTTTTGATGCTTAGTCTTTGAGTGTACGGGAAATCACTGTAATTTCAACTTTTCGTACGCATTTTGTTTCTAAGACCACATTACTGCGAAATTCACCAACCAATAATAATAATAATAATAATAATAATAATAATAATAATAATAATGATAAAGTGAATTATAAATTCTGTAATGGAGTGCATAGGGTAGACATTTGATCTAATGAGTGTTCATACTATCAAAAACTAATAGACATAAGGCAAATAATCGTATCTCAGTGAATCTTACAAAATCCCCTACCAATTTCGCCGCTGGGTCAACTGTCAGACTTGGCCAGCTGGATAACGCTCCTATTGGCTAGACTAGTGTAATTCCCACGATTGGAAGTAAGAGAGACATGTGGCAAACATGAAGAATTCCCTTCTCTCTAACTAGCAAACTCCGCGCGTCAGAGATTTTATTCATCACACAGACACATCACTCAGCTGTAAAAACTAAGACGATATTAAAGGAAGCTTCAACTCTATTTTTGCTTCGTCCAGGATTCAATCCTGGAACTATGCCACAGGAAGCTGGTACATTGCCCTAGAAGTGTTCTAGATGTTTATAATAATAATAATAATAATAATAATAATAATAATAATAATAATTTATTTTATTATTTATAATTGTCACCATCCCGTCACGTTCAAAGAGTTGGTTGACACGGTAGCTTAGTGGTCAGAGCAGCTGGGCGTAAACCAGAAGGCCCGGGTTCGAATCCCGGTCGGGCCGACCAATTCTTTGAACAAATTTAATTATTTTATTATTATTAGAAATTGTGGGATTTATTTAATATGTGCATCTACTCATTCAACATTCTTTCCAACTTTTAAATGCTAATAACACACTTTATTTCCCATGCCAAGTTGAAAATTTTCCTTTAGCAATTAAAATATTTCCACTACTGGATATCATTGAAATGCGTCAGACCATATTTATATAATTTTCACCAAACCAACATTCTTACAATAATAGATTTCTTAAGCTTATTTTCATTTTATTTCTAAATTTAAGGGATTAAAATTATTCACTGCTGTTAGCATGTTTAAATATACAATAAACAATCCTTTATTCTCTCCAATTGCCAGTGGGAGTCCCAAGTAATAAGTCGTTGCTGTTTTCTGTAAGCCGATTGTCGGAGCACACTACATAATATAATGTAATAAATAATATTAATTACAATATTTCTGGGGGGACAGCGGAGCGAATACGACTCCTTAAAATTTTAAAAGCACGTCTGTAAAATAATTGAGCAGTACACATTCATTGGCTTCATTCCGGCACAAATCGAAGACAACAATCAAACAGCTACATCTCTTCCAAGAAATCGTAATCGCTATCATGTATAAAATCAAATCAAATCAAAATCATGCGTTTAAAATGAATTCACCAGGATCAAAATTCACCAAATTCAAAATCTCACGTAAAACATTCACTAAATTTATAAAACTCGAACGTTTCCATTTTAATTAATAAAGCTCAATTTCCAATGACACCCGCTCATTGGCTGCGAGCTTTTCTCCTTGCGTCATCCGACGCAGTCGAAGTTCAGTCTGGTCTGAGCCTCGTGGCAGCAAGCCTCGTGAACGTTGTTTTCGACACGTTCAGTTTAAAGTGCAGTCTGCTCTGAGCCTCGTGGCAGCAAGCCTCGTGAATGCAATGCTCGCAGAACGTTGTTTTCGACATGTGCTACGTGTTCAGTTTAAAGTCTAGTCTGTGCAATGCTCGCAGAACGTTGTTTTCGACACGTGCTACGTGTTCAGTTTAAAGTCTAGTCTGTGCAATGCTCGCAGAACGTTGTTTTCGACACGTGCTACGTGTTCAGTTTAAAGTCTAGTCTGTGCAATGCTCGCAGAACGTTGTTTTCGACACGTGCTACGTGTTCAGTTCAAAGTGCAGCGTTTAGTAACCGTAAGCTGCAACAATCTCTTCATTACGAGCCTCTCCCTTGTGTCGCCTAACGCGAGGGAAATTCAACAACGCTGCCTGAAATGCTGCCTGTGTCACGTGTTATGTGATGGTGTGTTTCTGGCGAGCGCCAGACTGTGACCGTTTCTTCATTGCGAGCCTTTCTGCCTCGTGTCCCTGACGCGAGCGGAAGAAATGTCTGCATGTGTATCTGTGCAAATGTTGATCAAACACTGTATCTCTTAGTTGCCTATTATGCTTGAATTTAATATATATGTTTTATGTCACTTATAAACTTACTTTCTTTAAAGTACAACAGCAGTAATCTCACAAACAGATGCAACCTGTCCAAAGCTGGTCCTTTAAATCCCTCAGAATAAGTTGAACTATCGAAGGTGTTGGGGGAAAGAGAACAGGATATTCCCGGAATACAAAAAAAGTCTGCTACTCTCTCTCTCTCTCACAACCTCATTCTCCCACACCGATATTTCTTGATAAATTTCTGGTACGCATAGCTTTCAGATGGATCATGAGTAAATGCTTCCAAATGGTTGCGAATCATGCGCCCCCTGCAACGGCGCCGATGGACACCAGCCCCTCTGCTCCATCATCAGGCATCCCGCCAATATTCAACCAGGCGGCCGCAGGGATTCTATCCGATAAAATTCCGATAGAGAACTGCGCAGAACCTGACAGCGAAAACGCGGAAACGCAAGGTAACACCCATCATAGTAGTAACAAGATCAACAGAATTAAATTTCTATTCCGGTCCACATAAGAATTCCGCAGTGCTGTAAAATATTTTATTGAAACTATACAATTCCATACTTATAGTGAACCCTCATGTAAAAAATTGATACAAAATATACATCCATGAACCATAGAAGAAACGGTAGAAGACATAAAATCCCAGTTTCAGTAACCAATGTAACTAGATTAATGAAAGACAATTTACCAAGTGCACTGGTAGCTATAGAGTCTAATGGTAAAGACAAAATATAATGAGTGCTCCTAATCAATAACGTGTGCAATTCAATAGTTAAACCAAGAAAAGAAGGAAAGCAAAAGGTCCCATTCAATGTTTGAGATTCTTAGACGTTCATACGCGTAAACACTGTAATTACGACATTTCGTGCGCATTTTGTGCCAAAGACCTCTTTTTGGGCAGTTCCTAACAAATAATAATAATAATAATAACAACAACAACAATAATAATAATGGGAATCTAAAATGTAAACTTTCTAATGGAGGTCTTCGATCTAATGAGTGTTCGTTACATCAAAAACTAATAGACAAAAGGCAAAATATTCAATCTCTGAGAATCATACAATATCCTCTACCAACTCCGTCTTCATTTAATCAAGCGAACGTTCCTTCACTCCCGCAAGTAAGATAAATGTTCTCCACGTCGGGACAAATGATTTAAAGGTAAAATCGAATGAGTATATTATGGGGGAAATCTACGATCTCGTATGTGCAACCAAGAAGAAGTTTCCACGCGCTGCTATCGTAGTAAGTGGTGTTTTAAGACGCAGAGACATGTCCTGGCGGCGCATCGGACATCTGAATGACCTAATGAGCTGGGTTGCCGAAGCACAAAAGGCAAATTTCGTGGATCCGAACTGCTGGGTGCAAGATTCCGACTTTGGTCGCGACGGGCTCCATTTAAATCGAAGAGGAGCAGACAGTTTAGGACGGCTCTATTCACGTGTCTGCAACTTCACGTCGAATAGTGTTTGAGATAGGAAAGCGGTGAGAAGCATGGTGCGGGAGGACACGGTGGCGTGGACCAAAATGGCGGCGCGGGACGAGACGGTGGCGTGGGAAGAGACGGCGGTACGAGAGGAGACGGCGGCGAGGGACGAGACGGCGGCGCGGTACGAGACGGCGGCGCGGTACGAGACGGCGGCGCTGTACGAGACGGCGGCGCGGGACATGACGGCGGCGCGGGACGACACGGCGGCTCGGGACGAGGCGGCGTGGGACGAGACGGCGGCGCGGGACGAGACGACGGCGCGGGATGAGACGGCGGCGCGGGACGAGACGGCGGCGCGGGACGAGACGGCGGTGAGGAACGTCAACGGTTCAGGTGAGGGTATTCTGCGACTGCTGCAGGTGAATTGTAGAAGTATCCGCTCGAAAATAGTTGAATTCGAAACGTTAATTGACACACATAGGCCTGATGTAATAATAGGCACAGAATCTTGGCTCACGGAGGAAATAAACAACGCAGAAATATTTAGTCCGAGTTTCATTACGTACAGAAGGGATCGTAAAGACAAAATAGGAGGGGGCATTTTCATTTGCGTAAGAAAAAACATAAACAGTTTTGAAATATTCTCCGACGATGTATTTGAGATTTTAGGTGTTCAGTTACGCGGAACGGGGAACAATACGTTTTTAAATATAGCTGCGGTATATCGTGCTCCTAACGAGAACTTGTCGGTAGTACATAAATTAGTAGAAATAACTAGAAGTCCTGGGCTACTTTCAGGAAATCTCATAATTGGTGGAGATCTAAATTTACCAGGTATATCGTGGCAAGGTGTCGTAGATGCAAGAAGCTATTGTCAGTCCCTCGTTAACGAACTCGTTTGGGACAATGGTTTAGCTCAGGTAGTCGATGTTCCCACAAGGGCTGGCGCAGTGCTTGACGTATTTTTAGTACGCCCTGAACAGATGTTGATAGCCCATGAAACAATACCAGGTATAAGTGACCACGAGGGTGTGCTACTGCAGGTGACGTGGCAGGGAACCAGGTGCACGAAAAACACAAGCAAACTGTTATTTCAGTACAGTCGTGCTGACACAAAAGGTTTTCAGGAATACTTAATAGAAAACTACGGCGTCTGGGAATCGCATGGTAGAAACGTGGAAGAAATCTGGAACTCATTTAAACGAATAATTTTTGTAGGCAGAGAATTGTTTGTACCAACTAAGTTAGTTAAAGATAATAGTGATCCAGCGTATTACACTGCTAATATCAGGAAACTAAAAAGAAAGGTCAGGAAAGCGTATGCTAATCGCAAAAAAGATCTTCTCTATGCGACTCTCTTTAAAGATCTACGTAACAAACTAATACAGCAAAAACGTATAGCGCAAGAAAATTTTCTCCGTAAAATTCTATTAAACGAGCAATCAAGCTGGAGAAATTTTTATAGATACATAAAACAAAAAAGGGGAAACAAAGAATCTATTCCGCCTATTAAAGACGGAAACGGAAAATTGGTACTAACAGATAAGGGTAAAGCTGAATATTTTAATGCATATTTCAAATCGGTATTCGGGTTAGGATCGGGTACTCCCAACACGTTCGGAACAACGGAAGGAGAAAAATTTCAAGTACAATCACGACTCATTAGACGAAGAATCCGTAATATAGGAAGCAATAAATCCGTAGGGTTTGATGGTATCGCCGGAGAACTATTAAAAATTGGAGGGGAACCAATGGTTACCTACTTGACGCGATTATTTGAAATAAGCATAAATAATTGTAGCGTGCCTCACGATTGGAAAAGGGCCATAGTGGTTCCAGTATTTAAAACCGGAAGTCGTTCGTGCATTTCTAATTATAGGCCAGTGAGCCTAACGTCAGTGATTTGTAAACAAATGGAACATCTGGTAGCTGAGTTCTTGTGCCAGGAATGGGACAAAATAGGGTGGTTGTACGAAGGGCAACATGGATTTCGAAAATCTTTCTCTTGTGAAAGCCAAATTATTACAACATGTCAAGATATTGCTGAAACATTAGATTCGGGAAAGAGAACAGACGCAATTGTTATAGATTTTTCAAAAGCATTTGATCTTGTTTCGCATGAAATATTACTTAAGAAAATTGCTTCTACAGGAGTTGACCATCGCGTAGTAGCATGGATACGGGAATTTCTGATAAATCGTGTTCAACAAGTCCGAGTTGGACATGAACTCTCAGAGGAAACCTTAATTACGTCCGGAGTCCCCCAGGGAAGTGTTTTAGGTCCGCTGTTGTTTTTGGCATTCATTAACGATCTGCCATCGTGTATTAAGTCAGTAATGCGCTTATTTGCGGACGATTGCATAATTTATAGGCGAATAGATTCGGGTGAAGATATTTTCATTCTTCAAAACGATCTAAATAGCATTTATTCCTGGGCTATCATAAATAAAATGAAGATAAATGCCGTAAAAAGTAAATCGCTAAGCTTTTCTAAATCAGCAAAGAAGGTTTCTCTAAATTACAACATGGGTGGCGTAGCCATTCCACAAGTATCGTGTTGTAAGTATCTGGGTGTTATATTACGCCAGGACCTGGGATGGGGGGAACACGTTACTTCTATTGCCCGAAAAGCGTGGAAGTCACTACACTTTATAATGAGAACGCTTAAAAATGCGAACATGGAGAGTCGAAAAATGGGATACACATCTTTAGTTAGGCCGATACTTGAATACGCATCAGCTGGATGGGATCCCTACAGATTAGGTCAGATTGAAGAGTTAGAAAAAATTCAAAAGAAGGCAATCAAATTTATTAATAAAGGATATTCCGCTAGTTCAAATCCACCAGAACCTATAGAGTCCCTCAGTGTGCGAAGAAAAAAAGCCAGGTTGTGCTGCCTCTTCAAGGCGTACAGTAAGTCACCTGCGTGGGCAGAAATAACCAAAAGACTAGGCTCCCCTTCGAGAGTTGGGAGAAACGACCACACTTGCAAAATAAAAAGTAGAGGGCAAAGATCCGACGTAGGGAAATATTCATATGTAAATCGTACGATTAAAAATTGGAATGAAATCCCTGCAGCAGTCGTAGAGCCTTTTCCTGGCTCTGTTGGTGTTTTCAGAAGAAGACTTAATCAGTACATGTAGAGGACGTATTAGACCGCATAGCGCAGCTGAGCGATAATTTCATTGATCCGTAATGCAAGTAAATTGTAATGTTGATAGTGTGGTGTATTATAGATTAAATGTAGTGCAGTGTAGTGCCGTGCAGTGGAGAGGTAAGATACATCAATGAGTTGTATGGCATAACCGAAGAAAGATATGGTGAATGTGAAGTGAAGGGAAGTGAAGTGAAGTGAAGTGAAGTGAAGTGAGGTGAAGTGTAGTGAGAGAGTGTGTGGGGAATAATTCGGATGTTTAAAGAGCTAACTTAGGAAAATCCACATCATGATTCTGAATTTTAAAAAATTGTATAATCATGTATCTACGTTTATGTATGTTTATGATTATGTACATGTATATCTTTGCATGCATACTATGTGTAACTAAGTGTTTGTTTCTTTAAGTAAATGTAGGCACGTATAAGTAGGTGTGTGATCGGTTGTGTGTGAACTTGTGAGTGAGCATTCATGTGTAAGAATGTGTATGTATGTATGTGTATGTGTATGTATGTACGTGTAAGCATGAATGTGTGTATGTACGTGCACATTTTTAAAAGTATTAATAATGTTAACGGTTGGTTTTGAGGGTCTCTAGAGAAATCTATTGTATTGTTCCATCCTTTCACGTAGTAGTAGTTGTAATTTATTTTATTGTGTTATATTGTAAATGGGTTTCTTTTAATTGTAAATGTAAATG
Organism: Acheta domesticus; assembly: GCA_031308135.1. Classification (NCBI taxonomy): domain Eukaryota; kingdom Metazoa; phylum Arthropoda; class Insecta; order Orthoptera; family Gryllidae; genus Acheta; species Acheta domesticus. The sequence goes on along the minus strand of JAHLJT010002406.1, from coordinate 107,330,629 downwards.
TACTGTAAAGCTACAGACGTATGGTTACCACCTGGCAATCAGCCAATTGTATCCTAATAAAATATTATTATAAATCCCAAATTTCACTCAATTAAATCGCAACAACCAAATCCAGCCACCCTGTCCTAACACTACCCGAAATCAAATATTTAATCCAACTTACAACAATCACTCTACGAACAACAATAGCATCTTGACTCCAACTCTACGGAATATTATTTACTTAATCCCTAGCTGTATATCGAGTATCATATCCTCAATAATTCCAACAATAATACAAAGCATACAGAATTTAATAACCTCGTACTTACAGTAAGTAACAATTATAGTTAACCTTCCCCTTAAACAATTCTTTCTGGTGGGAAGATTGTCTCATGTTTTTTCAGCAATGAAACAGCACGCGTCTGCCCCAGTGGTTTCTAGTCCGACACCAGTTGCGCCATCCTTAACCTATAGCGTCGGCCCGCGACGCTCCACGCGACGTCGGAAACCACGTGACAGCCTCTCCGGATACACCCTGTCGAGCCGCATTGCCCGCCCCGCGCGCCCCGCCCGCAGTGGTCGCTCTGTCTGCTCTGTACACGCTGCCCGCATCGCCCGCTCTCTTCGGGCCGCTCATAACGTAAGTAAGAAGGTAACTGGAGGTGCTACACAATTGCACAGACTTTCCCGTATTAGTTTTCTGTTTCCTTGGATCTGCGCTTGCTATTTGGAATTGCCACATACTCTTTCCAGCTGCCATCTATCACCGCCCGAAGTACATATTTTTGAACTTTTCTTAATTTTTCTGTTTCTAATGGTAGAACGGAAATATTAATTTTAGAATATTAAAGATCACAACCTCGTCCTAAATGGAAATTTTCTTTTAATTAGTGGTGCTACAGAATGGCACAGACTTTCCCGTACTAGGTTTCCAACGGCTACAGTGCGCGCGCGAATGTGACAACAATGGCAGAGCGCTATGCAAACAAAATCTTTCCGAGCTCTAATGGGTTAAAGAATTTATTACGGGCCGCACACAGTTTGTTAGGGTAGGTCATACGTACAAGTATAACATCTGGCGTGGCACAAGGCAGTGTGATAGGGCTACTGATGTTCATAGCCTTCATGAACGACACATTTCAGAAAATATTAAATCTCGGGTGAAACCCTTTATAGATGATTGCATTCTCCTCAGGAAAGTAACTAAAGAGAAAGATCGACAGATTCTTCAAGATGAAATCGACACTCTTGTAAAATGGGCGCACGATAATCGTATGAAAATTAATGCTTCTAAAAGCAAATCTATAACATTTACTACACCAAAATGCAACTATTTTCTCGAGGATCAGATAATTCAATCTACAGATAATTGTAGATACCTGGGAATCATTTTAAATAGCATGTTAACTTGGAAAGAACAGGTGAATTTAGCATTAAATAAAGCTTGGCGAAGACTTCACTTTGTAATGAGAAATTTAAAAGGAGGAAATAAGAAGTCCAAAGAGTTAGCAAACACGTCGTTGGTCAGACCTTTACTCGAATACGCCGCGAGCTGTTGGGACCCTTATAGAACAGGGGAAATACAGAGCATTGAACGCATTCAGAAACGAGTGGCTAAGTTTGTTGTAGGCAAAAAAATTAAAAATACGAACATTAAATCTATTCTTGGGTAGGAAACATTAGAGGCAAGGCGAAAGAAGCTGAGGTTACTGACAATGCATAAAGCGCATTTGGGGAAAGGCAAAGCTTGGGAGGAAATTGTAAGGAGGCTAGAAAAGGCATCGTACATTGGCAAAAATGACCACAAATATAAAATTCAGGAAAAAATACAATGAACAGATGTAGGAAAGTTTTCATTTGTGAATAGAACGATATAAAATTGGAATAGTTTACCTATAGCACAATCTTCGTTTACTTAATTTAAAAATAATTTAAATAACTAATTCTTTTGTAGTAATATTGTTTGAAAGCAATATTTAAAAATATAAATAATTTCTTTAGCAATACTGTACAAGTACACTAGCACGAGTATTGGCAGAAGTAAAGTATAAGTATCTTATAGTATATTATTTTATGGTTTGCTGGTTCGTTGCTGTGTGTTTACGGACCTGAAACAAAACACGTAATGGTATTGTTAATACCATTGCGGGTCTTTCTGATTCCTATGACCTAGGGCCTTTCGAATACATTATTGCTCGCTCTATTACCAATACAACATACTTAAAAATTTTATGAATTGGATTTATTTAAAGTTAAGAAGCAAGCGAGCACAATATTAAATAAATTCTCAAATAATTAAAATAACTTGTTATAAAAATTATTATGTTTAATTGAGATAAAAATTGCAATTTTGGAATATTCCCGTTAATTTGTAATTGCCACCGGTCACTTAAATTTCAGTGTCATCTATCACTGCAATTGATGCAAATAATCGAAAAGTACTGTTTCATCAGCGCAATTCACACGATTATTTTCCATATAACTCTCACTCTATAATAATTTTCACATATTTCTCGAGATTTTACTGTAACCCACCTTCCATAGCTTTGTTAGTTTTGTGAGAATTTATGGAGGAACTTCACGATATTCTTTCATTTTGTACGAACTAATAGTTCTCAGATACACAAGCTGTTTTGTTTACCTGACGTCATACTGATAAATGAGGCAAATTTGTCTTTCATTTAGACTTGTCTTTCATTTAGACCCCCCCTCCGAAAAAATATAAAATGTTTCGAAATCTAGTTGGATTCAGAAACGAGCTAGTAAGCCGTAAGATTTTGTACGCACCACGGGCGGCATCCGACCCCTCGGGCCGGAGGCTCTTGGGTTAGGGGGTCGCCCTCGGGGCGAGGGCGTCTACTTGGCGCCATAGATACATAAATAACTATTGTATTACTTGTAAGGTACCGTTTACATTAAAAATTCTTAATTGTTTAACAACTGAGAGTACTCTCGTCATATTATTGTATTTTAATATTATTGTTTATTATAATCTTGTTTTACTGTTATATTACATTTTGAATATTGTCTAAGTTTATTGCATTTGTAACTTGCCACAGTCCATTTGCAAGATAATAAACTTATTATTATTGATTAATATTATTATGATTCATAATATTTCCGTGCTATAATTAGGAAACCTAAAAATTAAGAAAATGAAAAAAAATGCACTTTTGGCGACGATAGATGGCAGCTGGCACGTGTAAGTGGCAATTCCGAATAGCTCAGACGAAATAATATAAGCGATTCCGGGCGGCTAGATCGGACGGCGTGAGGTGTGCCATCTGGTGCCTGGGCGCACGCCGCTGCACCTGGCCATCCACCTGAACGCCGTGGAGCTGGTGGAGATGCTGGTGGGAGCCGGAGCCGACGTCAACACCCCCGACGAGAGGGGCCGCTCGCCGCTGCAGCTGGCCACGGCGCACCAGAACATGCAGATCGTGCGCGCGTTGCTGGGGTCGGGAGCCCGCGGGGTGGCAGCGCCGAAGAGGGAGAAGGCCCAGATGAAGAACGTCGCCATCACTGACGCACCGATTTGAATTTGTTACGTGGCAGAAACTAGGTCCTTGCGGTACACCTCTTTTGGATATTTTTTCTGAAACTCCGTCCTTGATTTACACCCATTTGGATATTTTCTCTGGAACTTGGTACTCTAGTGAAGTACACCCTGTGATACTTTCCCGAGACTTCGTTCTTGCGGTACACCCACGGTTGGAAATAGTTTTCTGAAACACTGTCCTGGCGATTCACTTACTTGCACTTGCATATTTTTTGACTCCACTTCCTAGTTTGTGTTCATTATTCTACTTGATTTACAAAACAACCTGGTTTTATTATTTCATATTTTGTTTCTTCACAACTTATTTTTAAATGTTTTATCTTTTTGTATAGAAAGGGTTTTATGGGTGAATAAAACTGATTATAAAGTGTGATTCAAATAGTAAATATTTTTTAAGCTTTTTGAAATTCATCTCATTAGTGATATACACGCGCGGAAGAGTAACTTTTTTCTTATCGAATATTTTACTATTTTTGTAACAATTGTCATAAGATTCAAACAATATGTTGCAGAAATTCAATTAATTTATATTGGTATGATTTTTTATGTACATATTACATGACTTGCTTATCCATACGTATTCGAACTAAACTTTGTACAAAATACTTAAAGTCCAGATCTTAATGCAAAAGGGGGATTTATTTAAATTTTTCAAACAATGTAATGTAATAGATACTTTTTAATTCAACTTTGAAAGAAGTTTCAAGTTGCATTTGATAATTTATTAATAGTTTGTTTAATAATGTCGAGTGAAATAAAAGCCTGAAATTAAGTACCATAATATTAGAACAATGACAAGCGAAATATCTTTTTTTTAACTGTTCATTTATTTTCTAATTTATTGCTCTCTTGATTACTCTACTGGATTCTATTGATTCTCTATGAGAACACATCACATGTCGCCGCTAAACATTTAGACAACCACTTACATTGTCGACTTTATATTCGCAGCCTTACCCCTGTTGTGTGCATCCAACCCTTGTTTGACTATAACCCTGTACTGGGGACCAACTAAACAGCATGTTACAAAAGGTCAAGGTTCAGATAATCGCAAATGCCAGTTTGACTGAAAATTCAGTATCCTAATTAGCAGCCGCAACTAACGCAGAAACAATACGCAACTGCGAGCAGAACATCTGGCTTGGCGTGAGGCGCGGGGGGAGGGGTGAGGGCGAACGTCCAACAGTCTCGCCAATCCCCTTTCGGACGCGCATCCCGTAGGCGGAGACAGAAGCTAGCAACTGTGCAGCCGCTTTCTCTCTCTTCTCTCTTTGTCAACTTGCAGCAATGGATAAAGTAACCGCGCTGAACCATTTTCGCGAAAGGATTTAGATGTACCGTATTAGAGTCAATAAAAAAATATAAATTGGCAAACCTACAAGAATTACTGACGATTAATAGTTTAATAATATTGAAGGCAATAGAAGACTAGATTTTAGTGCCAAATATAACAAAAATGAGAAGCAAAATATTTTATTAAAACATTTTTAATCACCCTTGATTCATTTCATAATCAATCACTCTTTTTGACTACTGGATACCATTGGCTCTCTGCGACACTCTACACGTCCCCGCTCAAAGCAGCCAAAAGTTTCTTGAATTTTACGCGTAGAAATATACATCTATTTCCTGGTGATGTCGCTATGACAATTCAGGAGGAAATGAAACATTAAATATAAAGTTAGAGAAATGACCAGTAACGAATTTTGTAGATTAACAGCTAGTAACTTCCCGACTGAACTTACTAACAACTTACTGTTAGTTACTTTCGGAATATGCACAGTGTGCTAAAAGTGAGGAGCACAGTGTGCTCAAATGTTCAATTATAAAGTGAATGCAAAAATCAGTCAACTGATAAAACTGATATCTTAATTCGGAGTTCCCGATAGCACCTACAAGTGACGCATTTGACTCAGATAATAATTTTCTCAGTTACCTTCTGGTGTCGCTCTGTTTACCGATGAAGGCAGCGGTGACGAAGCTGAAAGGGACATGAATTATTTACACAGCTGACTTCTGAACTCAGTTATTGAAGTTCATGAAACGATGAAAGATGATTTCGGCGTAGGAAACTTTTCTTATCAACTGGATGTTACATGTGAAGAAATAGGTCAGAAAACAGCAATGAAGTCTAACTCTTCAGGCAGGAAATGTAACAAGAAACACAACTGAATCTCATACACAGCGGAATAAAGACGATAGCTACTTTCATCACAAATTTGGTAAAGGAAATAATGATGTGGACATTGAAAATGAACATTTTTTGAACCCAAAGTAAGCGTAATTCTTGGCTTTTAGTGAAGTATAGTCAAAATGCCGCAGAATTTACGTACTGCGACTCTGACAGGGTGATTGTCCAAGTTTACTGTGGCATGTATAGAAAGGCGCTTCAGAAGTCTCCCTCTGCTGGTTCTGATGTGGTGTTTCTTATTTTCATAAATAACCATTAAATTCACGTTTATTTTATACACAGGATGCAGATAGTTTTAAATCACTTTTATGCAGTCGTTTTCGCTGGATCCGCAACTCCCAGTATCACCTCCAGGTGACACCAAAACCGTAGAACTGATTTAGATAATAACATACTCAAAGGTTATGAGGATTGAAAAATAAGTACTAGATAAAACGGCAAACGAATATCTCCCAAACGATAGGAATTAATGAGTTCGTGTAATTTGATATCCATCAAAGGATTTGTATACTTGAATTAAAATAAACAAAGTCATTTATGCTCTGTTAACATAATTTCTTTGCATAAGAAAATGAAATTGCGTTCCACTGCATTTAATGTCGTGCAGTCATTGCACATTTTTAAAATCATTCTTTGAAACTTAAAATAATTTCAAACTCAAACCCAAATTCCAGGCATCAATATAGCAGAGCTATACTTACGTTTTTCTTTCTTGGCGCGTGGGGGGTGTCTTATCAAAATGGAATATCTCACGATATTTCGTGTCGTTCTCGATTGCGTCACTAGGAGTCGCGTGATCGCCTCCACCGATGATACTGTCGCGATCATGCGACTCCTAGCGGCACAACCGAGAACGATGCGAAATACCGTGAGATATTCAATTTTGATGACACACCCCCACGCGCCAAGAAAGAAAAACCCAAGTATAAGAAGCAAGAAACAAGTAACTCTCTCAAAAACATTTCTATATTCACTCAAAAACTACATGTGTAGCGGTTGCCATTTAGACTAAAACTGATGAGGGGACGGGCAGAGGGGAGGGGGCTCAGCGCCGGATGAACAGGCGCTGCACCTGATGGCGCTGCGTGCGCCCGGCCGCCGGCGCCTCCCCTCGCGCCCCGCTCGACGCCACAGCCTCCGCACCCGCACCCGTGCCACGCGCCGCCTCCGATTTGAGCTCGGACAGAGGGTGCCCCAGCGACGCCAGCCTGCACACGGCACAGGGGCAGTGGGGACACAGGGCCAATGGAATACGCAGGCTCTTTCAGCGCTTACGCGGGTGGACAAGTGACTAAAGGGACATGGCGACTATGCGGCTCGATGTAGACTAGTGGTGTCAAGGTCTTGTACTGGTGGCTGTGGCACGCGTCGTGGCACCGTGCCATGCCACGAGCTTCTCTCACCCCTAGCGTCGGGAGAGGAAACTATTAGTAACCCCTCCGTTTTACGATAGGGATGGAGTTGTCTCTGGGGGCTGGGTGATGAACTGCGTGGAAAGGCGATTTCGTCGTGGCACTCGTGCCACGGACTTCCGATCGTGGCATCGACCTTGACAACACTGGTGTTGATCCTTAAATCCTAATGTACAGCGACTTAAACATATTGGTACTTTGTGGTCACGAGTTAGACGGAGAGAGGGTCACTGTCATCCAATCCAAAGCTTCGTTAGGACTTAAGATTATTGGTATCGGAACTCTCAATTGGATAGCAATTCCACCAGCTCTCATTCTAGCTCGTGGCTTTGATGTGCCATTATGTTTAAATTGGAGTATAGAAGTGTAGACACTAGTGTTACAATATATTTGATTTTTTTGGTCGCTAATGGGTCACTTGGTGGTTTTATGAATCTTACCTTTAAATTTTGCTTTACATTTAAGACAATTGTAAGTTCGAATAAGCATTTATTAGAATTATAATTCCAGTACGGCGTACATAGCAAAACTAATTACATGTCACTATCCTTGTGAAAAAATAGAAATGAATTTCCAATAGAAACGAAAACACGTACAATCATATGTGACCAAACACATTGTACCAGTTTAGGCTGGTACCACGTAATTCAAATGCCCGCGCGATGGCCGCCTAGACGTTGACGACGCCATCTGGGAAAGTGAGTGCCAAACTGCTCCACACTTGTGTGCATGGAATAAACACGATTGATCAATCAGAGTGGAGAGTGTGGGCAGTGAGACGGGATCATAATGCCTAGTGGTGCGTTTGGCTACAGATGTGAGTGTGACAGAGGTAGAAGATGAACGTACCTTGGTTATTCCCACACAGCTGAGCCCAAACAGTGACTGGATAAAAGATGGATTTTTAGGAGAGCCGGACTAGATGAAAGAATAACCGCTGGTGAGGTTACGTTGCGCTAGCTGTTCCACGAACTAAAGTGAGTAACCAACTGATATTTTACACAACAGCAAGAACGTTTTGGGGACTTGTTAGGGACTTTGATTACTGTAAATACAATAGTCAATCTTCTTTAACAAAAGAGCAACACAAGATTTGTTTGGTACTATCACATAGGAAATCTAGTTGTTTTGACTTATTACAATCGAAATTGTTTTTTTCTTTATTGCTGGTTTGTGTGTATATATTTTGCATCACAGAGTAAGTAATGGTTAAAGGCATTCTGTGCAGGTGTGGATGTGTTTGATAGGATTAGACGTAATATTTTGATTTTCAGAAAGGAATTTTTCTCCTTTCGGGGGAGGGGGGTTATAAAAAGAATAAAATCCGTCATTTTTCTACCAAAAATATTACTTCATTAAACACGGAAAGAAATCAAGCCTCGCTTTATAAATTCTGTGCAAAAATTGTTGTGTAATTGTGTTGTGTAAATGTGTATTGTGAAAGGGTTGAAATTGTGTCAACATTTTTGTCGAATTTTTCATATATATTAAGCTTCCAAACTCAAATGAAATCCATCTTTCTTGTGGTTTTCACGAATAAATTCTATTAAATTTAGTTTTTATAGCGGTGTATACAGTACAGTGCAATCCGTTACGCTACGTTAGAGAGAAAAGTAGAAGAATGCCGAGATAAATTAGCGAGAGACAAAAGTTGAGGAGTTCCGAGATAGCAAGAGAGAGAGAGAGAAAAGTAGAAGAATGCCGAAATATCGAGAGTGAGAGAGCAAAATGGGAGAGTGCCGAGATACCAAAGTGAGAAACGCAAGCACAGGAATGCCGAGATAGCAATAGTGAGAGAGAAAAGTAGAAGAATGCCGAAATATCGAGAGCGAGAGAGCAAAATAATGGAGTGCCGAGATACCAAGAGTGAGAGACGCAAGCAGAGGAATGCAGAGATAGCAGAGGAATGCAGAGATAGCAGAGGAATGCCGAGATAGCAGAGGAATGCCGAGGTAGCCAGAGCATGAGAGAGAGGGAGAGGGAGGGGAGGGTGGCGGCGTACGTGCGCATCTTCTCGCCCTCCATGTGCGTGCGGATGGCGTCGACGGCGATGCGCGCGCGCAGGTTCTTGAGGTCGTCTCGCGTGCTCAGCAGGCGCCGCCGCCGCGCCTCCAGCAGCAGGTAGAACGCCCCCAGCACCGACACCAGCGCCACGTACTGCCAGCGGAAAGAGACTCGCAATTCTCCATCAAAACCAGAGAGTGCTACTGCAGGAGGCGCTGGCGTCGCCGGGTACAGCAGTAGGCTAGGCTCGGCAACGTCCGCTCGCAAAAATTGGCTAATTTCTGATGAATACTAAAGGTGTCTTCTAAATCTTATATTATTCATAATATATAATATATAAGAAACAGCTGAAGAAAGCGCGAACATCAACGGTATCTTTTGTAACATGACGCGCCTGCTTACGTCTCACGAACCTACGCAGCAGCTACGCACGTCTGAAGGACCGTTGGCAGCAGTTCGTATTTTAGTTCCTGTTAAAAGGTGATAAGAGAGCGATTCACGGTAATGGCCTCCACCACAGTGTATGAGAGTTGAAAGGCCCTGACTCTGTTTTAACTTTGCTCAGGGAATTCTATTGCTTTCCGAGCTGATGGATTGTGGCCCAGTCAAATAACGGTTTTCAAAGGTTTTATCTGTACTCGTCTCGACGACAGTTGGTCAATCAATCAAAGTCATTGTGAGTGTAGTTTGCGAATCTCGAGCCGACCTGAAGGGTAATAGAAATTTTGCTCTGCTGAAGATGCCGTCACTGAAAATGTACGGCGATATGCCATCTCTGAAGAAATCTGCCGTATGTGCATACGCAACGTCTGAAACAATTTGTCAGTGCCACAGTCAACCTAGTGTCATAACCCAGGCGGAAAGTATGCATAGAAGGCGAGCTGGTAAAGGTGAGGTCGCATTTGACGTAGACGTGATGGCGAGTCTGTTACGCATGAAGCGTTTATTCTAGTACGTGAAAGAAAGCGCCTTGTTGGTGCCGTGGCCGATATCGCTAAGGCAGCGGTGCCGTAATGACCGAGGGTTCGCGGGTTCGAGTCTCGCCTCGGACATCGTTGTATGATTTCGTCCTTTCAGCCCCCTATCAGCGCCATATCGTTTCATTCTCATAACATAACATTAAAGACAATAGTGGTCGCTAATGACCCAGTAGTTGATGCGACGATAAATAAAAAAACGCTTAGCTTCCTCTCACCCTCGTCCTGGCTCACCGGCTGCTCTCGACCAATGCCTCTCACGCTTGGCGTCTGCTGCAGCTCCGTGCAGCCCTTGACCCCTCAGTCGTTTCCACTCTATCATTCTAAACGTCCGTTTTATAGGACCTCTTATCTTCATCCCTGGCAAAAAATTGTCAGCGGTCGTTGTTTGCCGTCTTCGACCGTTGTGTGATTCATGACAAGGCCATGGACAATCATCGCAGTCATCAATTGCCCACGTTTTCACGGGGGCGACGCAAAGACTAGATGATGCTAGGCGGCCAAGGATCAGAGTTCCTGCTCCTCAGATAAGGCGGACCTTCGACTTGGTGACGAATGTCACGGCGGAGCGGATGCCCTACAAAGCCATTCCATATCCTCCATGGATTTCGGTGTGACAGAAGCAATACCAACATTATCACCTGCCAAAATTGCTTACAGGTATCTGTTGTTTAGGTACCTTAGATTGATTGATTGATTGATTGAGATTCCGGGCACGTCAACAGTTAAGGTCATTAATTTCAGAAGTGAAGTGCATGCTCTCATTCCGGGAGGTTGCGATGATCTCATATGATACGTCGGCTTGCGGGGATTTCCCCAACCAGGTATCAATCACCAGTGGACACCGTTCCAGCCGGGACAACTGAACTACCGATAAGTGTGGTAATGTAGTGCACGTGTGTGTAAGTAAGGGTTAGGGATAGGACAAGGACGAGGAAGGAAAGTCCGCGCGCGGTTGGAAGCCGGATTAATTTACCCCAAAGTGGTAAAAGATATCGATAATTCAGTTTCAAGTGTTTGATTTATCCATAATGTTTATAAGTATGAAAAACGTGCACTTTTCTCGTCATATTTTTAACATACAAGATACTTCAATTTGTAATTTACATTTTGTTCTTTTTGTTTCGTGAGCACGTTATTGTATGAAGCAGGTAAGATATTTTCTGAAGGTTGATAGTTGTAAACATTGGAGTTAAGTTGATCAATATTTATTAGCTTTGTGATTTTCGTATTTTGAGTGTGTGCTCTGTCAACGTGTTTGGATTGAAAATTTGTCGAGAACTTGCATTAGAAGAAAAGATAGGTATGTAAGCATGTATCTATGTACTTGGCGCAACAGCCCGCGTGCGGACTCCGGCCTACCAGCTACGTTCCGGCCTCGCGGCCTCTTGGGTTAAAGGGGTTTGTGTAGATAGCACAAAGTAATATGATGTTCTCAACCTGGGAAGTGAGTTTTTTTATCGTCTCAGAGCAACATTTCAAGGATAACGCTCACTATACTTTTGTTCCGACCGGGAATCGAACCCTGGGTCGCGTCATGGAAAGCTAGCACTCTAACCAATGAGCCAAGCCACCAGGGCAGGAGAAAAAGGTTTACTCGTATGTAATTTATGTTACATCAATATTCGAACTAGGGTGAAAGGGATGAATACATAATGCAGATGTACTTCGGGAAGAATGGTGGATTTTGTGAAGACATATTTTTGGTATTCATAAATGCAGTGAATGCTCACGTTTGGTATGGTTTTAGAAAAATAATGTTATATATTTTGAATACGATTGTTGGTTTTGGGCATTTAGTGTTTAGTACTGTCGTGTCTCAGTTGAGTCTTAAGATAATATATAATTAGTTATCTTCTTTTAAATATGAAAAATTCTTATTTCTTAGATAGAGAATAAATTCAGAGTATTATTAGCTGCCAAAATAGTTTTGGCGATATAAGGGGTAACTAAACGTTTATAATTAACCTGAAACTTAAAAAATTAAAAGAAGGTTGTTTGGGAAATAGAGCTTTTTGCAAAACTGTACTGTTTTAATATCTCCCAAATAATTCAAGACAATTGTGAAATTGTAAGGTTAGAGAAATGTCACACGTTTTCGATATTATCATTGAACCCGCAAGAAATATCAAGATATTTTCTAAGATTATTAAACACTACTTTCAACAATTATCTCAACGTTTTGTATAGAAATTGAGATAAGAAAAATATAACCAGTATTTCTCAGCAATATTTTAAAAAACCTTTTCGAATTAGACGGACAGACCCTGGGAATCGTAGGGCATTTGTTATAGATTTAGGCTTCATTTCTCCTAAAATTAATAACTAAGCAACACGATAACTTGAAACATTAATACGATTTGAACATCTACACGAATATTTGCCTGTAAATAAGTTGAATAAGTGATTGTGTGATAATGCTGTTGATACCTAAAGACTAATAAGGGAACAATGATGAAACGTCTTTCAAGGGAAACGATATACCCCAAGAAAACTTATGGTGAACTCACTTTGTACGGTACAATTTGCACATGGGGTGATTGGCATTTACACCCCTGCAACCAGAGGTGGGAAGCTATCATGCAACGATGCAATATTTTTTTCTTGATTTTTCATTCTTGTAATTATTTAATATATACTTAATATACAGACGATGGCGGGGAAATTGTGGAATGGAAATGGGACAACTTTAAGAGAGTAAGAGAATAGTTCCGTTTCCGGGCACCAATGTGAATTTTAGTCCCGTAAATGTACTACGTGTTGTAACCGAGAGGTAATAGTGTTCTCTCTCCTCCTGGAACTCGAGATCCGACGCTGAACTCTACGATATCTTTGAGGTATCTTTCCGGATAGGACTCCGCCCCAGCCGCAATAATCTCTAAGCTCGCCACTTGTTGTCTGACTTGTATGCTAATGAAGTCTGTGACTCGTAAGTGTATGTGTGTGGGCGTGCGTACCTTTAATGGGGGAGGAGGGGAGAAGAATTAGGAAAGGAATATCGCGAACGGTTCATGGTCCGTTTTAGAAGAAACTGCTCCGGCATTCGGATTATTAATCTGAGAATGGTACGGGAAACTAGCGATCAGAGCAGCTGGCTGCTAGAATTTTCTCCCAGATGGCGGCTGAATCCGACCTAGCTATGTAAATAGTATCAAAAAATTCTGCCACCGGCGGGACTCGAACCTTAGGACCTCCTGTTAGGGGGCCTGCTTAAGTGTCCTAGGGCAGTGCCTCTTACCTGTTAGTCATATACTTAGGTAGTTCGACATTAGTTCTGACCTGCATAAATAAAAATCTGCATAAATAAATAAAAAGCGGATCTGCATAAATGTTTTTAAATTATGCGGTAATCGCCATATACTAAATTATAATTAATTTCATAACTTTTACAAGTGAAGACTGTGCCAGTTAACTGAAGTAAACTCGAACTCGTGCCGCTCGCGAATCGCACTATTCGGAACTGAATACTGACGCACTATTTGAAACTGGCGAACTTCTGACTCGTATGTGCTCTAACGCGCGGAATGACACACATGCGTCTACCTAGTGCAGGAATTTTTAACAAGCCTGGAAATTTTCAAGGAGACCGCCTAACGCCAATATTATTTAATATGTGTGTCTTTTTGTTTCACCGGAGCTGGTGCATTTACAGCGAATCATTGTTAATTGTTCCAACCAAGTTTATGCGTATAACTATATACGAAAGACCCGCAGACTAAATCCCATTCAATATACACTGCTGGGTTATTTTAGGGATCTGGCTAAGTGTGTAATTCCACATTCTTAAACAATCCACTTTTAACTCACATTTACGCGACGTCGGACACCTATTTTGATTGCATAAACATGGATTCTGCCTACACATGTTACATAAAGTCATTTGAAATACAAAGGAAAAAGGTTTATCCACATTTTCGTGACCAGGGCCTGGCAAAAGAGCTTTTTGGTAACAAATTTGCTGTTTTCAGACACACTATTACAATACGTCTTCTTACGAAAGAAGCTGAGAAAGTGAAAATATACTACAAATTAACATTATAAAATAGTCGCTCTTTAATTGACTTAAACAAAGGGAACACCATTCATTTCTATTCTATTCCATTCTCACCTGCAGGATGGTGAGGAGGCTGATGCTCACAGCGCTCTCCCACGCCTTCTCCCACATGCTGCCACTCGGCCGCGAGGGCGAGGTCAATCTTAACGTCGGGATTTCATCAGTGAGGCAGAGCAGCCAGTTTATGAGAAAGTGGGAGAAATGTTCGGAAGTGCCTTCGTCCATGCGTTAGTGAGCTTCGATGTCTCCTCTTTTGCGAAGAGAAAAAACTCGAAGTGATCTCAAACGCTGTAGGGGGCGGCAGCCCACTACCGCCACCTGGCAACAGCGACAGAAAGCGCGACAAAGAACTGTGCATATCATTTTTAACCTGAGCTCTGGCTTACCGCTGTGGAAAACCTTTGAACACAAGGGGTTGTGCGATGTTTTAGACGGCTCGTTAGTCAGACCGCGCACATTCAATATCTTGGTACGAGAGTTGAAGCTTCGGTCTAACCATGTGGAATTTGTGGATGTCAAAGACGGTTACGGGAATGTTTATTTGGTTCTCCTGCTTTTCCTTTGTTTCTCTTCCTCTTCTTTCCCACTTCATTCTATAATTTATGTTATTTTCATCAAATGAGTGTAAGAATAGTCTCTCCTCAACCAAAACGATTTTCCCAAGAACAACCTTTGTAATGATGAGTACACGAGTGGTAGTTTTATCGCATGTGGAAGCGCAGGCATGAGTATTAAGAGGTTCCAAATTTCGGTACAGGACTATTTATGTAGCGAATCAGCGAACAATTTACAAAATAATTATCCAATAAGCCCAAAAGACATCATGAAAAAGATAAATTCCTCGTTTCAAGAGTATGCACACGGAAATCATCTAAAGTATCTGTGTTGCCTTTACCCTAAGCAATTTCCTTTCTTAAGCAAAAACAAATGAACAGAAAATCTGAAAATATCGTTATCTGAATATCTCTTAGCGTCTACAAATGATTTCTTGCTGTCTTAAGACATAAGTTACTTTTATTGATTTATGTTGGTTGTACAGAGTTCAGTATAATTTCTACTTTTACATATGTTTGAAGGCTTACGTGCTAACTTACATTTAAAACTTACTTCTAACTCTTACATTTAACATAAGGGTGAGGATTCTCTTTTGGGTTCTCTATTCTGGTTCGACTTTGGAGAAGGTAAGGCATAAGTAATTAATTTTGCATTCTAAGTGATGATCTAATTTCTTTATTTCTCTCTGATCAGATAGAAACAATCAGCTAACCTATTAGATTGCAGAATTAATTCAGTCTCACAAACCTTACAAAGTGTGTTCGATAGAGAGTACAAAGAAAGTCAGAGGCCTGTATTTAGGAAAGTAAATGACACTTTGATAATTTCTTCTGATATGCGAACAAAACGTCTAAATTAGTAAGTGCTAATGTGTGTTAACTGTGCAATTAAGTATTTCCGGCAGTATCAGAATCCATATTCTATGGGTCATTGTTCTTGATCTTTAGTTGTATTTGGTTTACTTCTCTTTTGTATGACAAAATGTGATCATAAGTCTCGTAGCTGTGACACTGACTTCACATATGATCGGGCTAATCTACAACCTCATTCAGTCATCAGAATTCTCATGTGATGTGCTATTCTTGAAGCTACGTGTACGAGTGTCACCTACATTTTATTGGAGAAGTAAATGAGTTACAAATACGTCCAAATCAAGCATATTCGTTAGGGTCCACTTGTATGTTTAAAACCTTTTTATCTCAGCCGAATTGTCATTAACTGCTATGTTCTCTATGGTAAACATCTTATTTTTATCTTCTAGTCAGCGCTTTTCATTCATCTACACGTTTCTGATATCGTTGGTTGGAAATTTAATGATTAGATGCCAAATTGAATTTTGATTGAGGATATTCTTCTTATTGAAGTCCTTGACGAGAGCAGCTATTACGCATTTCATCCAAGGAGCGCCGTAAAGGCTCCTCTTCACTCGCAGCACACTGAACACTGAACAGCGATCATTCTAAACGGCAGTCGCTCCGGCCGAATCTTTCATCCGCTACTCCCTCGCTTTACATCGCCCGCAGATTCTCAAAGTCCTCGACTTAACAGGATTTGCGCGTGGTGGGCGTAGCCGGCAACGAGCAGAGACTAGGGCGAGGCGGTGAGAGGCGGGCGGGAGATAAAAGGCGGGGAGAAGAAGGTGGGTGGAGATGGATGGGCAACAGGAAACGTTGGTGGGAGGGCAAAAGAGAGCGGTTAGAGGCGGTGGTACAATGTTGATCAGCGGAAATGTTCGGATGGAAACGTGAATTGATTGATTGATTAGTGATTTCATTAACTGCGCATTAACTGCTAAAGTCGTTATTCCCGTGGATGTAGTGCATGTTTTTATCGCGGGAGGTGGCCGTGATCTTTGCCCTCTTGCTGAAGAGATCCAGCGCCGACCTACGTCGACTTGCGGGTATTTTTCTCAACCAGGTAACTTCCATCAGCGGTTTACCACCCTAGTTAGAATAAGCTTTAAGCTACCGTCTTGCCTCTCGGCGTGCGTGGTAGTTTAGGGCTTGTGTGTGTAAGTGTGTGTAACTAACGGGTGAGGATATGCCAAGGAAGATGAAAGAAAGATAACGAGCGGTCCTTTGCTCCTTTGTAAGGATACCGTTCCAGCATTCGCCTGATGGTGATCGGAAAAAGCACGCTAAACTACCGATCTTGGCAGCCGGCCGCTTGAATTCTACACCAGACAGCGGCTGAATTCGACTAGCTATGTAACTAGTGTAAAAAATACTGTCGTCCTGGAGGTTTGAAACCTAGGATCTCCTGGTTAGAGACACTGTAGTGTGGAAATGAGAGAAAAGGGAGGATGAGAAAGGGTGGGAATAGTATTGGAAGGAATACGACGGGTAGCACAAACTGGAGCTATGAATATAGATTGTAGGAAGGGAATAGTAGCGGACAGACGGAGAAGTGAAATGAGGGGCGGGGGCTATGAAGAACGGACGAATCGTTCCGGAGCATACGGTAGGTCTCGAAGAGATTGAGTTGGTGGTAACACCACGGCCATTTAATGAAGGTGGCCTGGATAGGACAAACAAATTAACGCCGCTGTGGACATGACCGTGTTCTTTGTGTGACCGATGAACCGACACGAGTACGGACTGAAAGATTCGTAGATAGAAGAGTGCTGAAGAGAACGGACGGTTAAACAACGAAAATGTTGGAGGCTGGGTAGTGACAACGGTCACGGTGTCACCAGTAAATGGTAGTGACGGCAGCCATTATTGGAAGGAAGGCAGGAATCACAACTGACGGCACCTGTAGGTACTGGTCGGGGTAGCAGAAACTGGTGGCATTGAAATGAATTGGTGGGGATAACACAAAAGGGCGGTGACCAATGAGAACCGCGAAGTTTGTAGGGAACGATGGATACTGGCTGAGATGAGAGACTGGCGAAGTGTTCAGGACGGGAGAACGAGGGGGACTGACAGGATCAGCTGGGAATGAAGGGAGAGGCAGGAACTCATGAGGATGAAAGACATTCATGAAGTGAGTTAGGCACGCATGGGTAGAGATTGTAGAGACCGACGGGGGTGGCTGATTCTGATGGTAGGAATGGGACGGGGCTATACAAAATAGGAACGAATTACCTGCAACAGTGCTGGTGACTTTCCCTCGGAATGTTGAAAAATGTTCAATTAGATTAAATTAATTGTATTTTTAGAATATGTGAACATTAAAATTAATTTTGTATTATTATTGTTATTTTACATTAGGTCAGTTTTAGCATGATAGGGTTAACACATTCATATTAGGACTATCAGGGATCAGGGTTAATACATTAATTTTGTAAAATTGTATTAAGCAATATGTAAATATTGTAATGTTTGTTTTTTTGTTTGGTGTATTTGTAGTAAGTGCTTAGAAAACGCTACAAGGGAAATATTTTATGTATTCGTAAGTAACAAAATAAATATTCTATTCTAATACGAACCAATGAGACCGGGTGGGGTGGATAGGTGGAAGAGATCGGTCGGTGCACAGCAGTGGGAACCTCTTTTAGACCAATCGTCTGTTCCAGAACGATACGTCCGTTCTTCATAGCTCCCGCCCCTCATTTCACTTCTCCGTCTGTCTGCTACTATTCCCTTCCCACAACCTATATTCGTAGCTCCAGTTTGTCCTACCCGTCGTCTTCCTTCCACTACTATTAACACCCTTTCTCAGCCTCCCTTTTCTCACGTTTCTCACTCGGAGAGATGGCTCAGTCTATCAACTGATGTCACTGCAGTCCCCCGGACCTGGAGGTCCTAAGTTCGAGTCTCGACGGCGGCAGGATTTTCTACACTAACTTGTCAGCTTGGTCGAATTCAGTCACTGTCTAGAGGAGAATTCTAACGGCCGGCTGCTCTGATTGGTATTTTTCCGTGGTTTCTCCGATCAACACCAGGAGAACGCCGGAGCAGTACCCTAACAAACGGGTCACAGACCGCGCGCGATCTTTCCTTCCTCTTTCTTGTCCTATCCTCTCCCCTTACACACACACACACACTTACACTAACATGCACTACACTACCACACATGCCGGGAGACCGGTCGGGAACTTACAGCTTGTCCCGGCAGGAACGGTGCCTCGCTGGTGGGAGATTCTTTGGTGAGGGGAAAACCCTGCTAGTCGACGGTAGGTCGGTGCCAGATCTCGCCATCCAACGGGGAAAAAGACCGCCACCTCTCTAGAAGAAAACACGCACTACACGTACTGGACTAATGACCTAAGTAGTTGAATCGCCCGGAAACACGAACGAAACAATCAATCAATCTATCTATCAGGTTTCCACACTACAGAGTCTCTGACCGGGAGATCCTAGGTTTCAAACCCCCAGCCAGCGCGTGGGGTGGGTGGCGCCGGCGGAGAAGGTAATGTGGAGGCGGTCGGGGATGGAAACTCCAAGCGCCGCGCCGCTCCAGCCCTCGCGCTAATTACCGCGAGGCGCCTTTGTGATCGAAGTATTCGGGCGGCGCCGCCAGATCGCGTGGCGGCCGCAACCGCGAGCCTCCCGTCGCCGCGCGTGTGGGAATGTTGGAAAGCGCGTCGACTTCGCCAACTTCTGCGTTCCCTTTCTCCTGCCTTCGGTTCCCGAACACACGAACTTTGGCAGAATGATGATCACCCGGTCTGGTTTGTCTCGGTGTTAGATGTGCCGATCTTAGCGGCGTAGCTGATTATGGGCGTCAACTGTCACTGCGGTGACCCTAGGGCGCAAATTCCGAGGTTAGCACTATTTTCGACACTAGCTTGATAGCTAGGTCCTTCGCTGTCTGGAAAAGAATTCTAGCGGCCGGTTGCTCTTTCCGGTTGTTTTCCGTATTTTTTCGATTAATTCCAGGCTCGTGCCGGGGCAATTCTCTAAAATTGGTTAAATGCCGAGCGCGATCTTTCTTTCTCTTCCTTATCCTATCATCAGCTTTTATTAACAGACCCTTACACTTACTTCTACTACACCACCACACTTGTCGAGAAACCAGTCGGAAACGTACAGTTTGTCTCAGCTAAGGCTGTTCCCCGCTGGTGAGTGATATCTGATTTGGGAAAATCCTGCAAATCGGTGCCGGATACCACCATCTAGTGGGGAAAGATCACTCTCACCTCCCGTAATAAAACATGTATTACACTTACGGAACTAAAAATCATATCAGTTTTCGCCCTCGAAAACACGAAATAGTAATTCAATCAACCAATCTATTTCCCTATTCTACGTGCACCCCGACTTTTTCATTGGGATATCTCACATCTTTCCTTACACTCTCCTCTTTAAAGAGTAATCTTATCTCCCATTATCTCTTCTCTCTATCTTCATTCTCATTCACTTTTGTTAATCATTCATTTCTGTGTGTGCCGATTTCCAATTCACAACTGCCTGCATTCACTCATTAACACATACATTTCACTTTGCTGTCTTTTTGTTCATTTTTAAAACTTGTGTTACTTTACTCCTTTTCTCCTGAATTCCCTGAAACCCCTTCGCTACCTTCAACCTCCTTCCGATCGTGAAGGCACCCTTTGTCTTGTTTTCCTCTAATCTCTCTTTGAAGACTTTAGATTTCAGTTCTCACTTTCACTCATGCCTTATTGCTACCTTATTTATGTAAATCATTTTCTTATCAGTTCCTCATGTATTCACTTACACTCAGTCTCTTCTTTTGTACCTTCAACATTTTTTCTTATGCCCTTTTTTTGCATCTTTGTCCGATATTCATTGCTCTTCTTTTTTTACCTTCTTCCCATCCTTCTCCTCTCAGTCTCTGACATTCCTTCCGCGCTTCATGTCCCCGCAGCAGCGTCATTGCTGGGGCAGGGGACGGGGTCAGCCGGCGCGTGAAGGGAGGGGGGAGGCGCGGAGGGGAAGAGTGGGGGCCAAATGGCCTGGCGGCGGGGCGGCGTGCGAAGCCCTGTGCCCCTGTGTGTGTTAGCGCCCGTCTCCAAATTATTCACGACTCCAATCTACTTTGCTCTTTGCATTTAATTGCTGCGTGCAGACATACTCCAAGTCGGACCCCGGGCAGGCGGGAGGAGGCACGCTGCGGCAGAAGCGGGGACGGGGCAAGCAAGCGGAGGAGCGTAGAAAGAGAGGACGATAAAATGAGGAAAACGTCTGGGAGGAGTGGGAGAAAAGAGATGAAGGGAAAACGAGGTGGAGATTCCATTTCCGAACCCGTCGCCTGCTCTTTGTCGCCGCGTCTCTTCTTGTTTCCGTGGCGGGCAAACTTCTGCGCCTCCTCCTTTTCCACATCTCCCCTCCTTGGCCTCGTCCCCCTCCCCTCCCCGCCCACCCGCCGTGTTGCTCGGCCGCTTCCGAGGGATACGGGCGGCCTGTCCCGCCGTGAACCTTCCCCGTCCCCGCCCCTCGCGCTCGCCAGGCGTCCCCGCCCCTCCTCCCCTCCCCTCCCCCGCCAGGCCAAAGTTCGCCGCTAATCATGATTTCCCAGACCCCTGGCGAGATTTACAAGCCGTGATTGTTCACTTGCGCGCCGCGCAGGGCTTCGGAGCACATCCGCAGGATAAAGGACAACCCAATAAGAGCTGGCGAGGAGCAATATTGTGTTACACAATTTTTAGGGGATGCACACACGGCGGAAAGTTATGTTTTACCCTTTCATTCTTTTGAACTAATAATACTTTGATAATACTTATATGTATGAAATTGGAAATACGGGCTCGAACAAATGAAGTGTTTGAATTTCTAACGTTAATTTATATTTAGTATTTACAATTTTGAGATATTGAAAACAACAGTTAACAACATATTTTCGTCCCGTATCTCCTTGTCCCTAACCCGCGACCCTAATAACCTTTCCCCGCTCGTTCCCACCCTGCCCACTCCCTTGGCCGCTATTCCGCCCGCAAGGCCAGAGATCATTGCTAAACCGATCCCTGGTCCGAAATTCACGACATCATTGTTCAATTCTGTCAGAGCTTCTGCACTTGTCTTCAGGGGCCAGAGGGAAACGAATAATGTTTTTAATCGACTGCACCCAAAAATCAGGGTTACGCTTTTCAATATTGACTTTTTGACTTGCTTCCTGCTCTCGGAGGATTTGAACATTGAAATATTTTAATTATCAAAGAACTAAACAATTAATGATTAGCGTGTAAAAGTTTGTACAAACCTAAGTGACTGATACTAACTTATCTATGATTAAAAAAACAATGAATTGAAAGTATTGAGTGTAAAAGAAGATAACCCACACGGAATCGATTTTTGAATTTTTGCAAGTGATCAAATTAACCCATTAACGCCCTCTGTACTCGCCCGGGTACACTAGTTCGTGACCTAGTTCTGGCGCACACGTTAGTTTAATTTTTCAAATGGTTGATTAATTTGGTAACAAATGTCGTTAGTTGTATACATTGAATTGAAATTCTGATAGTTCCGTATTACAAACAATGATTTTGTGCATTGTCGTTGCTGGTTGCTTATTGATTGTGCCGGTGAATTATTAATTATTTAATTATTAACTTTTTTGTGTAAAAATGAGGTGATTTCAGGTATAATAATGTGAAGAGTGGTCAAATTGTGGGTTTAGGTTATATTTAGAATAAAACGAAAATATAGACTTCTCTTTCGTGATTTACCCAGGCAGATACAATGGGCGAATACATATAATATTTTACTAATTGCTTTCAGAGTTGATTGAATTATAATGACACATAAGAAAGTATTAAATGCGGCTGATAATTATTATTTTGAATTAGTTCTATTATGGACGAAAGTGATGACTCCGACGTGGAATATGACCTTATTAAATGTCCACCTGAACCTGATGCTGTAACTGATGAGGAAGAAGGAAACGTCGATAATTTGGTGTCTTCTACACTTCCTAACTACACTAGAAGTAGTTAGTCGGCATTTAGAAAACGAATCAGATCGGGAAAGCAGTGACGACGAGCCACTTGCAACACTGACTTCCATTGATATGCGACCTCCAATTGTTGATAACGTTCCTTCTTGGAGAAACATGTTGCCCATTTACTCTACGACACAAGTAACGGAAGTCTTTGAAGACAGACGCAATTCTATAATTAATGCTCTTATAACTTTATCTCCACTAATGTTAATTGAAAAAATTTTTGACGACAACATTTTTGATTTGATTATTCAAAACAGCATATTATACGCAGGCCAGAAAAACAGACTCACTTTTGATTTGAGCAAAGACGACTTCAAAGGATTTCTAGGAGTTTTACTGCTATCACAGGTTTCCAACTGAACAGGCATATTGGAATTTGAATGAAGACCTCGGTGTTCAAGAAATCGTTTTCTCAACATCAAAAGAAACCTGCATTTTGCCGACAACACTCTTGCGTCCAATGACAAAATGTTTAAAGTTCGCCCTTTATTTTGACCTTTTAGAACAGAATTCTTGCCAATGGAGAGTGTTTCACGAAAAATTGGCATTTTTTAATCTATTAAGATGAGTTGTCTGCCATAATAGAGTTCGTTGGCGTTGCGAGAAATGCCAGAAAATCCTTTGTGCCGAAAGACCATGCGTTGGACATTTTCCCATTGATCTGCCCGTTGTACTTGCTTGGGTACACACCTTTATTTCAGTTCTTTCTTTAGCTTTACAATTTTTATGATAATTTCCTATTTTGTGTGTGTTTTGATTGTAGAAATACAACTTTAAATCAAAAAAGCATTGTACATTTTCTTTGGGCATTAATGGGTTAAGGTTTAAACCTAAGTGTGTTACGCAGAAAGAGCTGGTGGATGTAGGAGTCATAATGAAATGTACCATCAATGTCTCGTCATAAATTATTACGAGATCGTGCCGTTTTAACTGACATCATTTTAACTTAGGACTATTATATTCGTGACCCATTCCGAATTTATAGAAAACTATGGGCGCCAGGAACAGGTTACGATAATTGATAATTAAAACCAATGCTTCCACAGCTAATCTTAACGAATGGATAAATGTCCGGCTAGCTGGGTCAATGGGTCACATAATGGATAATCGCTATCGCCTAGATAGCCTATTATTTGATCTGCCGACTATACATTATGGCGAGGAATCTGAAAGGAAATAATTAAATATATCTCTAACTACTTATCAGTTGTGATTGACTAAATGAAAATCATCTTTTCATTTCCAAAAGATAATTTAACAATTTATTGACTTGTGAACAATTATTCTAGGTCATGACCTTTTAAAAGAAACCCTTTGTACTGCAGTACTTATCTAAACGCGATCTTGATCGACGGCGCTCCGCAGTATCTTCTCCCTTGAATGCTGATAATCCCAAGTCCAATTTCTCTCTTCTAATCTTGCGACGCTGCCGACGAATCCAGCCCTCACTGCCTAGAATATCTACCGGTTCTTTCTTAATATTCACAGTTCCTAGTTCTTCCCAACTACGTGGTAAAACATTAAAGTCCAAAACCGCAATATAAAAAAAAACTTTCGAAGTCCTAAGCGAATTTAACTGCTGCACATCAACTTTCAGAGTCCGAAAACTATTGATTCTCACGCCAACCGTACAAGTCCCACTCCCCTAATATTAAACTCGCGAGCGATCTGTACCATTCGACAGCCTCTATCAGAATGTCATTTACTCCTCCGTTTTTAGCCCTCAACGCCTCGGTATCCATCCTTCATTCTTATTTTTTAAACAAAACGACAAACTTCGACAGTCTATTCTCAGGAGTTGACAGTCAATTCTCCCTGAGCCAATCCATCCTATTCTTACCAAATCAAGTAGCCACGCCCTCGATAGTCATTCCTTTCTAGACCAATCCCAAATTACCTTATATGTCTTTCTAGCCAGCGCCCCCACCTATTCAAGGCCTGAATGCAGTTTATTGACCTTGCCAATCACTACGCCGGCGTTGCTAAGGCTGTATATTGCCATTCGCAGATCCTTTTAACCCAACCCATTTACAGCAAATGTTACTGTCAAAATATATAATATATTGGTATATCACAATAAATAGCATTATTTGTTTCTTACACTACATGAAAAATAATGCTAATTGATTCATATATGATCTGCGTCGCCTCTGTTCACGAGCGAATGTAACACTTGCCAACCATCAATCTCTGAGGAAACGTATTAAACAGAAGCACATCTATTATCAATCGTAATATGTCTTCCCATTAGTGCGCTGATCAAAATATACAAACCGTAGTGGACCTCACAGAGCAATCGTTTTCTGTTAATTGAACCTACATAAACCTGTATTTTAAACGTACAGAAAAGAAAACCTTACAGAAAGGAAAACAGAACGGATTTATATTTCACGGGTTTAGCTTTGATCCTAAGCAAATGTATCACTCAAAAATATTTGGACGGTGTTATGCACCAACCAGCTAAGCACCATTTTTGGAAAAAAATGAGATATGCACGCTATCAGTTGCTGTGGACCATGTTCTAAGTGTACGCAAAATTTTGGCGCCAAATCTGTAAAAATAGCCCTGTAATTAACGAAAAATATAAACGCTATCAGTCATATCAGGGATTATATGTTTCGCAACAACCGGCTATAAACCAAGATCTTCAATTTGCTGTTTATAATTTCACATTATGCAGGTAAGCGCCAGTTATTCCACTCATGTTTGCGTAGTTTGGCGCGTCAATGAATGAAATAATTAAATTAGGTACAGTTTTTATAGCTGAAAATGTAATGAAACCTTTGAACACGATTATTTCAAAACTTGTATGATGTCGCATAGGCGGTTGATGCATCCGTTCATTTTTTCGTTTGTAAAAACTTTTTTTTATAATTGTAACGAGAGCAGAAATCATTTTGAGCTCTAAGGGAAATATATGAATAAATTAATGAGTGAACATATGAGTTTTCTGTGAAATTCTTGTGCGCGGAGTATCTACTTTTCACAAAATGCTTGTTTCTTCCTCAATTCTCATTACTTTCTACTCAATTTACTTTTTATAACCTATGTTGAAGTCATTTTAGAATCGTTGGTTACAAACTTTGATGCTTTGGGTTTAAAAATATTGGTTGTTAGGTATATTGTACCTAAAGTTTGTTTAGGCGCATTCCGTTTTCTATGTTTTGATCTTTCAACACTTCTTCATCCACTCTAACTTACAGGAGAGAAATACCATTGATGACGACAAAAACGTAAACGGTATATACTTGGGTTCTACAAATAATCTATTTATTAAAAAAATAATAATTTTCATTTTGAAAGCTATTTGTACTTTCTACTAATACAAATTGTGTAATTTGTATGTAAATGAAAGGTAATGGACCCTAGATGTGTTTTAACTTGCTCTTATCAACGACTTTCATAGATTAAACACTAAATTTTAATATCGTAAAATTAATAGAATTAACGATAAAGTGCTGTAATTTACCATTACGTTATACTCAAAGTTCTGTAGACTGAATGTAGCCGGCAAAGATGTGTAGCTGACAAACAAAGTAGTGTTGTCCTTGGCCGCTTTGTTGTGCGAGTTGCAATATATATTTAAAAAGAAGTCGATGAATCATGAGGTTATAGTTAAGGAAGCAAAAATAGAGAGATTTTTGAGTCAGAAGACTCATTGTTTTTAAATGCAAAAATTAGTGTGTATTTATGAACATAAGGTTCTGTAATCTTTGCACATGTGTGTCCCTTGACGAAAGAAATGAGTGTTTATAACTAAATGTGATATATTACGTATTTGAATTAAGAAGAATAACAGATTTCCTTCAGACAGTCCTCTGCAACATATTAAAGTACACATACTGGCAAATATAAAACATTCAATTATATTTCCAGAGACGTGTTTAACACCATGTTGGCAGTGAATAATAATTGCATTGTTCACGGATTTGTAAACCTCCCTCATTTCATTGGTCTTGGAGAATAAATAGTTAAAGACATAAAACCATGTTTTTCAGGTTGTTGATTTCCCTTATAGTGCATATCGATTTCTTAGTTCACAAACAGAGTATGTATACTCATTATCAGTTTTGAGTTAATACTCGTACCATTTTTTTGAGCTCTCTCGTTCATATCTGGCAAGTATACAATGAATATATGTTCATAAAAGAGGGATCATGCTTTTTTCCGGGTATCAAGTACCGAGACTTCATATGCAATTGTATCTTTAAAAATTTTCGTGTCTTGGTTTTCTTGAAATTAGGAATTCTGTAAATACAATGTGTGTGCTCTAAACCATCTGGATGTTGTACTTTTCTACAAGTCGTTCGTGCTATGTAATCCCATTGGTTCAGCTAGTTCTATTTATAACTGCACATCACAAGAGTGTCTACAAGATTCCACTCGATGTTTCACTTCAGATCAATTCATTATTTATCTCATCATATGATCGTTATCCACTTTGTTTTATTTTGTTGACATTCATTTTCATCCAAATATTGTGATTTTCATTTCAGTCAGTTGCTTTTAATGTGCCAGTTATCGAGGTTGCAGCACTTCTGATTCCACTGTGAGTGTGAGTACCATTTTAACCACTTCGACTCTCCCGAGTATTTCGAGGAAACACTAATTACTTCCTCCTGATGGCGGAGTGTGGCTTGACTACCGCCAGTGGGCTATATCGGTAGGTCAGTAAATTTGTTGTTAATATTTATTAAATAGAGCTCTTATTGATGTGATGAATTCTTCTATCTCGTTTGAGTGACTACTCATCGATCTTTTTCAGAGATGGTGGTCGCTTCGCCACCTCAACACTGACACTCGGTTTGCTGTAATATTCGTGTAAATTCTATTCGAGATGTGTTTAATGTTTAATTTAACGTTTGTATCAGGCGTGGACGAGAATGTTTGATCTTTCAGGCGTAAGTGAGTGGCCAGTGTTTGACCTTTACCCGGCGCGAACCGTCCCTTACTGCAGTTGAGCCCATACGTCTCGCACTGAGCGAATCTATTTTCCTTAATTAGAATTTTCTCTTAATGAGAGAGGTCGCGCTCAGTCTCGTTCACAATGGAGAATCTGAGAATTTAATTGCCTTTAGATGTGCTGTTTGATTCGGAAGGTCGGAGAACGTTTCAGAAAGTTTGGTAATTCATCGTTTGTACGGGTTCATGTGAATTAAATAATTATTATATTCATTAATCGAATGAATACAGTTGAATTCGAATGTAAAGTGGCTTCCAAAACGAAAGAAATTAAATTTTAGAAGTCAGATTTCCTACGAAATAAAATTAACTTGTTCCTTGCACATGTTAGAAGGGAAACGCAGTTTTTCTAATTTGGAGTTACTTTATTTCAGTTTTAGTCACGTGATTTGATTTTCTCAGGGTCTTTAAGACTTGACTGAGCGTAACACGTCTTTCCGTGCTCTCCTTTCATCCAGAGAAATTACAGTTTGGAAATTCATTTCATCGTCTGCGCAACTAGCGTAGTATGCCTCTCTCACAAAGCTACGAGAGGGGTGCCTCCTCTTTCTTTAATAATATAAGCGGCACCAGGCTCTATAAACCCGACCTCATTAGAACTTTGCTCCGTTCCTTTTAACCTCACTTTTCGTTCACTCGAATTGTTTTACCTTTCACCACCCAGCAACTTCAGAGTCTACCACAATTTGCATCCGCCATATTACAATTTACCGCTAAATGTGCTGGGGAATAAAATTACCATTAAGTTTACATAGCAATCTATGTCCTTAGGTAAAATGCCGTCGGGAGGGATGTCTGGACGGAGTGCGGAGGGGGGATCATGCTGGAGACGGTCTACCCGCAATAGCAGTTCCGCGATTTTCTTGAAGCACCTCGCATGAATATATGAATAGCCTGCGATGTGTTCGCACTCGGTGGGCTTCCGGTTGGCAATTGCCGCCCGTGCCGCATTCCGTGCTGCAGGGAGTCGATGGGCACAGGTCGATGGTGCCGAATGCCAGGACCAGCGCGATTCGGGGTTAGTATGAATTTTAAATTTTCGCGCTTATTAAATTTATCACGAAACCGGGACCGCTTCATGAATTTTCATTGTGGAATATACATGTTAAGGATTTCTTTAATCTATTTTGTTAACACGTAATGGTGTGTGTAATACAAATTGCGAGAGAGGAAAAATTGTCGTTTATTTAATGTAGCGGTTTTCGTCATTACGAGCTATGACCGGGCGCAGGGTATATTTGCATTGGGGAGTCTGGGGAACGGAATGATGGAGGGGAGTGGGAAATACCAGAGGAGGATAATGGGAGGAGTGTGAGGCAAAGAGGATGGGAGGGGAGGAGATGAGGATGGGAGAGGAGAGGAGAGGAGAGGAGGATGGAAAGAACCAGGTTAGGAGGCAAAGAGGTTGGGAAGGGAGGAGAGAAAGACGGGAGATGAGGTTGGAAGATAAGGAGGCTGAGACGAATAGAGAGCAGGAGGTTGGGAGACAAGAAAGATGAGAGAGGTGGAGAGGAAGAAGAGAGAGGTGGAGAGGAAGAAGAGAGAGGTGGAGAGGAAGAAGAGAGAGGTGGAGAGGAAGAAGAGAAAGGTGGAGAGGAAGAAGAGAGAGGTGGAGAGGAAGAAGAGAGAGGCGAGAGGAAGAAGAGAGAGGTGGAGAGAAAGAAGAGAGAGGTGGAGAGGAAGAAGAGAGAGGTGAGAGGAAGAAGAGAGAGGTGGAGAGGAAGAAGAGAGAGGTGGAGAGAAGAAGAGAGAGGTGGAGAGGAAGAAGAGAGAGGTGGAGAGGAAGAAGAGAGAGGTGGAGAGGAAGAAGAGAGAGGTGGAGAGGAAGAAGAGAGAGGTGGAGAGGAAGAAGAGAGAGGTGGAGAGGAAGAAGAGAGAGGTGGAGAGAAGATTAAAGAGGGGGAGAGGAAGATTAAAGAGGTGGAGAGGAAGATTAAAGAGGTGGAGAGGAAGATTAAAGAGGTGGAGAGGAAGATTAAAAGAGGTGGAGAGGAAGATTAAGAGGTGGAGAGGAAGATTAAAGAGGTGGAGAGGAAGATTAAAGAGGTGGAGAGAAAGATTAAAGAGGTGGAGAGAAAGATGAGAGAGAAGGAAATGAAGACGGGAGAGAATAATGGGAGGTATGGAAAAGACGGGTGAAGAGATGAAAGAAAAAAAGTGAGAACCGGCGGACAGTTAGAAGGAAAAGTTTTAGAGATAAGGAAGAGACGTAGAGAGAGGGAAGAGACATAGAGATTGGGAGGAGAAAAGGGGATGGCAGAGACAAGACAGAAATGAGAGAGATGACAGAGAAAGAGGGCAGAGAAGAAAAGAGAAAAGAGTAAGGCTAGGGGAAGGGAGATGGAGGAGAGGCAAAGATGTGGGTGGTGGTTAGCGTGAGGGCGGTGCGGGAAGGGCTTGGAATCGGTGAATAGGCGGCGGCGGAGGTTGCCTCTCTCCAGAAGCGCCCTGCGCGAGGGGTCGCCCTCCGCGTCCGCGCCGTGTAGCGACGCCGAGTGCAGTGTTAGGGCTCTTGTGCTTTTCGCTAACTCCCGCGCAGCGCGGGCGATAACGAGGGGCTTAGGGGCGCGGAGGGCGACGTTTGATGATACACGGACTGCGCGCTGCAGCGTGATGGAATGCGTCGGCGGCTGGCGAGCCTGTTAGCAAACACTCTGCCCTGGTGCGTGTTTGAATTCCCACTCCGAGAACCGGATACTCCATATCGACCTAGAAAAACATCCGTTCCAAAAAAGTCTGTATTTAAAACAATCAGGAGTAAAAATAACGTAGAAAATGGGGGTCTTTAAAGAAAGATATTGAAAGAAGGTCATGTAGAATATTTAAAAAAAAAGTATTTTTGGCTCAACTTGGATAATATATATATGCAATTTTCATTTTTTAAACCTTTTTCTAAAAAAGGCTCCGAAGTTGTTTTACAAAAATGTTCTCGTATCATTCAGAAGATAGTAAAAAAGTTGGTGTTATGCTCATTTCCACCAAAATTTGAAAAATACAAAAATGTAACATTTCAAAACTATAAAATCGAAGATTTTTTATCTTAGAAATAAAATAACATATGCTCTAAAATAACTTTATTTAAGAATGGTCAAGTACATTTGTGATACAATGAGAAGTTTCGCTTAATTTGTGTTCAAAATTAATACAATTAATACAAAAAATATTTTCTCAAAAACACTCGAAATTTTTCTTTGTACTTTCTCCTCGTATATATCAAATTAATAAATAAGAACAAATAGGTAGTGCAAGTATCATTTTTGGGAAACTCTCTCTATTTTCGAAAATTAGAAGAAGTGAACATTTCAAAAGAACAAAATTGAAGCTAGAGATTTGTGCCTTGTTCTTCGAGTCTCCTGTGCAGAGTGAGACACTCCTTGCCTCTTATGCACCTACCCACCTCAAATCCCGTTCTGAAACATCAACATTTTACGAGAGGTCATGTACAATGTCTTAAAAAACCTGGTAATTTTTGTATTGTTTCTGTTTGAAATTAATGCAATTTAAGTCAAAATATTAAAAAAAACTGCTCTTAATTTGTCTTTAACTTTTTATACGAATAAAATAATTGCACAGCTTTCATTTTCGTTGGTTTATCTGAAATTTTGAAAAATGCGCACCGGAAACAATGAACGAGGCAATTCAATTTTTAAACGTAGGCTCCAGATGGTACGTCTGAGCGGCTGCCAGTGGTAGTGATAAGGCGCGAAAAAAAAACGTTAGCTGGTTAAAACCACTTTTCCAGATTTGTGTAGTAGTACAATATTGCATTGCCGTTGCAAATAATGCGAGAAAGTATGTGCTGTTGTAGCTCTACTAGTTCTAAAAGGTAGGTGATCGAGGTACAATGGAAGGAGCTCCCAAGTTCAAAGTCCAAGATACCTTTGTACCAAGTGTCACTTTACATACCGTTTTAAATCAAAATATTAAATTGAAATGTGAAGTATAAAATTAAACAGCAATTATCACAATAAAATCATTGTAGAAGTTTCGGTTAGAGCTCAAATAACAGGTAAGTTTTCTACTACTAAGAAAGAAAACATGCCAATAAAGAAAATCGCCAATGGTTCAGGCATCTCCTCTTACAGTAAAACTTCTAAAAATATTTCTCTGTAATAGACTTTTCATATTTTCCCACTGTAGTGATTTGTACATCTTTGTCGCGGATATCTCTGAAACGATCACATACAGACAATTAATTCTGAAATTATTTGAAAATTACGATCGTATGTCAAATGGCACCATTAGTTTAAAATGTGTATTATCCTTCTATACATGAAGTGCTTGGTTATAGATAGTTCTTTTGTACTTAGAGTTCGTCTGATAAATAAAATATAGTTTTAATTTATCGTTTCTTGCCACAGAGTGAAGAACAAATACATTCGTAGAGCAGAGACATAACTCCACATCAGAGTACATAAACCAAATTTTGTAATCGACATGGCGAATATGTTAGTACAGATATCTGAATGCCGACGGGAAAGTCAAATATGATTGTTTAGATCCATCCTCATAAATCCTCAATTCTAAAATATTTTATTAGAACAGAAGTAATTATATACACACAATCAACATGTTAAAAAATACGTTTGCTGAATATTATACTAGGTTATTAAAACTCAATATTAAATAAACCATTTTATTCTCATAATACTAGATTTCTACATTAGAACAAGATTTATATATAAAGAAACACATACTATACACAACACCCAAATTTCCTAAAGGTGCATAGGTATTTCATAAGCTCACTACTCCCATTTTTCGAACGCATCATCGTAATCATGTTTTCACTTTCAGTTTCACACAATCACACAATCACTTTCTTTTTTCGATTTTTTGGATTTTGCCCAGGTACTTTCGCCGTGTTCCTCATAAATGTGTTATGTTTATGTTGAGATCAGCTGTTAGGAAGAGGCCTGTTTGGTTATTGTTACCTTTCAGTTTTGTATTGTGACGTTTGCACAACGTGTTTTTCTTGAATGTTTGTCTGTTAGCTTGAAACTAGAGAAATACTGTAAGAAATAAAAATACATTATTGAAAATAACATTTTTAATTATGATCTGTTTTAGAAAAGTAGGAAAGTGTAATTATAAATTGAATTCAATTTTTTTTCTGAAATTTAGTGATTTTTCTCTCATGTTGTTGGTGGGCACATCTCTTTCGGATATATTCTCATAACCCATTGCACCGATAACAGGAAATTTCACGGTTCAAAGTGTTTAAATATCTTTATTCCATTTTAGGAAAAATATTACTTAAATTATTTTACTCGAAGTCTGATCAAGGGTAGATAACATAAAATATATATTTGTGTTTGTGCACCATGTTCTTGTGTTATAATGCAATTAAGATGGCCTACCAATGGCAAGTACGGGATAAAGATGGAGTACATGTTCACCTCTATGCCATTACCTTCCACGATGTCCGCAAGGAAGAAGGTTAGCCGTCGATAGTGCGGGCGACGGTGGCGGCGGAGAGCGATCGATCACATTCTGACAGGTGGAGCGTGGGCGCGGTGGGCGGGGGCGGAGCGGCGTAGGCAGATGGGCCCCGTAACGCGAGTGGTTGTCCGGGGAATTGGCGGCGACGCACGGACCAATTACAGTTCGATTTCATGGTTATTACAGTGGTTCGCACTAACGTTGTTTTGCTCGCGCCGTGTCGCCGTGCG
>JAHLJT010002406.1:107183115-107296416 GCA_031308135.1 Acheta domesticus | reverse complement strand
TGTTGCATAGCTACCTGTGCATCGCTGCTGACCCACCCATCGACCCACTCAGCCGCCCGCCCTGACGCCCGCTTCCACGTTCGCTGCCCTCGCACGCTCACCCACGCTCTCACTTACCTACGAACTCACGCAACTTAGGTAATGACAACCCACCCACTTGCCTTCTTACCCACTCACAGAGATTAAATCCCAATCACCCACCTGCCCGCCGGCCCATCCACTCGTCTCTCCGCACACACTTTCACCCGTCCATCGACCTGTCCACTGGCCCGTCACTGGCCCGCCCACTGGCCCGTCCATTGGCCTGTCTACTCGACCGTCCACTGGCCCGTCCACTGGCCCGTCCACTTCGACCGTCCGCTCGACCGTCCACTCGACCGTTCACTCGACCGTCTTCTCGCCCATCCATTTGCCCACCCACCCATCACCCTCCTCCCGTCCACTCTCCCGCCCGTCCACTCGCCCGCCTGTCGTCTCGCCCACCCGTTCACTCACTCGCGCCGCTCACATATCACCCTCCTCCCTCTCGCTCGTTTGCCCGCTCACCCACCATCCCCTTCCCCCTTGGTTTCGTCGTCTGCTCGCACGTATGCACGCACGCACACACACACACACACACACACACACATACACACCCACACACACACGCGCGCGCACACACTCAACGCCAGATTACACTTTCTCGCTTCTCCATCTTTCCCCTTCATACCCCCCTCTCTCTCTCTCTCGCACACAAACACACACACACACACACACACACACAAAACAACTAACACCCAACCACTACAAACCTATCAAACCAACCCTAAACGCACCAAATAACTCACCCACCAACTAATCATAAACCCACCAACCATAAACCCACCAACCAACATTACTCATTTTAAACGTACCCATCCACCAATCCACCTTAAGGCAACAAACAATGCGCCAACCAATTCACCCATCCTCATAAAACCCACACTTTTCCCCTCTTGCCCATACACCCGCCTCTCCTGCTGCTCGCCGCTCGCTCGCTTACCCGCCCGCACAGCGTTCCGCGTATTGGCACGGACGTCCTTGTGTATAATTATTGAGGGTGATCGATCATGAGAGGAAGACGACCAGACGTAGAGTGAGCAATGCACTTCTCCGAGAGACAGATGCGGTCGCGACGATATTGACTGGCCCTGCAGGGGCCCTCACCACCATTGAAATGGACAGCAATGGTAAGTGACGGAGCATCGGAACATTAACCCTACAGCGGACGCGTTAGTTATTACTTCAGACCGGACACACTACAAATACAAAATATTCAAACGAGAAGATACTAAAAATGAATCGGCATATGCTAGAAGGTCCTTAGTCAAGAAAATTGCTGCATTGAGATAAACCTATTATCACAATAGAGATAGACGTCTTTATCGTTTTATGGTATGACTTCTGTCTGATGCCTATTTAGGATGATATAAAACATACGGCAGTGAATATGATGCATTTTGAAAAGACCTCAGTCAATGACTGAAGTCCTTGTAAAGTGTTATGTTGTCATACCTGAGTGTTCGTAATATATTCCTGTCTAAGAAATATTTATTTTATTTACGACAGTTGACAACCCATATGTTTTACATTCATGACTTTAATAACAACAAAGATGAAATATTTGCATACCATGAAGGGAAAGGAAAGCAAGGACTGGATAAAGTACAGTAGGACCCTTCCTTTACAATTTTTCTCAGAATTCCTCAACACGTTGCTGAAATACATTTGTATTCTGGATAAACTGAGGAGAACGAAATAAAAATCACATCATAGCCAGATTTTGCTGGCACTAACATCAAGCGATTCAACAAAACAGAGCACTATTTCCCTGTGAGGAGGCATTACTTCCTTTCGTGTGACAGGGATATTGGCACAATCAAAAGAGAGCTAAGAAAGCCTGTTAGGTTCTACACAGAACATGAACTTACAAAACTTAAAATATTTTCTAGCAAACGTAGCAAGTGCCTTGCAGTAGAAATAGATACCTTTGATATACTTGACTTCAGAACTTGGGCAACAGTATTAAACTAGTGGTGCTATAGAATGGCACAAACTTTTTCGTATTAGTTTTCTATTTCCTTCGGTCTCGGTTAGCTCCGAATTGTCACATACTCGTGCCAGCTGCCCAAAGTATATTTTTTGACATTTTCTTATCTAACGGGAGAACAAACTATTTGTTAGCTCGTAAGTTAGGTGTATTTTTTAAAAAAATTATTTTCTATTCTCAAAAAAAAGTTCAATTCTTTGTGTTTTATACTATAGTCTAAACTAACATACAATATAATTATATTCAATTTCTATGAAATAGTGTGTATTTCACGAACAAAGCGAAACAAATTTTACTGTCGACAACAATGAGAAAAACATCCAAAATAGATCAAACTTTTCTAAAATACCATTTTTATTCAGTATAGTTTCATTCATTCCAATAGAACTGTTAGTTTTTTAGTAACGGAAAGGTCAAAATTGTTACTAGAAGCTTGGAGTATTCAACAGTGTACCTGTCCTTAAGTTCACGGAGTAATGATTGTGTAGAGGTGTATGGTAGGAAGGAGTCCGAGCGAGGCAGGGTGGATTGATTGATTGATTGGTAGTGATTCCGGACGCGTCAACTACTATGGTCATTAGTCCCGTAAGTGTAGTATGTTTTTTTCTCTGTGGGTGGGGGTATTCCTCCGCTGGACAGCGAGATCTACCGTCGACAAACGGGGTTTCTTCAGTCAGGTACCTGCCACCGGCGATGCACCGCCCCAGCCGGGACTAGCTCTAAGCTCTCGACCGGTCTCCTCGCAAGTGTGCTAGTGTAGTGCATGCTTTTGTGTCTGTAAGGGGGAGAGTATAGAACAGGGAAGAGGTAGGAAAGATCGCGCGCAGTCCGTGACCGTTTGTTAGGGTACTGCTCCGGCATTCGCCTGGTGTTGATCGGAGAAACCACGGAAAAATACCAATCAGAGCACACGGCCATTAGAATTCTCCTTTAGACAGAGCCTGAATTCGACGTAGGTGACAAGTTAGTGAGGAAAATCCTGCTACCGTCGGGACTTGAACTAGGACCTTCCGGTCAGAAGAACTGCAGTGACATCAGTCGATGCCCTGAGCTATCTCTCATGGTGGTAGAGTGGTGTCGAGCAACGCAGGGTCATAAAGGACAGGGTGGGGCTGATTGTGGGGTTGAGCATTGTAGGGAAGTTCCCAAACATTACATTATAGATTTCCGACATTCTTCTGTATGTCGAATACATAATTCTGAAAATAAATACCCGGAAATCGCGGAGGACTTCAAATAATCAGCGCAAAGGAACGTAACAAATTACTATAAACATGTAGTTACAAATAAAATATTTATTGTGTAGTAAAGAAAGCAAAGTGGTTTTAGATAAAATAGAACAAAAAGATGGTGTGATTACTAAGACAATATTGTCATGCTTTATTTTTCATTTACAACCTAATGCTAGTACTAAGTAGTTAACGTGATCAGTAATGGTAATGTGACATGTTCTTTGTTAGTACTGTCACCTTATATAGTAATATTTATGACATGATATACTGCTTTGTAATAATCATGATAAATAACGTTGATTTAATTCGCCATATTGATTGTAGGTTGTATAGCTAATGAATATATTAAATCGAATAAAATGCTCTTTACGACTCTAAAACCTGTTTCTCACAGGTAGAACATCGCGAGTTGCCACCGTTAAGGAAATTACAAGAGATCACGAGTAAACAAACTCCAAATGTGCATAGTCCTGGAGTGACTACTACACTAAGTGATTAACTCTGAGCAATGTATCATTTGGGGAAGACCATTTTGACATCAACTAAACTAGCTAAAGGACATAATTGAGGTAAGCACTTGGGTTGAATTATACGCTATTGATTATACGTCATTTGTACCGTCTATCTAGTCATGCTGTGAGCATTCGAGAAATATAAAAACAAACTATGTACATAGCACAAATGTAAAACTAAACGTGAATATTTATATATATATATATATATATATTATATATATATATATATATATATATATATATAGTAGGGTGTCCCTTATATTGCCCTAAAAATTTTTTTGCGAATTTTTTGGGCTCACCCCTAAATATTTTCCATTGGGTCAAATTTACTCAAATATAAATTCAACTCAATAGGTCGATATTAACCCGTGCCGACTTGAGCGCGAAATTTGAATGTTGATGATTTTTGGTTTGGTTGGGTTAAGCCAGTGGAAAACTCTATTGACTCATTTTTATTATATAATTTTATATAACACTTTACTTCATTTTCACTCTTTAGACTGAGTTATGGTTTTCACTTTTCTAGTGGGTATTTTTTTCAGTATTTCTTTCTTACAATATGCGTACAATGAACAAGGTTCTTGAACAACACAACAAAAATTGATTTCGCTCCTCATCTACATACAGTAGTCCATGAAAATCTTGCTTTAAATTCAACAGGTCTTTCAGCGTAGTCATTCACAGATTTCAACCTTATAAATAACATTTTAGCTTCTGAATATGAAGAGTTGCTTTTCCTGATCAAAGGCAGTTTTGAATAAAACAAGTACCCAACTTCAGGCAAGAGAATAGGTATCTGCTTTTGATTGAACACAAAGTCGGCAATTTGTGTCATTCAAATGATTAAATTGAATTAGGATATGTATTGTAAATTTACGAATTAACAATTAAAGAACGGTCATCGGTATGTAATTGCGCTTATCATATTATTCTTCATCCATTCTTTACAAAAAGGAAAACACACTAGCACGTGCAGATTTTCTCAGACTAACTTGCTACCATTTTGATTTTGATTTGTGGGTCTTGCTTCATCAGGGAGTACAACAGAACAACTCTTCTAATAAATAACTACATACGGTATCTACATTGTTTTAAAGTTGCTTTTGAAACTGTGGAATCTATCCTTTCATGCAATTTTAGGAATTTTATTAAGCATCTTGATAAGGAGCTTTTACAGCTGCACTGCCCTAAAGCCACTGGTTGACATTATCAGTTACAATCAACATAGAGACTTTATTTAAGGAATTTTTAATTACGCAAGATAGTTTAGATTTTGATCTGAGAAGAAACATTTTAAATATTAAATATCTCTTGCTATCTATCGAGATGGAGTACATTGCCCCGGGAAGATGTACAGTATCTATATTTTGTTACTTTCATAAAATTCCAACATTTCT
Organism: Acheta domesticus; assembly: GCA_031308135.1. Taxonomy (NCBI): domain Eukaryota; kingdom Metazoa; phylum Arthropoda; class Insecta; order Orthoptera; family Gryllidae; genus Acheta; species Acheta domesticus. The sequence continues at coordinate 107,291,204 of JAHLJT010002406.1, read as the reverse complement.
TTATTTTGGACTCATTAAAGAACACTTTCCAAGTTTTCTTTGCCTCTTTGAAAATTAATGGCATTAACACTCTCCCAGTTTTCCTTAAAATGCTAAAAAAAGGATTGCTTGGTACATTACGTATTTACATTCAAACAAACATTGTAAAATAAAATTTTATTTATGTGATGACGGCGCGGAAAAAACAATCTCTGTCCAAATTTTCTTCAAGAAAGACGTATACTCCTTCAAAACGTAAAGTGTTTGATGCAGTTGTATCATATAAAAGAATTTGTAGGCTTTTTCTTCTTGTAATGATCTTTGTCTCGCCCTTTCTTCTTTATCCGTGAGATGTTCGTCTAGTCCTGCAAGATAGCTTTTACATTCTGGCTCTCTCTGCCGAAATAAAAACATTCTTCTTCCAACGTAATTGTTAGTGAAGCATTCGGATGTGCAATATCAATAGATTCTTCAAATTGTTTCTAAACTCCTCTTCACGATGTTTAAAAATATCTTCTCGCTTGTATGCGGTTTTTGTAATTTTCCTCACTCCGAATAGTACAAGTTAATAAGTTCGTGCATACAATGGTGATTAGCTCTTGTCGGGATTCTTACTTTCTCCCAAAATATCATTCTTTCACGAACCACAAGTTTAGCGCTTGCACGAACTGTTTATTTTACTTCTCTTGTGTTATAAAATAAAACTTCAAGCACTTGTTTGATAGTAAATTGTGTCCAGTTATTTGGTGTTTTATATTAATAATTAATATTATGTCCTATTACAACATACTTTCTTCGGCACTGCATATATGACACTAACATATAATATTATGTTAGATTAGCAACCTGTACACACGAGTGACACGATCGATTAAAATTCATGTATTGTGCTCGGGCCTCACTCAGCGGTGGGTGATAGTTCTGGAGATGTTTGACATGCGAATTTTGCGCTCAAGTCGGCACGGGTTAGAATGCTCCGATTTCAACAAAATTTTGTATAGGCATGTTTTTAGGTCATTCGAACAAAATTGGAGGGTGAGCGGTCAAAAATTTGAAAGTCGGAAAATAAGGGACACCCTAATATATATATATATAAATGTTTTCTGTCTGTTTGTACCGGCACAACAGCCTCTGACAGAGCAAGGAGCTACTAGCGGCCTTGCGACCATGAGTTATCGGGTGAGTGTGGTTAGCACATAGACATCTCTACGCCGTATTCTGGTCTACTGAACTTGAAAAATGAGCTTTCTCATCGTCACACAGCAACATTGCAATGGGACGTTACAATGAAAGCGCACATTATAATCTGCCCCGACCGAGAGCCAAACTCTGGGTCGTGTCATGGAAATCAAGCACGCTGACCAGTGGGAGCAAAACGTTTTCACCTTTAATTAAATAATACATGTATTACAAGTTTCCATATCTGTAAAATAAAATTAGACAAAGATTTACACAAACTTTCAAAAACGAAATTAACTTATATCGAGGTCGTTAACGAGGTATAAAGGTAGTAACAGTAAATCGAGCAACATACATAAACACTCGTTAATTGCAATACCAGTATGAGAAAAACATTATTTTCGATTTATTAGGGACTGTAGCATACACACTATATTTTGATCCTGTAACATGTAATATCACGGTCATTCGGTGCAAAGAACTAGAGCTGTTTTATCGGACAACTCAAATACTGCAGAAATAACTGTTTTTAAGTCATTATTTATGATATTGAATTGATGAATATCACTAAAATTGGCTCTTATAATCGATATTGCATTTATTTTATCAATTGAACATTATATTTTCATTCTGGTGCTTTTACATTTCATTTATTTATATTTCAGTGTCAATTTCTTCTGAAACTTACGTGTTATATTTTCGAAAATGTTTCCTTGCATCTTTTAGAATCCGGAAAGTACCTCTCTTTCACCCAATTGAGAACTGTCCGTATCTCCACTTTGGGCGCGTCATTAGCAATTAACACCTCATCTGGCGCGGGCGCGTTCATCACAGCAGCTGCGACCTGCGCCAACAAAAATTCATGGCCATCTGTCAGCGCGGCGCGCGAGGCGGAAGACAAGTGCCGGGGAGGGCGAGGAGTAGGGGAAGGGGAGGGGGAAGGGAAGCGTTATGTCGGACGCGGCGCGCGCGATGGATATCGACTCCTGGCGCTTCGGCAAATGACGCGCTATGAATCTTAAACGAGCGCGGGGCAGAGCAACGCGGAGCGGAGCGGCGCCGAGAGAAGCGGGCGGCTCCGGCCTTCCCATTCAGACGCCATTCCCCCTCCCCCACTCCACCTCTGATCCCCCTCCACTCCCCCTTAGCTCCAACCCCGTCCCGGTCGCCTGCCAGCACGTGCTGCGACGTGCCTCGCGCCGCCCTGCGTTGGCCGGAGTTGCGCCAAGGGCCTTGCAACTCCCCATCAAAACTGGGAGCAAAGCTTGAGGGTGCTACTATAGGAGGCGCTTGTGTCGCCGGGAATAGCTGTAGGTTAGGCTCGCCAACTTCTGCACATCAAAATTGGCTGATGTTTGATAAATGCGAAAAGTGTCTTCTAAATGCTCAATTATTCATAATATAAACATATAACAAACCGCTAAAGAAAGCGCGAACTTCGACACTAGCTTTTATAACATTGCGTCTCGCGAACCTACGCAGCAGTCACGCACGTTTTAGGTATGGTTGGCAGCAGTTCGTGTTTTAGTTCCTGTAAGAAGGTGCTGTAGGAGAGGGCGCCACTGTAATGGTCTCCACCACGTTATATGGGAGTAAAAATGCCCTGGAGTTGCGCCTCTACAACTCGCACGGGCACTGCTGCATGCTTCACTTCTCTGCGTCGTATCCGCTTTGTCACAGCCGCGAACACGGCTTCAGCTATTCGGCACGCCTTATCGTCACGTCAGGTCATATCACGACTTGTTGTCACATCATGACTTGTTGTCACATCATTGAGTAGGTTCTTCACCTTTTCGTCTCGTCTAAATATTTGTCTCGTCTCAATGTACGGTCTCGTCTCCACACCTTTCCACATTATTCTTGTCTTACCTTCATATCACTTTTCATTATGATTATTTACTTATCACGGTTTACCTCCATGGATTCTCGTCCCGGTTTTTATCTTTGTTCATTACGATTCACCGTTCCGTCTCATCTTCATTTCTTATGGCCATGGCTTTCCATCTTCTTGTCACGACTTAATGGTACGTTTCATTACGACATTCCCATTTCTCCCATCTCCTGTCATGACTTTCCGACTTCTTATCACGTGGTTGTTTCATGAGTCACGTTGTTTGTCCACCTCCCTTTCCTTTAATCACATCCAGATATGTCTGGACGACTTCCTTTCCAAATGCATTTGAAATATAACATGCTTATGAAATATTAACTATTTTAATAGTATACTACAATTTATAAACATATACAAAAAAATGTTCAAATGACGATTACAAGCTGCATGCCATTTTATCATTTGAAATCGCTCCTAAACGAAAGTTGATACTGGGTATATCGATACTTGCGTATCGATAATCGATGCAATATAAGGGAGTTTGTGTATACCTTAGTGAGCAGCAATCATAACTTCTCGATCTTCTCAACAATCTCGATCTTTTCGCATGCACAGATCACAAAAGTGATGCGAAACTTCAATTGCGCATATGCAGAAGGTCGATAGTGGTGTCAATTGTTTTAATGTTCGAGGGTGCAAAAACTCCCAATTGATACTCCATTCAATGGTTGGTATCTGTACCAAATATTCAATGGAGATAGGTTTCGCAACTTGGTGTTTAACGTCCAACATTTGGTGTTGCAGCTCGGACACCTTTCTCTACAGCCGCAAGTTTCACACCTCATCAAAACTGTAGTACGTATATATGTGCTCGTTCATCACGCACCTCTCACTGATCTGTTTCTTTGACCTACTTCTTTTAGATTCCGTGAACATACTGCAGGAAAATTTATTACTCCATGACTTTTTTATTGCTGCTGCCTTTCAATTGCTTCCCTTCCTTGTATTCTAGTCGAATAGCCGATCCTGTAAATGACCCTTAATCTCTCCCTCTTCTCATTCTTCTGCACCTTTTAAATACGAGCACCATTCCCAAATAATCCGTACCATTCACAAATAATCTGAAAAACATTGTCTAAGTTTTCTCTTCAGCTAATTTTTCTTTTCCTCCTTTTTAGTTATTCTCTCACAAAATATTCGTACTTTTCAGCGGTCAGTCTCTAGGCTTTATTTTGAAATTATCGGGATTTTAAGCTTATGATATTCAGGGGAATAAAAGTATGTTGAATTCATTTCGCAGTATTTGAACATTTTATTCATTATTTTGAAAATTCAGTATTCTTCTTATCCTAGAATTATTTTATTTAAAATGTTCAAATTAATAATTTTAAATCCACACAATTGAGAAATCTACTGCAAACCAAATAATTTTAATACTGTTTGAAAACAGCTCATAGCGCATACTTAGATCTCGCCATTTCATTTTTACTTTAATTTCTAGTTATTGTTATTAGAATATTATCTCACTGGTTTCATTTCGTTTTTCATATTCATTTTATACTAGACGCGATTAGAATATATATTTACTTGTCTCCATTTTCTAATTTACTCCGTTTTTCTTTCATTTAATCTTCATTCTACCCCTTGGTTAAACTATTTTTATTAATTCATTCTCTGCGCGTTGTCCTTTTGTAATTATTTCATATACTCGTACCATATCCTAATGATAATCCTTTTTTATTTCTTCTTCTTGTTTTATTTCCATCTTATCTTTGTCAATGCTTTTCCTATTTTGAATTTAAATAATTTATGTTCTTGCACTTGCTTCTCTTTTCTTCCTCATAAACCTTCCCCATCTGCACCCTGTTCCCTCTCCCTTCTCCAATTTTCTCTCACACCTCATCCTCCTTCCGTCACCCTTCTCTCTCGACCACTCTTTCTCATATTTTCCTTTACAATATTCCTCTTCCTTCCTTCCTTCCTTCCTTCTTTTCCTGCTTAATCTCGATTCTCATCTTCCATTCTACGCCTTCCTTTCCATCCTCCTCCTCGTCCTGTCAAATCCTACTTTCACCTCGTACTTTACGTTCCTACCTTCTCATTCTCGTTTCCCGTTCTCTCTCCCTCCACAAAAAAGTCTTTATTTTTCTCCCAGTATTTGATTGATTGCTATTGGTTCCGGGCGCGTCAACTGTTAATTAACAGTCATTCGTTCCGAAAGTGTGTGCATGTATTATGGCTGTAAGTGGCGTTGATCTTCCTCCGCTGGATGGCATGATCTACCGTCGTCTTGTGGTATTTTCCCCAACCAGGTATCTCCCACCAGCGAGGCACCATCCCAGCCCCGAGCTCTAAGCTCTCGATTGGTCTCTAAGCATGTGTGGTAGTGAAATGCATGTAAGTATAAGTGTGTATCACAAAGCGGTAGGATAGGACAAAGAAGAAGAAGGAAATATCGTGCGCAATCCATGGCCGATTTGTTAAGGTACGGTTCCACCATTCATCTAGTTTTGATCGTAGAAACCACGGAAAACTACCAATCAGAGGAGCCAGCTGCTAGGTTTCTTCTTCAGATTGCGACTGAATTCGACCTAGCTGACAAGCTAGTGTCGAAAATCCTGCCGTCATCGGGACTCAAACCTAGGACCTCCTGGTCAGAGCCGCCACTGCAGTGACATCAGTTGATGCCCTGAGATACCTCTCCCTGCCGTTCTCCCTTGTACCCCGTCCTGCCTCTCCTCCACCATTCCGCTCTTTGAAGCCGTGCACTCGACCCGTCCTGGAAGACAGAGTGGCGCATTCGCTGCCAAAGCGGGGAGCGAGGCGAGCGCGGTCATTAGGCCGAAGGTATGATCCGCGGCGGCCAAAGGTTGAAGGTCGTGTTTGCACGCACTCTTTATTCGGGGGCGCATAAATCCGTTCTACCGCACCCACTGTTCTCGCATCGCAGATAACGACCCGCGAATCCACCAACAGCCACGCGGCGGAAAAAGGCGAGTCGTTCATTCACCTGCGAAGACTCGTTCTTTGCTTGGTTCAAGGCCGAAGAATCTACATAACAGAGAATGTATTAAACTACATATACTGAGACTTAATAATGTACGAGTACAAATACTTCCAATATATGAATGTTAATTTTTCGAGTGAATAGTTAATACTTTTTTTACCCACACCCAAGTATGCTAATAACTCACATTATAACAAATACTGGCAATAAAATTCATTGTATTAAAAAACACCAGTATATCAATCAATATCAGCTTTTTAAAAACTTGTATTCTATAAAAATGTAATTATCAATGAGCCTCTGACATCCCTCCCTATCATGGTAACGCAAGGGCTAGAAAAAACAAATGACCAGACTCAAAATTTACGAAGTGAGTTAGACCTAACTCTACTGGTTACCGCCAGAGTAGTAAACATCACTGATGCACTAGCCTTCTTGATCCTCCTGTATCTCCGCGTCAGTTTCATTCCTATCGCGTCTAGCCGTGCGTGGAGCACACATCGTTATATTCTGTATTTTCTCATACATAAGAAAAGTTGCAACTATCATAATTTCAACTTGTGACAATGTCATTGATACAATCGTACATAGTTTGAGAATTATATTAATATTATCTTTGGAGCAGAAACTCTAAAAAGAAAGGTAACCATATAAAACTTTTGCGCCGAACCGATATTCGACCGGTCGTAGATAACTACCGCTACTTTATTCTGGTCACGTTAAAGTCTTTTAGACATAACTGATTCTCTTCGTGTTGATGTTGAAATGAACTAGTAATTGCTGCATACGTGTATGCTTGCATAGGGGTGTCCGATATGCCGCCTGCTGTCGTCGCCAAAACTAAGCGACGAGATAATATCTTGAGGAGTTCTGTACAATAACTTTTTAAAAGTTAAAAAAATCATTTAATGACATAATCGAGACACCCAAAAGAGTCTTAAAATCAGTTACATAAAGAATACATTTAACCTCCAGCAAGCGGAGTGTGCGCAGGGCATTTCAATATTGTTAAATATTTTTTTCTTAATTGAAAATTTAACTAAAATTTCTTATTAAATTTTGTAATATAATTTGGCATGTTCAGTATCCTTTCTTCAGTCTCTCATTAGAAAAGAATATATAGGTTAATAAAAATTATGAATAATGCATTCAGACTTTCTTTATGAGTAATCGGTTGACGGCAGGATTAAACAAGTGATATAACTTCATTCCTAAAGAAGATTGTAGCAAAACAGAATATGTTGAATGACAGTAATGATAGAGGAATGTGTAATAAAGCGGAAAAAACATTTGAAAAGAAAAAACCTAATTGGAGAATAAAATGTAAGAATAATGGTACGGAAGTGACAGATATTAATATATATGAACTTAGTATAATTCAATGTATTTAAATAAAAAGTGAAATATAATGTAGTGTAGAAAATAAAAGTGGGTGGGGAGGTAAAAGAGAAATAATTTCACAGTGTTAAGAATGTAAACAAATAAAAGTGAAGTATATTGGACAAATAATGTGGAAGTATCTGCAAGAAAGAAGATAGAATCACTCAAGAGAAGCTAGCCAAACAAGTTAAGGGGAAGACTATAGCCAAGGAAACAAGTCTTCCTGTGTTGAACATAGGTGGTTACTGGAAACTGTTCAAACACTATTTCAGTTTTTTGTAACATCGTGGACATTTCAGAACTGCACACTCCATTCGTTTAATCAAGAATTCGTTTGATTTAATATTTCCTGTTTTTATCAAACACTTTCATTCCAACTATACTAACGTTGATGGAAATTTTAATTTTTTGAGGGTTCATTTTGATAAAAAAAAATCATATTAACTGCACAGTAAACAAAATTTAAAGCTTCGTTTAATCATTTCGGACTACTATTTTACTACATGATATACCTATTGAATTTCAATTTTCTTAGAATGTCTACTGCAACGAATTACAATGCAGTATCTTAATTTTTTTTTCAATTTCTCCTTTCGATTTCTATAACAACGATTCTTCTTAAATCAATTATTACTTTCCCGTATACGTACGTATACACGGAGTGGTATACGTAGTATAGGGAAAGTTATGTAATGCTGCGCGAAAAAATGGCCAATTTTCGGCGGAAAAAAATTAATTGCCGGGCCGTGAAAACGAATAAGTGGATAAAAACAGTTGCTAAATTAAGAAAAAAAAGTCCTCTATCTCGTGGTGTGGTCAAAATCCATGATTTGTTGCTTCTTTATACTTAAAAATCGATTGACGGCATTCCGTCCGTCTGTCCGTCTGTGGTCAACGCTAGCGCCTAAACCGTTCGGTCGATTTTCTTCAAAATGGATATTCCCCGGTCGATCTGATTCTAGTCAAAGCTTTGAGATTTTGAAAAAGATTCTTCAAAATTTTGGGGTACTTTATATGAAGACCCACGGGTATTTTCAAAATTTTCTCAAAAACGGCTCCAAATTTTTTCTTTAAATTTCTTCTATCAATAGAGTAAAATACACTTTTTAACATGGCATAGGTCCGATTTTTACGTACAGCTCTGAATTTTCGAAAATTGTGAAAATGTGAAATTTTTCGACGTCTTTCTCCAACTACAAAATTAAGATAGAGATTTTTTCTTCATATAAAATTTGTTCTGCATATTGAGTTCTTTAATAAAGGTCATGTAAATGTTTTTCACAATTTTGGTAGTTTACGAGCAATATTGCGTGCAATATGTGCGATTTTAAAAAATTACAAAAACAAGATTTTCTCAAAAACGGCTCGAAATTGTTTCTTTAAACTTTTGGTAGGGATAGTGGTAAATGTACTCTATCAATGACATAAAAGCCATTTTGGTCTATCGGTTGGTTTTTTCAAAAATTACAAAAATGTAAATTTTTTTACTTGTCTCTCACGTCGTTAATATTTACATTATCGGCGATTTTTTCACATTATTATACTTACGAGTATATATGCTTTAAATAATGTCAAGTAAAGTTTTTCGAAAACACAACCGTTTTCTGTGAAAAGTAGCTCAAATTTCGGCATTTTCAGAAATGCTCAAACGCCATTTTCTCGTATGTGGCTGCAATTTTTTTCTTGAAACTTTTGTAAGTTTATTTTGAGTTTTTTTTGTTTTTTCAAAAATTATATAATTGTATTTTTTTTAAAGATCTCTCACATTTTTAATATGGACATTACCAGCAATTTGTAAACATTATTATATTTGTGAGTGTAAGTGCTTCAAATAACTTCAAATAAAGTATTTTGAATACTCAATCATTTTCTGTGAAAATGAACTTCAAATTTCGCATTTTTAGTAGCGCTAAAACGCCATTTTCTCTTCAACGGCACATCTTTTTTAAAAGAAAACTGCCATTTATGACTAGGGTTTATTGTTCTTTAATATTCTACAATTAATGTTTCCGTTCTACCAATAGGAAACCGAAAAATTAAGAAAATGACAATAAAAATGTACTTTTGGCGGTGGTAGATGGTAGCTGGCAAGAAAGAGTATGTGGCAATTGCGAATAGCTAGGGAAGACCCAATAAAATAGAAAACTAATGCGGGAAAGTCTGTGCCATTCTGTAGCACCACTAGTTTTATACTTTGTTTTCATTCCTCAACTTTCTGGTGCTCCATTTCATTACATATGTTGTAGTTTGAGTGTATTTCCTTAATACATGTTTGTTTTTATTTCTATTCTTTTTAGTATTTCTCGCATGAATATTAATTAGGTACTTTTAGATTAGTCAGTAAATCAGTTAAGAATTACTGATCTCCCTACTTTGTGCAGTTATTTTGATGAATTATTTATGTATTTTTATGCAATAAAGTTGTTGCGAATAAAGAGAAATAACAAAATTTAATACTTTTGATATGTTATCTTTAATTTAATTAAAGAGCTGTCCAGGAAAAGGAGGAAAGGTAAGCGTTTTTGAAGAAGTAAAAAACGATTTTATACAATAAAAAATCTGTTTCTTATATAATGAAATCATTTTTATATTTTGTCGCAAGATCGAATAAAAACTGATACATCACGTAGAGTTGTGCTGAGAGGCTCTAATCTCGTGATTTTAATCCAGTAATGATTAAATGTGGGACGTCCACATCAACCTTATTTCATTAATTTATTATCGACTGATTGATTCATAATTTCGGTCACCTTTACGGTAATTAGTTACGTTAGGTCCCGTTAGAGTCGTGAATGTTTTATTTCTGTAGGACGGGGTGGAAGGAGAAATTCGGCGCTGATCTACGTGTCGGCTTGCGGAGGATCTTTCTCCAGATGGCTCTACCAGCGTACCACTCTCTGATCTTCTAACTGGTCTCCTGATATGTGTGGTAGAATAGTGTATCTAAGTGTATGTGGTTGTAAGAGGAGAGGATAGGTCTTAGAATATGAAGCGCGTTGGCTTGTTTCTTAGGGTACTCTTCTGTACTTTTTTCCCTGGTGTTCACGAAGAAGCCATGAAAAACTACCAATCAGGCAGCTGACCGCTGGAACCCTTCTCCAAGCAGCAGCTTCATTCGACCTAGATACATAATAGGTAGTTTCAAAAATATATCACCGTCGGGACACGAACCATAGGACCTCCCAAACCGAATCGCTGTTGTGTCAGGGGCAATGATGGCTCTGAGCTAAACTTAGCCGGTTTATTTGTCAAAGATTTAGTAGCTTGTTTAACAATAAATATTTGATATGAAAATCGGCCAAAAATGGTATTAGCTACTCCAAAAGAGGACCCGTAGCCTACTATTCCCTTATAACCGAGGTGGTAGTGTAGGAAGGAATACATAACCTTCAATGTCCAAATATGCACCGCCTGCCAATTTTACTTTCTAATGTGAGCAAAATCGAAATATCTACTTACTGGAAAATGTTACAAACCCTGTGTATAGATCTTTTGAAGGAAGAGCATTATACTATTGTTCACTACTGTGTCATATGCATTAAAGTTCACCAGAAATCCCTATTTTTAACGAAAACGAATTCTAAATAACCAATTTAAGGTTCATAGCATAATTTTATTAGTTGAAGAGTCACTAGTTTCACAGTGCAATAATTTTCTCGACAAACATGTTTTTAAGAGAAGAGATCTGGAGATTTCTTCCTCTGCCTCGTGTCTACTTATATTTTAAAAATTATTCAGTCGTAGACCTGTCTATTCGTTTTAACTCTAGTCTTGTTCAAAGTTACAGTATCCTTAAAAATTCAGTGTTTTGGAATACCAGTATCTTTTGTCCATATTGTACCTCAAATTGGTTTGGTACCTCAAACTATCGATGTGTATATGTGTGTGTGTGTGTATATACACATTATAAATGCATCGCAAATTACACATATATAACATGCGATCATTATGTATACCCTTCCGGGCCGAAGAGCAAAACCCTGTGGTGCACCTTTTTACCCTGAGTCTCGGCTTTGCCCGAAGCCGCCACGAATCCGCGCGAGCAAGCGCTCGACTGTGCTGCTATCTAAACGGCGACCGCGATAAGCTTGCCGACGGTTTCCGGACGTTCGAACGTGTTCTGCTCGCCCCAGCAGTAAAAATGACGCATTGCCGAATATATATACGCGCGCGTTCTTTTTTCTGTAGCCGTACAATTCGTTTCGCGCTCCGCTCACTCGTGAAAAATGCCAGTTAACGTAGGGTTTAATAGAGGTTCGCGGCTGTGTTGGTGTGAAGATCTCGCGAATAGCCTTAGTGTCTCGAGCTGCAGTATTAATATGAATAAGAACGTAAAGAATTTTAAATATTTATGTTTCTTGGAAGCATTATGTCTGTAAATTTACAGGTAGACTTAGTAATTAATCTAGTATTGCAATTTATTCAATTCGCAGTATTGCAATTCTTTTCAATTAGATTATTTCGAACAAAAAGTGTGCGTTCCACTGCAAATTTCCATCCTTTTATGTCTGCTTTATTCTCTCGCCATTCGTAGCTACTAACATTGTTAATATTGTTTTATGAATTTGTTGCAAGTAGATATCTTAATAGGAATATATACAAACCAGTTTTAACATATTGGTAACCAAATAAAATTTTGGACAAGATTTAAAATTTTACATTTTTGTAACTGTGGCTTTCCGAGTTCCACTGTGTCAGTCGTAAATTTGTATTTACATAATACCAAATAATCTTAATAAATCTAACTTCACTGAATCGAATCAGACTGAGAATATTAAAATAAAGTATCACTAATATTGTAGTTTTTGCATTCATTGCGGTAGGCTACCTGTAATAGATTTACTGCGAAAGTATTCCCCGCTCATCTTTTTCTTGACCGATGACCGATCTTTCTCTCCCCTGGCACAATAAACAATTGAAGGTAAAGCTAGAAGAATGAATTGGCAACATTCCAAACACAACATCATTGGCGCGAAACATATTATTTTCTTTTCAAGGCGAGAATTCCTGATCGTGTTTTTTCTTGTACAAATCTCTAGAAATGGCTGAGGTAGGTCCAGGTCCTTCATAGGAGACACCACAAACCCATGTGGTACGAGAACTTATAATAGCAGTGAACGCAAAACTACTGAGAATGTTGTGAAAGCATGCGAACTGGAAATAGGGAACAAGATTCTAATGTATTCTTTAAGTAATATTGTGGGCCGAATTCGTCCTTACACTAGAAAATGCATTTCGGATAAGTGAAAAATAAAAACTAAAAGAGCCAATGATCCTTAAAATTGTCAAGAAACTCCTGGGGAAGAAATACCAAAGGAGATTAATAATCTGTCAACTCTTTTTTCACTTATCTCCTCATACTTTCCACAGATCATCGAGTGAAAGGTTGATTTACAGTATTTTGTGTCATTAAAAACTTTTGTCTTGATAGATGCTATTTAGATTGACACGTAGTTCGTTATAGTAAAGGAGATTCGTCACTTTATGTAAACAAATGCTTCGCAGGTGAAGAAATTAACCAGTTATGCATTGCACTGAAATATAGGTTTGTCTGTGATTTTCTAAAGTTTGGCATTGCTTCAAAAGCTCTAAAGGCTGATTTTATGACTAACCCCTCCAATTAACCGCATTTTTTGCAGACATCACTCAAAAAAAGTTGCACGGATATTACAACATCAATCTTTGTGTGGAATTTTCATGTCATAGAATTGTCTTGTGTTGAACAAATTGTATACACGCAATGTTGATGGAAAAATTGAAAATACTTAAAGCCATAAATCTTACGGGAAGTAGGCCAATAGAAAAGCTTTCTTAACTCGAAGTACTTGGAAATTTTAATAATGTGCTAAAATTTACAGGTGTTTGAAATAATTGAGACATGTTGTTAACCTTCGTTTAATCGCCTGAATGAATTTACCTATAATAGTCGCGTCATGGAGGAAACCTCCGAATTTAGCAATTGCACGTAGAAACATTGAAACAATTAAAAATAATTTATTTTGCATTAGTAAAGATTATAAAAGCCAGTTTTTGAAAGACCTCTCATATCTTGCGAATTTTGGATTTGAAATTACTAAGTCTTTCCTGGTTGATGTATCTTTGAATGAATTTGGATGGAAGTTTTCAAGCAGCAAATCTCAGTTTCCGACTGTCTACCCATAACATTGGTTGGAATTTTGAAATATTGACACCTGGTAATTTTGTTTCAGTGTTTACAAGGTAAATAATAAACCTATTGATTGATTCAATTTACAAAGATCATTGCAAAAAGATAGCAAATTCTCAGTGTCACGTCTCATACACCACAGAATGTATATATTTCATCTTCTTCCTCACTGTCAGAGGTGTTCGGCACCTGTTTCACCATCAATACATTCATCTAGTACATTCAATACCAGTTTTCCCAATTGACCCTCTTTACAAGCCACACTTTTAAGTGAAGAAATAAAAGAAACAATAAATGCTTGAAAATGGAAGAAGTACTGTAATACGATATATAAATCTCGGCAATGGTCGCGTCACGAGGTACCTCTCGGTCAACGCAAAGCGGTCAGGAAATTATTCGTCAGCGTTTGATGGTTCAACTCACACTGCTATGAACCTCACAATCGCTTTGATAAATATTGCCGGAAAGGTACCGGGAAAAGTTGATCCATTCTCAGTTTACCAACTAAACGGCGATTAAATAAAAACGGATCGACGTAAACCTCCGTGACGAAACTATATACCAAAATGTCCCATCATTTATTCAACGTGGCTTTGCGAACCTTTCTAGAAGCAACCCTGAACGCTGTGATGTTCCCGAATAAAACCGCAACATGTGACGTAACGTGGCTTGAGCTGACACCTTGAGTGAAATGTGACATCCCATTGCTTCCCTAAACGACTACTGCAAGAGTTTTAAGCACTTCCTACTTCTTGTTGCGAGATAAGCTCGAGACATTCTCTGCGAATATTCCGGTGTTGTAAGTACACCCGTAACAGCTCTTGGAACGGTTCCAAAATACAGCTACTGCTTTTCTGAGAAATATTGCGCCAAGATTGTGAGCTTTAAGAAGTATCTCATGGCAAGAACTCCTTCTGTGTGTCCTTTGATATTGGAACGATGGATCTTGAAAATCGTACACAAACAGTTTATACCATTATGGTCTGAAACAAAATAATTTACCATCAATTAGTTGGAAATTTTAATATGTATCAGAATTGAAAAGTTTTCTTTATTCACTCATCAGATAATGGAATATATTTTTACCTTTTATGCATATGAAATATTCCTATGAGAGTTCCTTCAAAAAGTAAACGGGTAAATAACTGTACAGCTTTTTTTTTTCATCGGTACATCTTTTTGTCTGTTTCCACGCAATTCTTACAGACTCTGCTCGTGTTGCATCTTCTTACGAACTCGAAGCCAGTTTCGTTATTTTTTCTTTACCTCTTCGCTGTTGTTTAACTTGATGCCTCGTAATGAATCATTGACTGGACCACACAGATAAAACCTGAAAGACCAATGTCGGCTGTATGGAGAATGTGATATGACTTCCCAACATACTTTGCCGATAGTTTTCAGCGTCAGTTGTGTCGTATGAGGTCGAACGTGGTCTTGAAGGCAAAGCATGCCTTTTCTCCGCAATCCCACATATTTCCTCTTCAATGTGGACTTGACTTTGTTCTCAATTTTGTCCAATTAGTTTACGGTGTTGAAGTGCGTTGCTCCTCCAAATAATCACAGAAAATCTGACCATGGCCACTGCAAGTAGTGATCGGTTAACGTGTGAGCTTACCAACGGATGATTGTGTTTTGAATTCGTTACTGATAAGCGATTCTGGGTGTTTCCACTACACTTGAAATTCAGTTCAAAATAATGTATACAATTTTCGTCACAGGGTAAAATCCAGTGCAAACATCCGTAAAATTTCTAAAAGGAAACAATGTTTAAACTCTGTGCAAATGTCTCTCCGATCTCTCAGCAATTTTTAAACTCTGTGCAAATGTCTCTCAGCATTGTGATGAACATTAAGTTCTATTGGAACTCACTTTGCACAAGACTTCCGGTGATGTAATTTGTTCTGAACGATGGAATCCGTTTCGCCAACACCTATTCGCCATTTTCAGCAATTTATTTAAACGGAAGTTGTCGGGTTTCTCGGATATGTGAATCAACATGAGATTGCAATTTAACGTTTCTCTTTGTGGACTTTAGAGAAAAATCCTCTATTTCTAGAGGGGTAATTCAGTAATCAGTGAATGTCCTTGATCAGTTATTTTTTTGAAAAAGTAAACTATGTATATCTTCTCCTAATATCTGGAAATATCATTCTTGTCGAGAAATTTGTTTTTCAAACCTTTTAGTACCTCACGAAATGAAAAGAATGGCACAAGTTCTCTCATCAATATTTGCCATTTTAAACATTTTCGGTGGTTCCTATTAAACTTAAATATGCTTACTAAATCTACACAATTCACTCTTAAGGTACTCGTCAGTTGATATCAAGAGCAGATCAGTTAGTTACGAAAGTGGTTTGGTGACACGAATGAGATCAATTTTAAATTTATCATGTACGTAAAAATGTCCTTACCTCAAAGTAACACTTTCCAACTAAAAAAGTTCCCGGAAGTTCTATTTTCTGCCCGAGTGCTAATAATTATTTCGTTTCGAAATCGACTGAAAATTGAATAATTGGACATAAACCTCATTAAAAACTACGATTCACAGTGGCTCTTAATCCTTTAGAAAGCTCTGCAGTACCTTGCAACTCGGCATTCATGAATTTCTCCCTGCTGTTGATGTTTATCTGAGTAATTCTGTCTTCATGTTTTATTGCTAGGATGCAGATAACGCTGCAACTGCTCGTTTACGCGTGCAGGCTGGGGCCTCGCCATAAAACCCACGATATACTCTGACATGTAGACATTCACTTTGGTTTTGGAATATCTCAGAATGTTAAAGTTCCATTACCTTTAAGTAAGATTTTAACTAATGGCGGGAACTGTTGCGTAAACTGAAATAATATCCGGGTATTCAGATACTATAGGTTTACACTGCAGCTTGCTTCGCTCAAAGATCATAAATGTTTGTTGTGTGTCCATTTCATGGTTGATACTGCTTATAATTTCTTTTTTGAAAGGACTGAAGTGACTTAAGTGACTGAAGTGACAATTTACGGTCTGCGAAGTTTTTCATATTATCTCATGTTCTAATAGTACTAGATAGACAAAATATCCAGCTGACTGTGCTGTCTTTTTTCGCTGGTTTATGATTGCAATAGCAGCAAATTTTCATAGATTAAAACATATTATTTTATTCATTAACCTTCCAGCGGACTCGCTGCCGTAAATTTTACAATAGCAGATTTTTTTTGTTTTGCTGTCAACTCATTGTTGTCAAAGACTTCTGCGTTCTTGGTATTCCTTGCAGGTATGTTTAGTGATGCATTCCTACAGCCACTGTTTAGTTTGGGCGCTATATTCAGTTTTTGTAACGCTCTATTCGGGATAAGTGCATAGTGACGTAAACTTTAAGCTGCGCGCCTGCTGTTGTGGTGTAATATGGTGTAATAATTTGGCCTAATCGAAATTTTCTGTAAAATGTCCAGATAAAGAATTCATGTAAGCGAAATTCTGAATATTCTTCAAGAGCTGTCTGATCGGAAGAAGATCATGAATTGGATAGTGACAATAACAGTAAACGAATGTTGAAAATATAGACGAACATCAGAACGTTACTGGAACAGAACAAGATCTTTTTGATACTAAGTACAAACGTTTATCAACGGATATGTTTTTTGGTCGTAAATATCATTCTTAGATATTATAATGCGACATAAAATTCCATTGTTCTACATTTTCTTTGATTTTTTTCAACTCATTGAATGTCGTAAAATTTACGACACGCGCCTGTTGGTGTGAACATTTTACGCGCGCCCGCTGGAAGGTTAAGGAAGAAAATATTTTGTATCTGCATTTTCTACAAAGACTGAGACTTAAAATTTTAAAAGAAGAAATCTTCTCTAGTTGCTACAGGAAACAATTATTCCTAAAAATGTCTGAACACACATAGAGCCTATTGTAGCCATTTTTTCGGCGTCTTCCTACAACTACAAAATTGAAGATAAAGATGTTTTCTCCAAATAAAATTTGTTCTCCAAAGTAAGGTCTTACATTAAGGTCATGCACATCTCTTAAAACAATAGTAATTTTCGCGCAATATTTCGTGCGATATGTGCAATTTTAGAAATTTACAAAATTGAGTTTTCTCAAAAACTGCTCCAAATGGGCTCCAAACGTTTTCTTTAACGTTTTGGGAGGGATAGTACCTAATGTACTCTTTGAGATGACATAAACGCCATAATGCTGTATTCTTTTGTTTTTTCAAAAATTACAAAAATTTAATTTGTTGACTTGTCTCACAAATTGTTAATATTTAAATTAGTGGCAATTTGTTCATATTATTGTATATATGAGTACACGTGTTTTAAATAATATCAAGTAAATATTTTTGAAGACTCAAACTAGCTCAAAATTCCGCATTTTCAGAAAAGCTCAACCGGCATTTTCTCAAAAATGACTCTACATTCTTTCTTCAAACTTTTCGACCAGATAGTGCAAATTGCATTCTTTAATATGCCGTAAAGTTCAATTTGGGGGTACTTTTTGTTGTTGTTTTTTCAAAAATTACACAAATGTATTTTTTAATGATCTCTCTCACACTTTTAATACGCACATTTCCACCAATTTGTAAACACTATTGCATTTGTGAGTATAAGTACTTTAAATAATTTCAAATAAAGTTTTTCGTAAACACAAAAGATTCCTTTGAAAAAGTGCTTCAAATTTCGCATTTACAGTAGCGATGAAACGCCATTCTCTTAAAAACGGCTTTAAATTTTTCAAAGAAAATTGCCATTTAGGACGAGGTTGCGCTATTTTTTTTAATATTCTTAAAATAATTTTTCCGTTTCGCTATTAAGAAACCGAAAAATTAAGAAAATGGTTAAAAATCGTAATTTAGGTGGCGACAGATGGCAGCTGGCAAGGGTATTTCGTTGAAATAAGGGCAGTTATTATTTCTAATATCACCGCGGTGGTTTCTTTTACAGTTAGCACAAACATGTGTTTGAAGTTTTTGAGGGCATGTTACAGAGTAATGGTTTCCTGAACAGAAAGCACAGTTCATCTTATGATTACAGTTATTTTTTAACATATATTTAGCAGATATTCCGAAGTTGAACTCCGTACAAATAGCCCAGTTTGCTGACGACAAATTGCTGACGGAAATTTACTTATTGGGAACCTCATTCACAGCAATAAAAAATAGAATCCAAATACTTATAAATCTAATTGAAAGCTCGGCAGCAAAGTCAAAAATAAAACTTAACCCATCTAAAAGTGCAGCTTAAGTATTCACACTTCGACCATATGACTCTCCTACTCCATTAACATTAAACAATGAAACAATAAACTGGCACCCAACAAACAAGCCAATAAAATACTTAGGCCTAAATATTGAGACAAAACTAAACTGGAAATATCACCTTGACAATAAAGTAAAACAGGCTAAAAACAAACTATTACAATTAAAGCCAATAATCAACAGAAACAGCCATTTACCATATGATATAGCACTCGCAATATATAAAACAATACTTAGACCCTTCCTCCTGTATGCATGCCCAATATGGCTAAATGCAGCTAAGACAAATCCCAACAAACTCCAAATAATCCAAAATCAGTTCCTCAGGACAATTACCAACGCACCATGGTTCGTATCTAACTCACAGCTCCACAAAGAATTCCATCTCCAACCCATAGCTGAACACATCCTATACTTATCCATCCAATTCTACTCCAACTTAATGCAGATTACAAATTTAACCGGATTCAACCTAGCTAGAAACCCCACCTATTCCACAAGAAACAGAAATAAGTACCCTTTCCATATATTCCTAAAGCAATTTTCCGAATTGGACCCTGATTAGAGGTGACCATTAGGTTTCCTCAACCGCAAAGCTGTAAGTTTAATTTTAGATTAGTTAGTAAGTCAACAAAACATATGTGTAGTGAACTGTAACTGAATAATGTATTGCTATCACAGATAAAATAAATTTAAAAGAAAAAACAGTGAAAAGTCATGTACTTCGTTCTCTGTCCAGCTGATCTGGGTAGATTGTCTGCGTCCCTCTCTCTCCTTTGGTCTTGTTACAGTGTCGAAAGACTTTTCCCTTTGAATATCCAGAATTCAATAATAAACTGAAACCGTATATTATCTTTTCAGTTCCACAACCAAACGTGATAACATTAACATTGGACAGCAACTCGCCACACGATTATCATCACAATGAGAGGTTGATAGTATTGTTGCAGTTTTACATAGCAATTTGCACTTGTAAAGTTGTGATTAAATGGCGCGTAACACGCATTAATGAGCGTTCACGTTTGTTGCGTTATTTGAAAGTGTTTCACAACACTCAATTACTGAATAACATGGTCTTTTGACCGTGATCTGTGCCATGCACGCGATTTGCGTTGCATTCCCCGGCAATGCCATTGTTCTGTAAATTTGCCGATTCCTGTCTTCATGTCTCAACTCTTTCATGTATTTCTTTTTAAGATACAGTTAATTTACCTAAATTTTAACGTAATATTAGGTCATGATGAGCCTACTGATATGCATAGTCTGCCTCCAAAATTTCTTTGCTGTTCCAGAAATACGATGCTCTGTCTCTTCGGTTTTTTGTAACTGAGCATTTCTCCGAGAATACGTGCTAATATTCTTGCGCGATTGAGTAGAATTGTTAATGCAAAGTTATAATTCGGGTTTTTCTCCTTAGGATGAACGACGAATACGAAAGAAGAGGTGCTAATTAGTAATTTATTATTACATATTTTATTGCTTTATATAAAAAACATGCCCCTCGGTAAGCTCATGGAGAGCGTGCTAGCTTTCCGTGGTGTAATTGCCGGTTCAATTCCCAGTCGAGGCAGAATTAGAGGTGCGTCTTTCTAATACTTTCAGTCACAGTCTTACTTTCAGCCTCTTAAACTTAGTCTCAGTTTAGTCTTAGTCTTAATCTCAGTCTCAGTTTCTATAGCTGTGTGACGAAAGAAAAACTAAGTTTTCTCCCTAAATCCCATACGTGGATAATAAATACCAGCAGGGCCCAGTCCTGGGAACACAGCTGGCTGGCAAAAATCGGATTGATACTACCCTAATACATACGAGTATCGTACATATATTACAAAATAATTATCAAGTTCTTTCATATGTTTATTGCAATCAATGGGATCTTAATTATTCTGATCAGCCTCAGGTTCATAATCGGCTATTAACTCCCAATAGACACCTCGTTCGTCACTTACCCCCTTCAAAATTTTATCACCCAGCAGGGGAAAGATGCCGATCCCGTTAGTGACCGCTTTTTTACACAGATAAACTTTTCTTTTGATAATACAGCATGTACGTTTTAAGACTTCCTTCGAGTCCAGTGATTGGATTCTCTCATCCTTGTCACTGGGTAGGACATCCCGGCACACAGTTGTGCTGGCGAACTGGAAGGGAGCAACTAGCCGCCCTTATTGAAGCAATGAAAGGACAGCGCATGTGCGATCCAGGGATGGTCAACTGAGCTGCCCTCTGGCCGTGCCATGACTTAGCGCTTATCTACGGGACGCGAGCGTGATCATCTCGCCACGTTGACTTCGTCCAGCGGAAAAGTTGGTAATGCTCATTGCGATCGTCTGTAGTCTAGTGAAAGGCGAGTGACAACCGGAGCAGGATGCCGCGGAAAGTCTAGACCCCATCCTACATTTAAACATCCGTAAGAGACATCGCAACTTTGAAGAAGGGAAGGGCAACTACTCATATGAAATAGTACCTATTGTTTCCACGAAGTTTTTTAATTTTTTAATTCACTCTCACATTATGACTACTCTCAACTATAATTTTGATTATATTACAAAAATTAACTGAGCTACTGACCATTTTAGGGTTTTCGAAGCTTGGCTAAAGAGAGAACATCCGTTTCATTTCCTTTCTTTACTCTTGATTTTGCAATTTCATGTAGTTTTATGTTCTGATCATTCATAAATTTACACTTTGGTTGAGATGTACAGGCTTTGGTTGTTTGAGATGCATAATTTATGAGATGCTTTATGCTCCATATTTAGTGTAGAGAAAACGCAATTAATTTCTTCTTTCAAATTTGACAAATTTTCTACAATGTTCTTACAGAAACGTTGATATTAATCCCTTACTCAAATTTTACAATACTTCTTCTATTTCTGCTATTTTTTGTCGTTGAATTTTTGCTGGAATTTCAGATCATAAACTGATTTTGTCGAGATACTTGAACGATTGAAGGATACCTTGAGATCGCGGAATTTTTTGTTCACCTACACACTCACTCTTCTCTATGCTTGCGGGCAAAAAGAGCGTACTGGTACATTTACTCCTCTACTCCTTTGGTATCAACGTTTAGAAGGAAATATCGTCTTTATGTGTAATAGGAGAAACTGCAATTCTCAAAATAATGTTTATCAAATAATAACGTCAAATGACATCAGTTCTTATTGTATCTCTAATTATTATTGTACCAATGAAACATGGAGAGGAAAATGAATGGGTATGAGGAACTATTCTTGCCGACCTAGAAACGTAGCCCTTGCCTAGAATATGTTAATAGAGACTACATAAAAGAATTAGAAAAACTTACAGGGTAAGTTCGGGTTATTAGGGAAAGAGCAATTAGATATTGGGGAGATATAGAGATTCTATAGTTTGAGACCTGACGAGATTTTTGACACTAGTAACATATTTACATTGAGTCCAGCCGCTGTCTGAAGGAGAATTGTAGGGGCCGGCTGCTATTATGGGTAGTTTACGTGGATAATCTTGGCTGTTCGGGTGACGCCGCGTCGAGGGCTGAGTTGCCGACGTTGCGACCATCTTATCGTGGTCTTCCTCAGGGCTGGAATGCCCTGTAGTTTTACGTGGTTTCTCCGATCAACACTAGGCGAATGCCGGAGCAGTACTGTAACAAACGGGCCACACAGCGCACTGGATCTTTCCTTCCCCTTCCTTGCCCTATGCTCCACCTTTACTTACGTCCACTTACATGCACTACACTACTACACATGTTGGGAAGTAGTCGACAGCTTAGAGCTTGTCCCGGCTGGGCCAGTGCTTCGCTGGTGGGAAATACCTGATTGGGAATACCCCTCTTCCCAACGTGTAAGTATGCGCCAAATCTCTCCTTCAGCGGGGAAGATTACCGCCATTTCCCGCGGTAAAAGCATGCTCTACACTTACGGGAATAATTACCTTAGCCGTTAACGCGCCCGCAAACACGAAATTATCGATCAATCAAACTATCTAGAAATATGAGGATGAAAAAATGTTACAATATTGTAGAATGAAGGTTTTGTAAAGTATTAAATGCCTTCTGGCCAATAACACAAAACCAGGTATTGTTTATTATGTTTGTAAAATATTATCCTAACAAATAAAAAAGTTTAAAATGTTTTGGTTTAGCTGCATTTGCAAATCACTTTAAGCTGTATATGATGATCTCACTCTCAGTAATATTTCAGTTGCGGGTTTGTGATTGTCCGATTTGTCAATTGATATGATAAATTAGCTGCAATTTTTTAATAATATTATTAATAATTTTAAATATTATTATAAGTAGTAACTTCCCGAAGCGATGCAATTACTTCTCACAAAAGGAAGAACTGTAAAAACGTTACAATTCAAAAGGACTACATATGTATATGAAAAATAGAAAACCAACAAAGTATTGTTTCATATCTTTCTGCTATTTCAAAAGTTCTGAAATTAGGGAGGTTTATAAATTCTGAAATACTTGTATGTAATTGTGTTATAGTTGGGACATGACAACGGCAAATGACAAAATGACGTATTAAACAAATCACAATGTATAGGCGTTTATTCAATTAATTTTAATGTATTATTAAAATGTTGTGTTTTAACTATAAAACAGCTAATAGGAGCAGGTGATAACTTATATAGGTCTTACTACCTTTCTTAAAAAAACGATCACGGAATTTGTTTGAATAGAATACTCAAATTCCTAAAAAGGAAAACCCTGAGTGTTTAAAATACGTAGATCATAATAATGGAAAGATCACGTACGTACGAGTGATACAGAGGAGAGGCCTGATGTCTCCTATGTCAGACAACCCGCTGAGCGGGCGGCCAATATTTGTCATTCCCGCCGCAAGGGCGACCAGCTGTTCGCCCGGAGCGTCGGGGACAGCGGACGGGTAGCTCTCCCCTCTTTCCCTCACCCTTCTGCCACCTTTCCCCTCGGGCATTGTGACCTGCGCCATAATGGCACCACACCGTGCCACCGCGCCAGCGCTCCAGCGTTGATGGCTCAGTGTTTGCGAATAGATATCAAATTGGGATATAATGCATAATGCAGGATTTGCTAGACTCGCGAGGGCGGGACCATGCGTGAATCAATGGTGACGGTGGGGGGAGGAGGGGTGGCCGAGGAGGAGCCAAAGATAAATGTAAATGCGGCCCTCCCCAGTAGGACGGAGTATTAAGGAAGAAAAGTGACGGCGAGAAAGGAGGGTGGGGGGCGCCGGCGGGGTTGGGAAGTCTCGGAGGAAGACGAAGGCGGAGGCGGCGGCGGAGAAGAAGGAGGCAGTCGAATGGTGGAAGGTGATGGCGGTAGAGTTGGGAGCGGCGGGGAGACAGGCGATGGGGGTGACAGTGGAGGCGGTGGCGACGGAGGCCGAGACAATGATAGAAGAGGCGGTAGAGGAATCGGATGCGGAGAAGATGGAAGAGAAGGCTGTGGAGGCGGGGACGGCGGTGGCAAGGAAACAAGTGAGAGCGGTAGAGCGAGGGGCGGCGCGAGCCGACATGAGTGATGTGAGGATGGGTGGCGGGGTCGACGTGGTGAACGGCAGCGGGCTATGTGGTGTAGTCAGTGGCGGGGTACGGCAGGGATGACAATAAGGGTGGTGACAGGGCGGCGTTGAGGTTGACGGTGGATGGGGGTGCCGGCGGGGTCGGGGGTTGGATCAGGATTCGGGATGACGGCGGGGGCAGCAGGGGGGCGGTAGTGACGGGGGTAGCGGAGGCGGATGGGGGCAGCGCGGGGCGGCGGCAGGGTTGGCGCAGGAGTGGACTGGGGCGGGGCGGTGGAGGCAAGAGCAAAGGAGGTGGCAGCGGCGGCAGCGCGGGCGTGGTGCAGGGCCGCCCCAACGGCAAGGGCGACGGCTAGGACGCAGATGGCGGAGGTGGGGCCGGTAGAGGTGGAGGCGGCGGCGGGGACGGCGGAGAGATGTACGTGCCAGAGGTGGCGGGCTGTGACCTTTGGGGACTTGACCTCATATTCCGCTCGCCCCGCCCCGCTCCGCCGCCCCCGCCGCCCCCGCCGCCGTGGCGCCCTCTCAACGAGCGGAGGCACGCGATGCTTCAAGGAAGCCGTGGAATGCGTCTTCTGTGAGAAAGAAAGTTTACTGTGTTTTTTGCCGGTGATGAGGTACAAGGAGAAAGCTTTTTGCTGGCGAAGACCGGCATGGTTCTCCATTATGTTTCACGTATTTTGTTTAACTTTATTTCTAAAGCTACTTTACTATTGTTCATATTATGGTTGTAGTGAATATTCAAAAATACTTTGAAATTGAAGAAAATCAGTGTTCGATAGATTTTTAGGGACTTTTAGGAAGTAAATGAAGTGCATCTTAATTGAGAAACATTGTCTATTGTGCTATTTCTATTCTTGCAGGGGTTAGGCACAAGGGAAAAGTTCTTCGTTCGTAAATACAGTGGTTAAAGGTCTTTAAAAACTCAATTTGAAGGCATTTCGAGCATTTAATAATGTTTTCTTTGATTTTAGTGTAATGGTAATAAATTTTCAATACTTTGATATTAATATTGAAAATTTGGCTTCCGAAATCTTAGGATTCTTAAAGAAATTATTCAAAGGAATAATGCAATGCGCCGTTGTGAGAGGGAGAAATGTAATGTTTTTGTTGATGTTATTGTTGACAGAATTACAAGCTGGAAGTTTATTGTTAACAATAGTTCTTTAGGAATCAGGGCTGATGATGTATTTTAGAAGAAATTGTTTAGCATCGCTTTGGAAGTCCTGTTGACAATTGAGTTCGAACAGCATTATTTACAAACTCTATATTTAGCAAACTCTATATTTATTTTTGTTTAATTTATTATTTAAGGTTATCTATCATCAAAGCTTAACTCGTTAAAGGCCAGCGTTATAATTTGAAAAATTACATTTCTGATTACAAGAAATGTGTTTCCTTTGCACTAGTGTGTGAATGTGAATTCTCAACGGACAAAGACATGATAAACAAAACATAAGAAACTTTTATAAGAGGAATTACTAGGTGTTTCGTGTTTCAAATAAAATTAAAATAATAGAAAATGATTTTCTGAAAATAATAATAATATATTCGTTCCTTTTTTTAAATAATGATTTTTCCAACATTTCCATTAATAAAATGTACATTCTCGTGAGTAAAACTTCCAAGCAACTAGCACTTGATGATAAAATAGGGACTTTAATGTACGCAAAACAAGAGGGTACTGTGTATGCCTTCACTTCAACTTTGTTAAACGTCGACAATTCGCACTAACAGCATTTGCAACAGAAAGAGCGGACTGAAGCCGCACCATGCAAATATCGCACACAAGCGCGTTTATTTTCGAAACCATATGTTTCTGCGAGCGAGCCGACACCCTAGGCGCGCGTTTGCGAATCCACCACCAGGGTCGCTCGCGGCGCGCCCACGCAGTTGGCAGCGGTGGCGGCGGCGGCGGCGGTCCGCCAAGCTAACGCGATTACCGCGCGTGTATTGTCATAAAAGCGGCTAAAATCCGGTTACCGTAGGCTTCATTCGATAGCCAGGTAGTCAGCGCGTCTATTGTCTCTTTCCTATTGGATTCCGCGCGGCATGAGACCGGCCGTGGGAAGCGGGGAGATGGCGGGGGCGGGTCGAGGTACGAGTGACGGGAATGGGTGGCGAGTGAGGTGGAGGCGGTAGGATGTCAGGGAGGGTCTGCGTCAATTGGTGGCGTGGTGGGGTAATGAGAAATGCCGGTGAGGACTAGTGGAGGGATGTGGGGTGGTTTCTGGTGGCGGGGATGTGTAGGCGGAGTGAAGTGACGGAGAACTGGTGACAATATGATGTGGTCGAGGCGTGGAGAGATGCAGAGGCTATCGTGGAGATGACGTGACGTGTTACATGGCGAGGTTAATGGCGAGGGCAGTGGCGGGGACGTGGTGCAGACGGACGCAGATGGGGGAGGGAGCGTGTACTGGTGGGGAGGTAGTGGGGACGTATTGAAGATTGGCGCGGAGGTGGTGACGTGGGAGGCGATGGGATGGGGTAGCGGGGAGAAGGCGCGGGGAAGCGGCGAAAACTGAAAGGGGGCGGGGAGCTGGTGGGAAGGGGACGAAGAGCTGGCGACGAGTGCGTGCGGCCAAGCGCACTTTATGCGTCTGTTGTTTCGAGAGGCCGGGCGTTAGGCTCCCGTTTGTTCTCTGTTAGTTCGGAAGCCCCAAATTTCGAGCACAGTCGCTGTTAGGATGGCTGCCCCGTAATAAGATTTTAGTATGAAGTCACCAGGGAACGTTTTCCAATAGAGTAATCCGAGTTTGGAACGTGAGTTTAACTTGTGTATTTATCTAACTGCGTATTACTTAGATGTTTTGTAGCAATTTAGCAACAATTTCATTTATTTAAGGTATATGAAGCAACCTATCTTATAGCTCTCTATTTAAACGGTGGGTTACAAATAAGTGATAATGGTCATGGTTATTTGAAAAAAACAACAACAAATTTTGCTTTTTACGATTTTAAATACATTTTTGTTCGGGTTTTTCTTCTGTTAATATTTTTAGGTTAATATTTTGCCACATTTTTGATTTATGTATTTTACTTTCAAGTTGTACATTCACCCACCGACTTTGCGTATAAATCTCAAACCATGAAACATTGAAGGGAAAAGCTTCCTTCCTAATATTATTTTGAATTTCCGATCATTAGCTCTGCTTTATATGTAAATGACATACATATATTGTAAACAACACATTTTGAACATTTATTTTAAATATTCAATATGAATTAAAAGACAACTTATAACTGATGTAAATATTTTGTCATTTCTGTGTAGTTTACCATGAGATTCATGACACGAAAATTTGAAACCCTTAATGTTGTGCGAAGGTACTTAATTGACATTTAAGAATGATTCATGTAGTGATCTGAAATGTCTTATGTTGAACATTCTGTTAACATTATGTTCTCTCGTTGTTCAGTTTTCCTACAATTATTAATATTAATTTTATTGTTTTCAGGTACGTGCCCGCCAAAACTCCGTTCACTATTCTGAGTGGGTAAGTGAATTCTGGTTTGTTTGCCTATTAAATTGAGAAAAAATGTTTTTACATTTTTATAAAGAGCTTCACAAGCTTTTTACAATCTAAGAGTATATAATTAAATCATTTTAGTTTGAAAAGTGAATTATCTCTAAAAAGAAAACAGAGAAAGATAAAACTCTTAATTAAAAATTAGTTTTCTCGTACGTTATTTCTTCTCGTGGGCATCACATAAAACTCAACCACGTATTTGCTTGATTAATGAGCAAAGCAAGTGAAAAATGTTGCGTTATGTTGAAACTTATATGCGTTAAATTTTTTAGTGAGAAATTCCGATTATCTGTGCTGCGTTGTGGCACAAAGTATTTGTTACAGAGTGTTTTGGAAAAAAAGTATCCAACAAGTAAAGAAAATTTCCTTAACTCTAGAAACAGCAAACGCATGGCGAACTTCCACTATGATGACACGCTTTTGATTTGCAATTCAGTAAGGGTTTGGTCTTCAATGTCTATAAAATATACAAAAAACCTTGAGTCTCGAAACACAAAATTACTAATTCATTTTTATACATCACGCGCTCTTCAGTCTCCCCTCAGCGTTAGCAAACGGGAGTGACCTAGCTAAAGTAACACAAATTGAGCGAAAGCCTCAACTGCATGCTAGTTCACTTATATCCTTAAATGTGTATCTTAGAGATCAATATGGGAGTTCTCTCCTTAAATTGTAACATAAGTGTAATTATTTACCAATATTGGGATTGGGAATAGAAAGACTCTATGACCCGAAATGGAAGAATTTAAGACAAAGGATAACATTGACGTCAGTCCCGAATAGTTCTAATTTTGATACCCTTTTATGAAATAATTCTTATTTGTGCATGAAACAACCCGCTATTGTAATACAAAGTGTCAGTGCATAAATGTATGCGCTATTACGTGTGCGGTAGATGAAAGAGATGAACAACTGTTCAATGTGATCAAAACTGCATCTAAAATGCGTAATAATATTTTGTATTTTATATGTTTTCTAAATATTTTCCCGGTTTTCGCGTGTCTTGCGCATCATACATTACATTTTTTATTAACCGTTAACACTGTAAGTGTTGTAAGTGTTACATCCCGGGAAACGGCGTTGTCTCTACCACGCGAAACGTGAGATTCCACGCCTTCCTTCATAGAGGCTTGCGGGTTTTCCCTCCTTTATTTGTGGCCCACAACGGGACTCCCGACTCCAGCCGAGGCAAAATCTAAGCTCTCGAATAGTCTCTCGACATGTGTGATAGTAAATGCGCGCGTGTGTGTGTAAGGGAAGAGGAGGGGAGAAGGGTGTGGAAGACATCATGAGCAGTCCTGGACCCGTTCATAAGGCTCTGCTCCAGCATTCGCTTTGTATTGGCTGTGGCAATCCTGAAAACTACCAGTGATGTGATCAAAATTGCATCTAAAATGCGTATTAATGTTTTGTATTTTATATGTTTTCTAAATGTTTTCCTGGTTTTCGCGTGTCTTGCGCATCATGCATTACATTTTTTATAGGTCGGTCGCACGCGTATCAAAAGTAAGTGTCGATCCTGAAAAGCTACCGACAGCGAGAATTCACTTCGTCAGAATGTTTTTTCATATTCGACCTAATGATGTAACTAGTACTGAAACTCCCCACCGTGGGAATATAAACCGGTTGACATGACTCAGAGCATCAACTGACGTCACTTCAGTCCCTCTGTCCGGGAGGTCCCGTGGTTCGAGTCCCGATGGTGGCAGTATTTTCGACACTAGCTGCATAACTAGGTCGAATTCAGCCATAGTCTGGAGGAGAATTCTCGTCGCGGTCGACTGCTTTAATCGGTGGTTTTCCTTAGTGACTCTGATCAACACCAGGCAAATTTCGAAGTAGTATCCTAAGAAACGGGCCACGGGCCGTGAGCGTTCTTTCTTTCCTCTTCCTTGTCCAATCCGCACCCCTTACTTACACACACTACACTACCTCACATGTCCGGAGACCAGTCAGGAGATTAAAGCTTGTCTCGATTGGGACGGTGCTCCACTGGTGGGAGATGCCTTTTTGAAGAAGAAAACCACAATTCCACTTGCAAATCGACGTCATGTAATACCACCATGTAGCGGGTAAGACTACTTCCACCCCGTGATAAAAAATATTGCACTAACCTCACGAGAGTAATGACAATAACAGTTTGCGTGCCCAGAAACACGAAATAATCAATTTTCAATCTATCGGGAGCCGAACCCTGGAACCTTCAAATTACCGATATTGCAGAAGCAATGCGGTTTCTGCCCAACACTCACCGTGCTGGATACTCGGATTGACATGAAATTTCATCAGCTGATGTAACACCATGCAAATCCAGTATATTCAAATTTTTAAGTGCTATGAAATATTAGAAATAATGTTTTATAGGCATTTTTATCAGGATCTTTCGTGATCTCCGCGCTTCCCGCAGCGGGGGAACCGTTGCTTCGGCAGTACCAGGAACGATACGCTGCGTATATCAACTGATCAGATTTCCAAGCGCGTTCCTTCAAGAACGGTGGCAAAGGTCATCACTGGTGACTGGTCAGTTGTGGTACAGAGTGTCACACGTTCTGTGGAGAGTGTTAGTAAGCACACTAGCAGTTTTTTGTTAAATATCATTACTGTGAAAATTTTGTGCGTAACCCATAAGTGTAATTTATTTTTATTTAATTATTATTTATTTTTTCTTTATTTGTTGTATTTGTTTATTATTTTTTTTATTTATTTACTGATTTGTTGTGCATTAATTTATTAACTTTTTTATTATTTAATAAATTAATTAAACCACATTGTAATCCTTAAATCCTATCAAAAATTTAATGTCAGTGTGCACGCAATAGTTGCACTCGAATTACTCATGCATGTGTTGTCGTCCTTCTGAACCTGCAACGTAAACACTCATGTTTGTCACCCCTACTGCGCTCCAAGGCAACTGAGACCCTGCCGGCAGATAGGCCGATAGCGGCGGCAGGGCGTGTGAGTATCGGCCGCAGAACCAGCGACGATCAACGATTTCCTCTTTTCCATAGGCGGTAAGGTCATGAAAGATCTAATTACTAATTGACCCAAAAACACTACTTGTAATGCTTCGTAACACGTACAAATTTGTATGTAGAAGTTTTGAAAGGTGCTGAACAAGCTAGTAAAATTTCATGTCAATCCGAGTATCCAGCACGGTGAGTGTTGCGTGTGAGCTGGAAGTCAGAATACGCGTTTCGGGAAGGCAACGAAATTTCTTCAGACGACGTCTTTGTGCCGTGGTTGTGCGTGCCGCCGCCGCAGCCCCCGCTTCGCTAGACAGGCGCGCGTGCCTTCTTGTCAGCGAGGCAGCCCCGCAGTGCGTGACCGCAGCGACAGCTGTTGTAGCGCTGCCACGAGGTATATCCGCTCGTTTTTCCGAAATTGTAATCCTACTACATGTTAAAAATGAGCTTCACTAAGTGGCATACTAGTAGTATTAATTTTCGACGATTTCGTGAGTCAGTTTGGAGGAAAAGGAAATGTTCGTGTTTTGGTTTTTGACAAATTACATGGGACATTAATATGATTGTTTTAATTTAGCCGACTAGGCGTGGTTGATTTTTCAAATTCTTGGGGTAACCTTTATACTTTTCCACTGTTCTATTCATTCTTTGTGATCCTATTCGTTATTACTATTCGTTATTCTTCTTCGTTATCCTGTTATTGTATGTTTGCGAATGATACTTAAGAACATGATTGTGTTAAAATAGATGCCTTGTTTTCATCTGTTACAATCTGTACAAATGTTTAAATATCAAAGTAATATTAATAGTTAAATTTATACTTATCAAATTGGGCAGGGGTTATAAAAACGAATGAGTTGTATATATTTATCAACATTTCTCTGTGCTGAACTCAAACATTTCGGAAATCAGCTGCGAACGAGCAGTTTTTATAACTTTAAATCAGATTCAAAAACGAGCAGTGCGGCATTTACAAAACTCACCAATTTGTTTTAATTTTTGGCCGTTTACAAAAATTGTTTGAGTATCTCATCACGTATACCATCTCATTGTTCTTTAGAAGGAGAAGATTTGCTTCATTATATTAAGGAGACACTTTACTGGGCTGTGAGCAGAGGCAAGATCTGGATCCAAATTGGGGTTACGGCTGCGTCGCGGCTGGCAGGAACTGTAATCAGCTTTAGTGCGGTCCGCGCCCTGCGGAGCCGGTGTGCCTGCAAAGATGGCGGTGGAAAGGAGAGGGCAGATGGATGGAAAAGAAGAGACGAGAAGGAAAACAAGCCGAAAAGAGAGGTTAGGCTGGTGAAAAGGGGAGATGTCGATACTTTAGTCTAATGAAGAGGAAACAATTAGAAAGAAAGGTGAGTGAACTAGGATTCATAGAGGAGAAAAGGAGGAAGGATGATCGATGAGAGGAACGAAAAGGAGTGGAACGGGAAAAAAGGAATTTTATGAAGATAGGATGAAATTGTGGAGGAAGGAAGGAGGGATAAAAGGGGATTAAAAGGGGGAGGCGGAAGAGGAGAGCGTTTGAAAACAAAGAGAATGAATCATGACAGGAAGGGATTGAAATAGAACGCAATGAAAGGATGTGGAGCAAAAACAATGAGTGTGAAAGAGGAGATGAACGCAACAGAAGAGGAGGAAGTAGAAGGAGAACGGATGGATAAGAACGGGAGAATTGACGAAAAGAAAAGTAAGGGAGTACTCGTATAATTGAAGAGGAGGTTAATTGAATGAAGTCATACTGAGGATGGGATTGATACAAAATTCAAACAATAGAGGATACGATCGGGATAAGGAAGAAATGGTAAGGGAGAAAAAGCGTGAGATCGGGAGTCGGTAGTGCAGAACAAATTGAAGGTGGGATCTGTGGAGAAGCATAGTGGTGAAAAATGAATTTGGCGCCGAAGAGGAGCGGAAGCAGAGGGGCATTGAAGAAAAGAAACGGGAAGACGTGCACGGGAAGTGGAGGGAAACTCGAGGGGATGAATGGGAAAGATAAAAATGCGAAGGATAAATTATGGATAAGTTAAAAAAAAAGCTGCAAATGAAAAGGAAAATGGGCACGTACTGGATAGAAGAAGGAAGAAGAGGAAATTCGAAACCTTAACTGATGAACAAGTAGTGGAAGTGTAAGAAAGAGGAGGAGGAAGGAGATGTTTGAAAGAGGAGACAGGTCATGTAATGTATAGAAGTGGAAGGAAGAAGTGGAGATGAGAAACGTTAGCTGGTGGACGACAAGAGCAAAGTCTGAGGAGGAGGAAGTGGTAGGGGAAGGGAAGAAGAAACGGGTGGAGGAAGAAGTGAAGGAAGGGGTGGTGGAAGGGGAGGAGCAAGGGGAGGAGGAAGGGTGGAGGAAGTGGTGGAGGAAGGGGAGAAGGAAGGGGTGGAGGAAGGGGTTGAGAAAGGAGTAGTGGAAGGGGAGGAGGAAGGGGTGGTGGAAGGGGAGAAGGAAGAGGTGAAGGAAGGGATGGTGGAAGGCGAGGAAGAATGGGTGGTGGAAGTGGTGGTGGAAGGGGAGCGGAAGGGGTGGAGGAATTAGTGAAGAAAGGGGTTGAGAAAGGAGTAGTGGAAGGGGAGGAGGAAGGGGTAGTGGAAGGGGAGGAGAAAGGGATGGTGGAAGGGGAGGAGGGGGAGGTTCGTGCGTGCGCCGGCCCGCGCGTGCTGGGAGGCGCCTCAACGCAATTTCCTCGAGCCCACGGGTCGCCATGCGGCAGGCGCCCCCCACTCGCCCGCCCGGTGGAAAAAAACGCGTTACGAGAATGCGAAGAGGATCGGAGGCCAGTGGCGGGGCGGACGGCCACGTGACAGAGTAAAAGGAAAAATGCTGAAGGTTGAAAGTACAAAAAGAAAATCGAAACAACGGGGTCAACAACGTGAGAAAGAGAGTGAAATAGAAAAATATGATGGTAACGATAAGAGGTAGGTTCCGGGGAAAACAGAGAGGGTGAGACGTTACATGATAACTTACGTGACATTGCATAAAAAATAACGTTATCTTTAGTTTATTTCCAATTCAAGGGATAAAATATTAAAATTTTGAAATTCAAACTGATGCTAATCGAAGATTACATTATTAAATACTTTATTCAAATCATGAAAAAACTTTGAAAAGTTTAGAAAAAAATCAGTGTAAGATTAAAAATCTCAAACATTCGAATTTTCTTCTTCATTAAACTTTCTTGAATCTTTATAATTTTATTAGCGAATCGAGTTCTTAGCTTATTGTACATTTAAAATCATTTCTTCTCTTTCATTGTAAACTTTCAAATATTCCATCAAAATCGTTCGGGTTTTGAAAAGTTTCCTTTTCATACTGATATCTAGTTCATTTATTATTATCATCATCATCACCATTATCATCATCATATTTTATGTAGGTATTAAAGGTTAAAATTTGTAAAATCTTTGGTTTTGTGTGAATTCTAAAATAACCTATAATATTAACACTAATTGCATCCAGTATTTCCGATTACGATTATTAATAACCTTGAATCATAAAAGAAATTAGAACAATCATTTGGATTAAAATAATTATCTCCAATGCTTCATAACTTCTCTGCAATAAAAGGGAACGAACCCTACCAATTATTTCGGGTGCCATGTCATCTAAAGCAAGCCGTGGAAATGCGGATAACGAGGAGACGAAAGGGCGCCAGGGAAGGCGGGAAAACGCGGGGAAATAAGTCGATGGGGAGAGCGGAGGTGCGCGGGGATGACGATTCAAATAAGGTGATGCGGAGTGGCTCTCAGATAAGCAAAGGAAACGGATTCGACAGATTGAAGTACTTATGAAGATTATCATCTTTTAACTTTCGGGTTCGCTTTTGATTGTATTAATAACTGTAGTATAGATGGAGTAGGCTGGTGACAATGAAGGTATTTGCGTAGCGCATGTGCTCGTCTTAGATATATTTCAGGCGGCGGATTTAGACCTGACGAGAGGGAACGCTCTACTAGGTATTTTCATTGCTTACACAGAAAAAATCCTTATTGTCTGCTTTCGTTTAAATTGTCACGTTTTTCGTTTCAACGTTCTCTAACCATTGCGTACTGACGTTGTACGCAAAGTAGTAACTATCCGCTAAGCTAGTCAGTCCTTTATACCGTCGGCCAGGTG
Organism: Acheta domesticus; assembly: GCA_031308135.1. Classification (NCBI taxonomy): domain Eukaryota; kingdom Metazoa; phylum Arthropoda; class Insecta; order Orthoptera; family Gryllidae; genus Acheta; species Acheta domesticus. Next base: position 107,256,315 of record JAHLJT010002406.1, on the reverse strand, counting down.
CTTGGCACCGTTAGATTCCAAAGGTTCCCAGACGGTCACCCATGAAGGAATACGCTCGTTTCTTAATCTCCATGACTTTACGGATCGTGGATAAGCAATTCGGGTAACGGTGTCGGTAAATATTTCAGCATAAGAGACCTTAGTAGTGCTTTACTAAAACTGGAACGCGACTTTAAACAATACGGTAAACCCTCATCAATACGAATTCCAAGGGACGGAAATAATCGGAGTACATGTTATAAATATTCGTGTTATCCGATTATTATAAATGACCGTAGTACTGTAATCCCTCGACGGGACCCAAGTTTTGTTCGTGTTACAGCGAAATTCATTTTAAGAGAGTTCGTGCTGACGAGATTTTACTGTAATTTGTTGCGAAAAAGGCAACTAATTTCTCATAAAACTAAGAAACCGGATTACAGTGCTGTTTTTTAAAAAATACACTCATTATAAACTGGCATTAGTGTAGAGGAAATATACATTAACTTCAAGTCTGTCGTCCTGAAGAAAATCGGACAAAACCTCCCTATTATATTTTTCATGATAGGTACAATAATAGTGTTGAATTTCACAAATGCGTGTCATGAAGTTGAGTAAGGGTTGATAATGCATCCCCGTACAAGCATGATATCCATTTACTATGCTTTGAAGAACGCAATCGCAACGAATGTGAATTAAGCGTCCAAATTTTACAACGGTTCCAAATAATGACTCTGTAGTTAACATTTCTTTTCGAAATCATGACGCAGGTAAACTGTTTACACCAAACATTAACTTGCTATGGAAGCGGATGCATTGCTGACAGAAACAAAACCCATGTGGCCTGACGAAATTTCCGAATAAATTCTACTATTGTGAGGAGTAGCCATGATTCCTTACCTTCCGAAAATTCACGAAGTTATTATTATTCTCCGATTAACATTTTTTTTATACTTGTTGAATTACTAGAGAGGGCCCTGTTTTCTAATCGTGAGCATTAAATTGACAATAACGTCCATCTAGCTAAAGACGGAATTGTATTTCCAATACAATTGCTTCATTACTTCTTCAATTAGTTGCTTCACAACTAAATGAAACCACTGGTTGTGCAAATGGTTGAAGGCAGGAAGGGCGCGTAGTCCAGAGAACGCGAAGGAAAGGTCCGCGATTCTGAGGCGGTGGGTGTGGGTGGGGGCGAGGGCGGAGCAGATAAGGCGAAGCGTGGCGCTGCCGAAAAAGCAGGAGACACGCAGTTGTCGGGCTCTGGACTCGCGCAGGGGCGTTTGGAAGTGCTGGGAGTGAGAGAGTAAGGGAGAGGGGAAGGGTTAAAGGTTGTACACTCGCTAGCGTTAAGGCGACAGGGAAGAACCACACACCTCACCAAACCGGATTAAAAATACTGGTAAGTTTAAAACTAGAATTCGGACCACTACACGAAGAAAACAAAATGAGGTCTTGTAAGTGTACACTGAATATAACGTTCTTCTGTACGACCCAGTTGAGACTTTGCGACATTTGTACATGCTGGCGACGAGACTCCAACCTTTGGCCTCTACGAGTATATAACAACTTTACGCCTGTGCATCACATAATATTCAACAACTCTTCTCACTTCTTTCTCCGACCTCGCAGCGCACTGCTTTGGTTCATGGCGCTTCAAGAAATTTTGAACATTTAGTTATAAAATTATTTCGCGTTCAAATATATCGACCTATCCCTTTAAAAAAAGCAGATAGATTTAGGTTTATGCTACGCAGGGTGTTATGAGGAACTTGACGTAAGGGATTGTGGGACTCAGCGTCAGCGCTAGCTAGGTGAAACCTAGCTTTGTTCCGATTATCGTCTCTTTCTCTTTCGTCCTGTGACTAAGGGCGATAGTCTTTCCGGACAGGGGACGATTTCAGGCACCAGAAGGTTCTAGCACATGAAAAGGGAAACGGTATGTAAATAATATAGTGACAAATGGTAATGATTGAAGTTCAACATTTTCTTAAACAGCCTTACATGGGCTTCCTCACGAACGAAGTCCCCTCGGCCCTTGCCCGTGTATAACAAGAAACGTGCTTTATTCCCTCGTGGTTCCCCTGTCTGAATAAGGGAAGATGATGGAAAGCAAGGAAATGGGAAGGACAGATCGTGATTCTTGGTGAGTTGAATGCCACTCGAGCTTACACCTCAAAGTAATCAGAGAATTGTTTTTAGTATATCGTATGTTTACCAACTGCTGGGGACAACACAAATGTGTCGATTACTTAAAAGCGCTATGTCGTTAGTCCTTTAAGTGTAATGCATGCTTTTTATCGAGAGAAGTAGCAGTAATCTGTCCTCGCTGAATGGCGACATCCGGCGCCGACCCATCTCTCCGTTTGCGAGATTTTCCCCAACCAGTATTTCCCAGCAACGCGACACCGCCCCAGCCAGAACAAACTCACTTGCTCAGGCTGGTCTCCGAACATGTGTGTAGTGTATTTGTGTGTAATTAAGGGGTAAGAATAGGACAAGGAAGAGGAAAGAAAGATGGTGGGTAGTCTGTGGGCCCCCCGTTTGTTAGGGTACTGTTCCGGCATTCACCTGATGTTGATCGGAGAAACGATGGAAAACTACCGATTGGAACAACTGACTGAAAAAATCTCCTCCTATCCAGCCAGAGGCTGAATTCAAACTAGCTATCTACCTTGAAAATCCTATCATCGTCGAGATTCGAAATCTAGGACCTCCAGGTCGGAGGTATTGTTCAGTGACATCAGTTGATGCTCTAGGACACCTCAGCCTGTAGGTTTCCCCGTCAAATTTTATTATCATGGGAGTTGAAAATTAATTTTTATATAAAATTATTTCATACTAATTTTTATGAGTCAGTTATTTTTTTTAAAAAAAGATACGTTGTTGGCGTCTTATGCTTTAATTTGCTCCATTTGCAACCGTTGTGGGTCATGGACAGCCGAATGCAGACAACTTTCTCCAGAAGTCGAGTGGGGGTTGTGGGACTGGCGGTCAAGCACGTGCCGCTTTCTGGGCCGGCCCCTTCGAGACGCCTTAAAGGTGAATCGCGCTTCAAGATCCCCGTGTGGTCCCTTGCATTGCGTAGAACTACAACCAATGTTGGAGTTGGAAATCCCTGGAGAAAAACTTTTATAGGCTGGCATTCAAAAGCAAATATTTGTTAAATATTATATATGTTTTCAGTGATTAAGTCCTAAAATTCGAAGTAATACTTTAGTAATACGAAGTAACTTCTTTGTAAAATGTTTGCATAAGTTTCGTTTATACATGTTTAATTCACACGTTGAAATGCATTAAATATAACACACTACAAACGTTTAAATATATATACATAAATACACACACAAACACAATATTTTTCTAAATACTGTTGTATCAAGCATGCACCAGTGCCTTAAAGGTGTCTTTAGCGCTAGAGTTTGTCGTATTCAAGAAAGTAAATTGCTTCTAACACATTAGCTTTAGTGAGTGAAGTAGAGTATGAGTACAAATATTCTGATATTATACAGTCACAGTCATCAATCCATTTTATTACATTTAACACATTTCTTTGTGATAACTTTGCATAAATGTGTAGAAACACAGAGACTGTAAAATCAAAAAAATAAAAGTCCCCAAAAATGTCTATTTCACGCATATTTTGGAGCAACAAAGGCTTCATCTCCCAATCTCAAGTTAATCTGAAGAAGCAAAGAAAATGTTTAATTTTTGTATATAAAATATTGTTTTAATTGTTACCAAAATGTATGAACATATTTTCCTGTACAGGCGAGCCATTTTTATACCAATAAACAAGTAATAGCAACTACCTTACTTATGTGATGCAAATTAGATGTATGTGTAGGATCACACAAGCTAGGAACGTCATTACAGGTGCATTCATTTTTTCCAGAAAACTGCGTATATTTTTAGTCTCCAGCTATTACTCATCTCAACTGAAAGAAGCGTCACAAAAGCAGGATACGCCACAAGGCGTGTCACTGTCTGATACATTGAGAATTTTCTCTCATCTGAATACCTGTACACGACGCCTTCCTAGCGCTCTGCCGCATCACTGCTGTTGGAGGCACAGGTATTAATTAAGGTACGTCATTCACTCTCAGATTAATAATGCTTGTGACAAGCGTTCTTTCATATTAAACACGATTAATTTCATTTATCTCTGTCACACGTTGCACACGTACCAACGTTCGTCTTGTGTTAGCAGACTGTGGAAGCTTGTACGGACCGAAAACGTAAAATGAGTTTTCGGTATGGCGGATTCTTTACTGTGTACAGTGGCGCGACCACAACCAAAGCTTTGAAGACTGGGAGGCCGTAGATGGGAATATCGTCTTTCACCAAATTTCTACGCGATCCTATTTTTATTTTAACACACCAGTTCTTCTTTTAACCCTTCGACTACCGAGGTATTTTGCATACATCGAATGCCAAAGGGGGTAACGATGTTACCCCAGGAAAAATTCAATATAGTTGTAATATTTTATCGTAAATGAGGTAATATTGTTTTTGTTATGCAAATTAAACACTCTTTTGATACATTAACAAAATATTGAGCGATTTTAACAATACTTTACATGCAGGTCTTCGTTCATGGCGAAGAGGTCTCGAATGGCAAATCATGGCGTTTTACAACACATTGTACTATTCGTATTGCCCCTTTAACTCGATAGGCTTCAACAGTTTCTGAACTAATGTATACGTCATCATTCACGTTTTGATTTGTTGTATTCAGCACAAATAATACCGTCAACTTTATCTATAACCACACTCTCCCAAACAATCTGTACCGTCAACTTTATCTTCATCACTCTCCCAAACAATCTGTACACTTCTCGATATTCTTCTCACAAGTCGTCTGGGTTGTTAATAATTAATAACTACTCAAAACCTCCAAGACTGTAATTCTTCGAAATGTTTACGATCTAACACACCAGTACTTTAATAATCCTTCCTACAAATGTATACAGTACCATCGCCAATACATATACCACTAGATGGCTGACTCCGCGCTTTCCCAATAGGCGGAGGTGAGACCGTAGAGGGAGCCATGTTGCACGGCAAAAGCTTCGAATGTCAAATGCAGCCCATGACAGTTCGGTAGATTTTTACGAGTGTAACACGTATACATTGTATTTATTGACGTGGTTCTGTTCCATCATAAGAAAGTAAAGCTGTATGCAACAATAAATTATTGAAATATATTTTATATTTACTTAAAAGTACGAACAGTATTGACATTGTGTTACCGGAGACTTGCAAAAATGAGGACTTGTTTTTTATGATGACTTACAGGTACAAACTTCTTATACTACTTCAGAAGAGATCAATTTATATGTTAATACTGCACGTGACAGTAAATTATTATTACTACGGCAGCTTTATTATTAAGGATTCTTTCTCTGTTTCAATATTCCGTTTTCAAATATAAGAATAAGACGTACTTATTGTTCATGTGATTAGATAAACTGCGTTTCACTCCAAATATCCCTTTTTTCTCTCTTAATGGATAGTTGGAAATAACTGCTGGATTTGAGAGGTGGCAGAAAGATTTAAAATGAAAACACGTCGAGAAATATAGTACATATGTACTTTTTATGGGCAGACATTTTTATTTGCATGTGAATACAAAACGTTTTGCAGGAACAAACATTCAAATGATCCCTTTCACCATTGCAAGAAAATATTCAAATAATATACGAGTATAATGTTTCTTTTAATTTTACATAACAGGAAATAGAACAACACATATATTTACAGAATAAATGAATAGAATAAAATATATTTTTAAAACATGAACACTTAAGACTAAGATTCCACTACAGGAAATTGTAAAACCCACCTTATAGTGGTAAAACATGGATAAAACAAAGGCAAAAAATAATTGATTTCCTGGGCCAATTTTGAAAATAACAATTACATTAAGTAAAGTTAAAATGAAAACATTAAAAAATCAAAAGAAAAAATGTTTCACTAATCACTCAAGAGAAAACTCACTACTAACCACCGCTTTCGGCAATACGGACAAGGTTTTTGCCGTGCAAAATGGCGCCTTGGGTTGCCTCACTGCCAAGGCGAGAGTCATCTATCTAGGAGTATATATACACATCATTGACCATCGCCCATCTCCCACTGATAACATAACCTCAAACAACGTTAAAAATCCCGAACATCAAATGCCAACAGGGGTAAGGTAGTAACCCAAGGTAGAAATTCGTGCTGTATAATAATTACAGGCTAGAAAAAAACAGATTTTCCTTACATGATATTTTAGGTAAACATGAGAGAAACAATTACACAAGATGTCAGAAATGTTTATAAGATGTCAGAAAAAATTATAAGATGATAAAAAATAATAAAATATGCGTTGGAATAACTTTGCTACCCCTCTGCGTAGCAGAAGGGTTAACATTAGACACAAAAATAACATTCAAAGTTTGCACTCTGCAGGTTAATTTTTCATCAGTACTTCAATGGTGGAATAGACCAAAGCAAGCTTATCATTTTTACATTCTCGCTTACATCTCACGTGTAGTACAGAGTAAGCGTTGAAATACTTAGCGGAAAAAGTTTTTTGCCCCCAAAAAATTAGTTTTGTGAGTATTTGATACCGAAAATGGGGATAAATATATTTCTTATATGTAGTAAATATATAATATTTCCAATAGTACTTCCTCTAACACGTTGTGGAGTCACAATGTATGTTTTGCGGAACCTTTATATGGAAAAATTTGTTTACACTAAATATTTTTGTCCGCTCATCCGCCGATCTGCGAACGTCAGCGGCTAAATAGTTCATAGGATTGTCATAAAAACTCAAAATTCTCCAAACGAGCTGGCTGATATCGCCGCACTTTGAATTTGAAACGGATATTTTGATTTTTACTTACATAAAGCTTCGATATTTTCCAAATTTTCCCAAACCAATTTTCTTTACCATGTGAAACAGTCTTTAAGGCCGGTTGATTCCCCAATCCCTTAGAGTGCATCTCTCATCATCGCCAAAGCCTCCATCACTGTGAGGAGATTTTAAAATCTATAAACACTGTAAGGAGGCGGATGTCAGACCAAAGCCTGATACGCCACCGTGGAGAGAGCTTACACTCCTCTTATAGACGTAGAGCAAGGCCTCTATGTCTGTACCTATATGTAGTGCCAGACGACTGATGATCCCTCAATCCCACATGGTCCATCTCTAAAGTCTCCAGCTGTGAGAACTGCAAAGCGGCTTAGGGATAAAGAGACACAGAGAGGAGAGAGAGAAACAGAGAGGAATTAGAAACAGAGAGAAGGAGAAGAGTCGGAGAGAGTAAAGAAACAGAGTGAGTTTACGAAAGACGAAACACTTCCCGATAGGTTAGTTCCCTCGCTTCTTTAACCTCTTTGTTACGTATCAAAGACGAAGGAAAACAAGCGGCTGTTGTTTCCAAGAGCACGTTTGTTGCCGGGAGTTTCAGACGGAGGAGATTGGATGTATAAAATTTATAAGCAGCTTCATTGGGCAACAGAATTTCTAACTTTTGATTTCTTGACTTTTCCGAGCTTTAGTAACTTGTTTTAGCAAGACGGGCTTGTTCTGAGGTGAAAGGAGGCCACAAACGCATTCTCACGAGTTTGAAAAGAAAATCAAGGTAAAATCGTGTGAAGAAACTCAGAGGCAATGCAAATACCATAAAACGAAACAACAGTTAAATACATTACGAGTAGAAAACATTCAGATAATATAAATATAATTCTAAAAAGTGTTCAACCATTTCAACTTAGAAAATTAAAACATCGAATGAACAAAATGGTCCAATAAGATGTAATGCTGTCACATGATTTAAATATGTCCTACGTACGAGGTAAATAAACAAATACGTTTTGTTTGCGTTAAATAAATGCGCAAATAAACAGTTGTGGTCGTGAGTTGATATTAGTCTGGTATACGAGTATAATTGTATTATTTTAATACGAGTAATAAGGAAGATATTTCTTTTTGCACTGTCACAATTGAATGGGCAATTTTAAAAAAGAAATAAGTCCACATTTTCCGTAAATGAAGTAGAGATACCTAGATAACTACTTATATAGGTCAAATTCAGCCGCCGTCTCGAGGGGAATTCTAGCGGCCGGCAGCTCTGATCGTTAGCTTAATGTGGTTTCTCCGATCGGGTGCCGAAACAATACTCTACCATACTGGCCATGGGCCGCGCGACTTCTTTCCTTCCTCTTCCTTGTAATTACCTCTTACTTACACACATACCCTCACATGCCCTACACTACCACACATGCCGGGAAATCGATCGGGAGATTAAAGCTTGTCCCGACTGGGGCAGTACCCCGGGCTGGTAGGAAATACTTGGTTGGAAAAAAAACTCCTCGCAAACCGACCTAGGCTGGCACCGGATATCGCCAGCTAGAAGGAAATGATCACAGCCATCTTACGTGGCGAAAACATGCACTACATTTACGGTACTTGTGTTCTTAGCAGTGGACGCTCCCTGAATCATTAATAAATGAATCAAAACATGTATTTCACCCATGCATCTCCAGGGCGCGGCTCGTCTGCGACCATCAAAGCGGTTCCACACATTCGCTATCCGGCACATTCGCTATTGAGCAACCGCTCGCCGAATCTCGAGTAGTGAGGATGAGTTTCTTGCGATTTGCCGAGTGATGAACATTCGACGGTACCCACCGCGTGTCGGTCTCTTGGGCACATCAAAACAAGCGAACATTTTCCGAACACATCAGTTGGTCGGGATTGGACGAGCAGTTGCTGGCTGCTCGGCAAATGGCGAAATGCTCCGCAAATGGAGCCGCCTTCATACACGTTGCTCCGTGGTTGGCTCCTTTTGCCAGCTAGATATGCTCACTAGATCTCGAGTGTTGAACAAAAGGGACAGTGAGCCGCTCTGCAGAGAACTTGTGAGTGGTTCGGTGTGGTCGTTGGTGTGTGTGGCGATCGTACGTCGAACGTAAAAATTTCACGCTTACATGCTTACATGCATTTTAACTCAATTTAGAAGCTTCACAAGCTGCTGAACATGAGGCATTCCCAATACCACATTGTATGTGTCTTCTACCCACAGTGGTTCTATTTGTCACGATCATTGGACGTCATACTCTGCTTCAAACACTGCGAATTCTTTTCGCCCCTCATAAAGTGCATTCAGACAAATTGTGCTCATTACCTACATGCAAGCTCTACACCTACAATTGAATTGTGTTTTGGTATTTGTTGGCTCAGAACGAGATAATATTCAACTTTGACTACGAGATGTATCTGACTGCCCTGCCAGTGTTTATGTTTCATCATTAGAATACTTGTATTCAAAACAGCACCAGGCAAGAAGGACAAGATTCAATGAAATATGACAGTAATAATTCAGAGTGTATGTGTGTGTATGAGTTAGTAAATATATAAATAATTATGGTGTTTCATAGAGGGTGCCAGTTCAGTATTAAATATGTTTCACCAACAAAATTGTTTTTCAACTCACTCAACTCTGGTGGGACGGATAATAACATATAATAAGTTTTAATACAAATTCTTAGTTACCGTACACCGAGCATATATTTTCAGAAAGAATTTCATCTCGACAGAAGGCTAAAGGAAGTCGAATTAAAGATTGGCCAAATAATGACAACGACTCGCCTAGACTTCCAACAGTTCTTGCATGACGATAGATACCTTTCGGCTAGCATGATGGCAATGTAGTGAAACAGATATCACGGATGCGTATATTTCGGTTTTTATCTCTTGGCGTGTGGGAGTATGTCATCAAAATGGAATATCTCACGGTATTTCGCGTCGTTCTCGGTTGTGACGCTAGGATTCCCATGATCACCAGCGCTGCTCGATGTAGTCGCGATCATGCGACTCCTAGCGGCAAAACCGAGAACGACGTGAAATATCGTGAGATATTCCATTTTGATGACACACATCCATGCGCCAAGAAAGAAAAACCGAAGTATACGTTTCCTTTCGGCTTCCGTCCGTTCTCTGTGGAGACCACGTCGAATCAATTAGCGCAGATCGCGGGCGGCGCTCTCGTGCAGTGAGGCAACGATGGTGGAGCGTGAGTGGAGGCGGACGGAGTGAACGGAGTTGGTGGTGCAGAGTGTTGGGAGCGAGACAATGAAATCTGAGCAGAAGGGGTACGGCGGTGGGAACAGAGCAATGCGAGTAGGACAGAAAGGCGGGAGGGCGGAGAGGCGAGAGGAAGAGAATGGCATAAGCGAGGAGGTAGGGAATGGGATAGGACTACAGGAGCGCCTGGGGGGAGTGGGGCAGGAAGGCGGGAGCGAGGGTTGGGGAGTAGGACAGGACGGCGGGACGGTGGGGAATACTGACGTGTCCAGAGTGGGGAGTCGGGCGATGTGGATGGAGCGAGACGCGAGGGCGGGACGGTGGGAACGGGACAGCCGAGGAAGGCTGGTATGAAGGGGCGGGTGCGAGGGATGGGTAGTGGGCCAGGACGGAGGAATCAAGGGGTGGGGGGTGGGACAGGATGGCGGGAGCTGGACGGTGGGGAATAGTGACGTGGCCGGAACTGTGCGGTGAACGATGTGGACGCAGCAAGACGACGAGGGCGCGGCGGGTGAAGCGAAGAGCTGCGACGCGCTGGCGTGAAGGGGCTGCGCGGTGGTCTGTGGGCAAAACGGGTGAGGCACGGGTGGTTACGGAGGGGCGAGGTCGGTGGGAGTGGGGAGAAGAGCTGTTGGGGGAGGCGGCGCGCTAATGAAAACTGCTCATTTGGAATGTAAACGCCGCTCGCCCTCGCCCTCATGGGAGGCCTAAATCTCCACCCGCGCATCGCCCGCGACCTCCACCCGCGCGTTCGCACGCCCGCCGCTTGCCTCGGCCGCCCGCGGGAACCGCGAGCGCTGCCTCACGGCGCGGCGGGATATTCAATACACGGTGTAAGAGAGAGGTGGGTTCACTCCCGGTCTAAAACTGAAGCTAATGTGAGGCTAGTTCTCACAGTTCTTGCTATGTAAGCGCTGCGAACGACTTGAGCATTTTGGGACAAGATGGTGATTCACTTAATAGCTTTGTAACCTCTGGTGGAAGCCACTAAATCGCGAGACGCCATCATGAATGCCCAACTCGATCGTGCGCATCGTACGGATAAGCTAGCCTCAAACTGGCTTAAAAAATTTTGTCCAAAAGGCGGCTAGTTCACACACCTATATATCTTACACCGTGTTCAATACGCGCTCCAGTGCGAACGAATCTCGCCTGTGTTGTCCGAAGTTTCTGCATGAGCGGTTGCAAAAACCCCGTGTACGAAAGAGATTTCGTGCGGTATCTCTGACCAAGAGGTCCTAAGGTTCGAATCCCGACGGATTTCCGGTTGTAGCTAGACTGCTGGGTCGAATTCAGCCACTGTCTGGAGGAAAATTCTAGCGGCAGGCTGCTCTGATTGGTGGTTTTCTGTGGTTTCTCCGATCAACACCAGGCGAATGCCGAAGAACCCGAACGAACAGGCCACGGTACGTGCGCGATCTTTCCTTTCTCTTCCTTGCCCTATCATCAACCCTTATTTACACACACTTCACTACTTTACATGTCGGGAGACCAGTCGGAAGTTCGAGTTTGCCTCCGCTGAGCCGGCCGGTGCCTAGCTGGTTGAAGGTACCTGGTTGTTGAAAATACCCGCAAGCCGACGTAGGTCAGCACGCGATTTTGTCAGCGAGTGGGGAAGATCACCAACATCTCCTGGGGAAAACGTACGCTACGTTTGCGGGACGAATGAACTTGGCAGTTGACGCGGCCGGAATCATTAATGAATCAATGAGATATTACGTGGTTAAAACTAAGACACAACCTCAAGGTACCATTCTTTCTGTCACAACTTTTTCGTGTAAAGGAAGTGAAAAAAACTGAATAAATTTCGGTCACAATGGAATGCTCCTAATGGATTTCGTCCTAATCCCATTCTTTATTTGTTTCCCAGACAACGACTCAAGAAAGATAATGATATTACTTACACGGTAATTAAGTTTTATTCTAGCTGGCATACGGGAATCAGTAGGTTCTCTTAGACTTTTCCTTTTAGTTTGCCAATTTCGCCGCTGCTTTTGTTATCGAAACTTTGTGTACGATTCCTAAACTCGAAGAATTGTTGTAGAAAAGGGAGGTTATTAACACCATTTGTAAACAATGGCATTGACATTGGCAATGAGAAAGTAGTTCTGAAGGTCGGCTGGCGTGCTAAGATTCTGGCTTCGTAATATCCGGGCACAACCGATACAGAATTGTTGTAATTTGCTCCCGATTCAGACAGTTTAGCAATTTTTGTTTTTCATCATTTATTCAGAAAAAAGTAACTTTTTCTACAAAACTACTTAGAAATATCCTCAGCGTTTTGACTTTCTGGCATAAGAAATGTTTTTTAATTTAACTGAGGTAAAGATGGTGGTGTTTACCCGGTGAAATGACTCAATCTGACAGTATATAACACTATATATATCTATCTATCTATTTATCTATCTATATATATTGTAACGTACCGTAAGTATAGTACCTTACAATTATAAAATAAGAAGGATTGCTAAGGGACAGGACTCCGTAAATGGGCTCGGAGTACTTACTAACTGAATAAAAAAACACATGTATCTAATTTCAACAAACACAAATCAGACATATATTTATTAATCACGGAAATTTACACTGCTATTCACTTCCTATACATGACACTGCATTACACTAGTCTTATGCTAAACCTACGATGCATTCGCTATCTACATCAACTGTTCAACTGCCATTTGCTGGTTGATTCCGTTTAAGGTAATGGTGCATACATCTATTTTATAATCAGTCTAGGCTAATTTCCTTCTCATGGGAATATTGCCCCTTTTATTTCCCTTCCCGCTTCTCCACTCGCTGGTGAGTACTACCTGCAAGTAACCGTCCGCTTTCCTTGTTGCTCGCCCCCTGCCGAAAGAATAGGGCCTCGCTCGCCGTGCCATGCTGTCCGACGACCGTGGAGAGCGTTGCGGCTGGCCGTCGGCGCCGTCCGCTGCTACCTCGTTTCGAGATTCTTGCTCTTCGCGAATTCACCTTCCGCGTTGCGCTATTATCACTCTCTGCTTGCACAGAGGGGGAAACACCGACAAATTTAGTTTCTGCAGCCGTCCGTGTGATTCCTCTTTAGCGCACCTCCCAGCTACACATTCGGTCAGATTGTCACTGATTCTCCTATAGGATGTCGCCTGATACTCCTATAGGACTGCGCACGGCCACAATGTTATTGTAGTAGCATTCCTTCAAAACTATTTTCCGCGCTCTGACACCTCAGTCCATCCGTGTAGGAATCGCCGTTTCGTTTCACCATGGCGTATTCCCAAGTGCCCAACACTTGTATCAATTTCGCTGTCCTGGTGCGCACTAATCACAGTTTCTTATCCTCACTGTTCACTCAGGTCTTCATTCCAACCCCTCCATCACTCACATATCCGTTTTCGTCCCAGATGCAACTCGATTTCTGATTTCTTTTGCCCGCACCGCGCATAGCGTGCACTCCGCAACCAAGATCTCTGCCGGCCACGCAACTCTCTCCCGGCTCGCCGCTACTGACCCGTTCGCAATGGTTCTCGACTAGGTTCTCAGGTCGCTCGCGCCACCGCGTGCGGAAGTCTGTTGTCACCGATAAGCTTATTATCGGTACAATATATATATATATATATATATATATTGTAATGGACCCCTTTCTGGTCCTCTACAACATTAATTTTAAGAAAAGATGCGGACAGGTAATATTTTTCGCGAATGGGCTCTGGGTGTTCATACATTGGTTCATACATCGGTGCACATACATTGGAAATACAAATTATAATACAAAGAACATAAAATACCTTATTTCACAACTCTTCATTACAATATGTATCCCTTTTCACTTCTCCAATCTTAAATGTTAATGAATCACTGCTGTCCTTACTATCAATTCCTGATAAACTACTCAACACATAAAAGCCTGACATTTGGATGGGCGACACATCTAACCCTCGGGGAAGAGGCCTCTCCGGCGGGCTCGGCATCGCTCGGCTGTCCTCGGTCCCAGTCGCTTCCCGAGGCCTAGACAGACGCGGCTGTAAACTGCTTGTATAACCACGCGCCTTCGGCCGTTTTCCGATCAACACTCTTTCCATCCTGGCCTTATTGATGTTCTGCTCTCATCCACACCTCCCGCACCGTCTACTTTGTGGACAGACTGATCCCTCGCACCGTGTCCCGACTGAAATCTCGCACTCACTCAGTTCTTAATGTTGCAATTCTCGATAAGATTTTGAAGATTGTTCACGATGGTCATCTCCACATTGACTATCACTTCATACACTTTCCATCGGCACTCATAACGTCTCCACAGTTTCTTAATTCCTTCACAAACCACTCAAGTCCACGCACCCGTTCCGTCCCCTTTCGAGTTATACCTCTCACTGCCCTTTTTTTCGTGCTCCTTGCACCTCCTGTCGCTCGCCGCGCTGCCCTGACCCGTTCGGAACGGGTCAGTCGGCAACGGCCATAACTACCGCGGCATTCAAACTACGTCGGCCGCTGCACCATGATGCGAAACGTATTATAATAAATAAATTATAAATATTATAATAATTCATTTCAATATATATATATATATATATATATATATATATTACAAAAAATAATATTCATAACTTATGATAGACCTAGTGGTAAAAATGTTATTAATGATACGAGTAATGAAAGTGACATTTTTATTTTGTAATTGGGAAAAGTTGACGCACGACGACGATCGGCTGAGAGCCGCAACCCTACGAGCTGTTACGGTCAGAAATAGTCGTTCCATTGCAACTATACAATATACACAGGGACAAAATGCAATAGAGATGAATGGTGACCAAAAGGAATCAAAGCAGATCAGCAACCTCAAAGAATAAATAAATGAAAATACATGAACAAACTAAATTATCTCTACGAAAAAATGTAAATATGTGATTAAAATTTTCCTAAAGCACCTCCTCGTTCACAGGGGCGATTTCTTTTAAAATAAAAAGTATTTACGAAAATATTAGTTATTAATATTCACCTTTTTTCATGTAATCTTCACCTTATCCCACTCGATATGTGACGTCGTAGGTTGCTGAATTTATAGGCAAGGTAAAATAAATCATTTAGTTTCAGTGAATAGAGTTACGAGCCGTACCACTAACTACCGGAGTGTTTGCTCACCATTAGCATATGGCAACGCTATACAGATATATTATCTGACTTGAGCCTGGCATTCATAACGCAAGCTTGCGGTATCCCACGCACCGTGACATCCTCGCGGCTGAGGTTTCCTAAACAAAACTCGCCGAGTTGCTGCGCACACCTGATTATATAGAGGTCCCGCTGTGACGCATATCACCTCCCTAATAGGGAAACGACAGGAATATTACAACTAACTGCGTTATTAATTTAAGCTCTTGAAAGAAATATAAGAAACACTATTAAAACGAAGCAACAGGATAATCCTAAGGTTTGACATACTTAATTATCATGTCTAACTTGAATGACAAAATTGTGTGTGATAAAGATCAAACATGTTGTAACATGAAGGAACGATACATTTTCTTATAATAAATATACACATATGTTTTTTTAAACTGAAATGTAGAAAGAAAATTTGGTAGCAGAGCATCAATATATTAACCCAGCCAAACACATTTCATAGTCGGAAGACGACATCTCCAAGAAAACATCACTGTTTCTAAACATGGATGCTCTAAGGGAACAATCAATATGAATTGAACCAAAACAATCGATGTTATAAAATATCGATGATTTTAAAAGAGGATTAGTAACCAATGACGTTCACGCAGGGGGAGAGGGGGTTTGATTTGAAAGTGGTATCGTTTATTAATTGAGATTAGCCAGACAAAACAATATCAGGACAATTAACAAAACGTGGATTTTCTGATTCGATAATTCAAAAAGTATAGAGACGTTTTTATTGACGAAAACTTGATTTTTTATTTATCACACTTAGTGTCTTTAGCCTGAAATACATTCATTTTATTGATATTTAAAAATTACTATAGAATGTTTTTAAAATATAATTTTTCTTTCATTTTAAAAATATCGATCACATAAAACATCGAACACAAAATATCAATGTTAAAAAAATATCGGATTCAAAAATCGAAGTTAAATACATAAAAGATTTTGTTAAAACATCGATATTTGAAAACATCGACATCGACGCCGCATCCTTATCGGTCTTGTGAAATTTCCGACACCAGAGGGGTATCTTCCTCCTGGCGCTTGAGACATTGGGTTTGGCTCTCTTCCTGTTTCCTGTTGTGGACACTTTCCACAATTGGTGACATAATCGTGACTGCTTCTTACGGCTTTGCCAATGTGCTGTGTAGCGACGCTAGATATGTTATGGTTTTCTCGTTTAGGATAGTCGTTTCTTAATAACGGTGTGGCAATTTATAGGTTTATTGAAATTGTTTATAAGTTCATTGCTTCCAATTTTGAAATGTGCTTGGTTGGGTTATTATATTGATGCTCTACTACAAATATTCTTTCTACATTTCTGTTTAAAAAGACATGTGCATGTGATTGTTGATATAATGAAATGTATCGTTCCTTGATGTTATAACATGTTTGAGCTTTATCATAAACAATTTTGACATTCAAGTTAGACATGATAATTAAGTATGTCAAATCTTAGGATTATCCTGTTGCTTCGTTTTAATAGTGTACTTATCTTTCTTTCAAGAGCTTGAATTAATAACACAGTTAATTAGTTGTAATATTCCTGTCCTAATTAAATATTTATATTTATGAATATATATATATATATATATATATATATATATATATATATATATATATATATATATCAAAGTCAATATTCAAAGTTTTACAGAATGGGCAGTTTTTTACTCCATCGAAATTACAATACAATCGTAAGCCAATGTAAGTCAAATGAAATTAGCAAAAAGGATCTACATTTGACTTTGGCCTCTCTTGTACTGAAATAAGGGGGTTTAAAGCAAACGTTGGCCATACCAACTGAAACTCATTAAAAACCGACATTGGTCCTTCTTGCACCATGTCACAGTTGTATTAGATTGCATTGAAAATACTCGTATTCATGGCTTAGCAAAAATGAGTTAGTTTTCGATGCAAAAATAACATCGACACCAATACAACCGTTTTAAAAAGGATTTATCGGTCCACATATACTATACACCCCCATATTTTACCCTTTTTCGCTACTTTTTAGAAAATAACGAAAAATATTATGTAATGGTGTTTTCATCCACGGATATTTTAGTGAGACAGTGCATACATTACCCCGCAACAATTTTTATTATCATCAAATATTACTTATTTGACTCAAACTCTGTGCCACATTTGTCAGAATACGGCACATTTTAAGTTAAAACCATTGAAATAGACACTTTTAAAATGGTCATAGCTGCATTATTTATATATTCATGTACTTAAATAGATAATAGTACATTTTGAAACGGTGATGGGTATGTAATGATGGGTATTAATACACGAGTGTGATATTGCGTTGTGAGCGAGAAACAAAGTATCGTAAACTCCACATGAGTGTATTAATACCCATTACATCGCATTTCTTACGGTACATTTTCTTCGACTTTTATAAGTAGTTAAACTTTAACATTTAATAGTTTCCGTGGTAGTTGCTACGCAGGATTCAGCCAAGGTCACCCAACCGAATTCTCCCTAACCCTACCCTCGCATGCTGCCGCAGGTGGCTGTGGTTATCATTTAGCCTGAGAGGGAGTACTGCGCTAGTCAAATAGAATCAAAGTGAAATTAGAATCCAATTTATTTTAAATAATACACCACGAAAAAATACTACTAATAAAAGAAATTAAAACTATTGAGAATAATATAACATCAAATACAATTTTAATGTACACAATCGGACGAAACATTTGCTATAACGATTCTCAATGGTTACATAAGTGTCAATGTATGGTTTGTAAACTTCTCTGTAATTGGTCAAGAACCTGTATCATAATAAAATCTGTATCGTAATGGGTATCATTATGCAATTGGTTGCAGTCATCAAACGGCATCATTATACAATGGGAGTAGAAAAATATATAAATGTTACTCTTAACATTGTGAACGAAGTGACACATTTATTAATAGCAAAAAGATACCCATGTATGTTTTGAGATTCCGAATAAACATCTTCTATCGCTTACATTCCCCAAATTCCTCACGTCTTTCACACGAGCGCCCTCCCAAAAGGCGCGCGTTTGTTAGCTGCACCGCATCGCATACACTCGTCGCATCGCGTCGTTTGCAGTCGCCGGGGCGTCTGATAGCGCCCGCGCCCGCGTCGCCGCCGCAGTGCACTCATTAGTCTCGGCTCGTCGCCGCCAGGGACCGCCACTCTCGCGCGTGGGCCGCTTTCATACCTGTCGCTTCGCGGGCGTCAAACGCAGCAGAGAGCGCGGGGGTTTAGAAAATATAATTTAGCGCGCGAGCACTGAAAAAAAAAGAGACAGAAATTACCGCGATAAATGGCGGCCATTACTTCACGCATTCGCGGCCCCGCGGTCCACTTTTCCCGCGTGAGTTCAGCGGATAATGTAACGTTACAGACCTCCGGGTCGCGTAGCCGCGCGGTGCCTGTTGAAATTGCTGCGGTGCAAAGGCTTGTTGGGGACGGAGTCGCGGGGATGATGTATTCTCTAGTGGCGTTCCCGTTTGTTGGATGTGTTGTATCCTCCGGAGGTCGTTGACACTTGAGCTGCGGGCTTTTTTGAAATGAAAGTTAGTGTTGAAATTGCGTCGCCGCTTCCTTGACGCGAGATTGAATTAGTCACTCTGGCGATGTTCTTGTTAATTTAGCGATGATGTGATTTTGAACGAGGCGTGGAATGCTTTCCAAACTATGTTTTTATTGAACCCTTACCAATTGCTCACCACACTAGAGAATTAATAACAATTTTGTAGAATTCCTGCAGATATATTTTTCTGTTTTATTTCTCAAAACTACTACATTCATTCGCAGTTGCGACGTCGCAAGGCCGTTTATCCTGAAGCTACCTACATGTTTGTGTAATGCAACTTCTTACATGCTTTACAGACCTTCGAGTTGCGCAACGCCGCGATGTTGAAATTGCTGCTGTGAAAAGACTTATTGTGGGCGAAGGTGGCTCTGCATTTGCGGGGAAAATGTAGGTCTCTAGTAGCATTCCAGTTTGTTGGATGCGTCTTTCTGCCTTGTAGTAATTGACTTCTTGATTCACAGGCTGCTTCTGAAATAATATATATGAAGCACCTTCATGAAAAAAAAAACCTTAGAAATTGTGTTATGGAGATTTTAACCCGAGTCATCTGACTACTAATTCATCTGACTCCGTCAATTCAGCGAGGGTAGTTTTCACAACTTACAAAAGAGCGATTTTTTCAAAACAGTGATTTTCTTAACCAACCCATACCACTCTGTTGCCAAACTTTAGAATTAAGAAAAAAGTTTGTAGAATTTCTTAACAGATCTTAGCTGTCAGTGTCAGTAATCCATTATTATACGCAATATGGATTGATACGTGGTGTCGCAAGGCTTGTCCGTCATTCACACCTGCACAGTTCGTGAGATGCAACCCCTGATGGTCTACAACAGTGATGTCAAGGTCTACCACTCGTAGCAGTGGCACGCTTCATGGCACCGTGGCATGACATGAGTTTCTCAGCGCACTAGTGTCGGGAAAGGATACTATCAGAAGTCTCCCTGCCGTTTTCCAACTTTATGGAATCGCATGTTAAAAAGAGAATATGCACTAAAAATAAAAGTGAAAAATTATAAATAACACATAAAAGCAAGATTATAAAAGAGTTGCATACGCTTCTTTTTTGTGTGACAGTATTACACATTTATAAAAGAATCAAACCTAATTTTGCTAAACACCTTTCCTGTGATGTCTCGGTTATTTGACATCCGCGCGGGAAAATAGGTAGTAGTTTGTTCCGTTTACCTTCACCTTCCCCCAATACCCTCGCTGCGATTGGTTGAATGTGTGATGACGCAATCATTCGTGGCGTAAAATATAATATGTCATCATTTGTGCCATATTAGATTACGCCCGATTATGAACGATTCCTACCTACAGGACAGGTCGGTTATAATGCTGGAATACAAAAAAGCATGAACTTTTTACGTTCAGGTTAAAAGTTTCAACAGACAAATATTTTGGCCTGTTAAAAGCGCTGTCCGTCCGTAAGCGATAATTTTTAACTTTTAGAGACTTATTAATTTATTTCACATTATTGCTAAATACTGAATGATTAATCACAACACAAAACGAAAACAAGGAAAGAATTCACCATTCAAATATATTCCGGTCCACTTAGCAAAGACTAATGTTTATATAAGGGAGACTTTAGTAAGAAAACAAACATCAAATACTAATAAGTAGTGAAGAAAATAAACATAATACAATCCACGGTTATTTGATAAAAAAAATCAAATATGTTTTCGTTTGAAGCCACAATTCACCGCCTCGCCCTGCTTCAGCATACTTGTATGTACATCCTTTCTGGATTTTAAGGGGAAATGAGTGCGGGGTCAGGGGACGTTACCCGTGCCCGTAGGTGCGTCTCGCTTCCAAGGCGGGAAAGGAGCTCGTGCGGACGCGGTTTGACGTGCCTCCTCTAGGCATTTATATGAAAGAATTGGCATCTAAAATAATGTACTAAATGTAGCTATATCTGCTCATAATAATTATCGGAAAAAATATGCATTAACTTTCATCGTGGTTAACGTGGGTTATAACTATTTACCCACAGTGACATTCTTCAAATTTTGTTGATATAACATGGTGCTATTTTAAAGAAAAATGTCTTCGCCGTACAAGATTGCAATGGTCTACATAATATATCATAAAATATTTCTTCTTAAATTCAAAATTCAAAGTTTTATTTTATAAATAGAGCTCAAGATTGTACGATTTAATTCAGTATTCAACAAACGCATTAATATTTAAAAAACAAAAACTGATCTGAAATCTTCCAGGAAGACTTACATTTCATAATTAGTTTTTTAATAAGGATATTTTAATTGATATTACGAATACACTATTTTTACCGTTTGTTTAAATGAAAAATAAAATGTTTCTTCCACGTTGATACTCAAATAAACGCAATTCCAGAAAATTTCAATACCTGTTCGTTAATATATTCACAGCCAACGGCGTTTTTAACAATGTTGCTGAAATCAACAAGTTTAAAGTTGTAATATGTTTCAGTATTAAAAATCATTTTTACCCATGCGTAGTGCAAAATTATACATGTCAATTTTTGCTACATCAACACAGGTTTGAAGGAAAAAAATAACGTTATTATAAAGAAATAACTAATCTATGAAATGAAACTAGAATTGCCACACCCTTTTTTAAATATGTGATAAAAATCTTACGCAAATTTATGTTTATTCAATATTACACTAGAGTTAAAACAGGTTCCTTACAATATTCTTTAGTAACGTAAATCAAATTTATCTGGATTGATAAGAGATAATTTACATCAGAGGAATGTGGCAGAATAGATACCACTGGTAATTATTTACTCAGGGTTACAATCTATAACATATTCTTGGAAAGATAAGCACGATTAATGAGTACAACCTCTCATCATTGAGCTCGGAATACGATCTCATCCTCTTGGTTTTTGTCAAAACTGACTTAATTAAGTGAAAACTTCATATTATGTCTGTGAATTTAGTAAGATTGGCAGATGACCGGAAATAAAATGTTGGTTGCTGAACGCGTTGACAAGACGATAATGCGCAAAGCCTCTTCAGAAAACCCGAAACATTCGGTAATTGTGATCCTACTTTTAGTTATGATGACGATTAATTCAATAATGACACTGAGATAATTCAGTTTTTGGTTAGTGGTAGAAATATATTTGAAGATCATATTCCGTGATATAAATAAGCTAAAATATCCTCGAATGTAACATTTACTATTCCCAACGTGCATACCATTGACTACATTGCCGTTTGCTTTCGCTGGTTACTGCAACAGTTTTCCTCATTCCAGCAACTGAAAGCGACGCATTGCCGAGTGGTACACGTGTTAAAATTCCGAAAAAACGACACGCGAGTACGGCGCGCGCAAATTGTGGCTCACTACACTCCCCATCCCAAATATTTCCACCCCCACCTTCGTTCAACACCCCTATTCCGCTCTGCATCCACTCTCCCTTTGCCAAGCCCTGCAACACGATGCCCTGTACCCGCCATGTTACGCTTTCTCTCTTTCCGTTTCTGCCCAACTTCAACATGCAGCTCAACATTGCCGGTCCACGACCTGCCTTCTCCAGCATTTTACTGCTCCATCTCATTTAGATATTCCCATTCTTGCTTGTGTTAGTCTCGTCAAAGTCCATTCTACGTCATGTTCATCAACGCCATGATCATTATCGCAATGTACGTTTCCGTCTTTCTCCAATACCCCTTCATACAATATCACATCCCCGCCGTGACACATTCCCCTCTTACACGTCGTGTCCCATACCCGCTACGACATTCCCAAAAGCCGTGTCATGTCCCCGAAATTAATCCCAAGCCATGACACCCTTAGCCATGACAATCTCTATCAAGACACTTCTCTCTCTATTACGTTAACACTACACCATCTTGCTCCCTCCCCGCCATGCCGTATCATGGTTTTCCTTTTTCAGTCACTCTTCCTCACCATCATACTACCCTTAAATTCCTCTCTTTGCTGGTACAAGTGGTGTAACCAACTAACGTTCCACAAACCAATTTTTTGCCGGACCGTTTTTCTCCAAGTCCCACCCTGCCATGTTCAATTCGTCATTGGTTTTCATGCAATTATCGGCTTCCGCCATTTCCCACCTCCCTTCTTACATTAGTGCCTCTCCTCCATCTTCCAGTACTATCGACGTTTCCTTTGTCCATTCTGTTAGGATCGTCTCCGTTGAAGCAGTGTATCTCGGTTGGCTAACGGCTTCGCTGGCAACGAAGGCAATTCGGGGTGTTATATCCAAGTTTGCAGTTTCAAATCCGATAGAAGCCGTGAAAGTTTAAGCACAAAAAATGCTTCGCACGTCATCCTTCAAAGGGAAATTAAATCTGGCTGTCCCAAGCTGTACATTTACAGCATGTAAAAGATTTACAATCCTAACAGTAACCTCGGAGCTAAATTCAAATCACCTTGCTTTGGCACCCGAGTGATACCATCATTTGTTGTTATTTGCTGCTACATAGCAAAAGAAACTTAGAACATCTACATGAGGAAAATAAGGACTGATGGCTTAAGTCTGGGCCACGAAAAATAAAGCGTCATTCAATTGAATTCACTTCTTTAACTTGACCAGCAGCTATCTGCAGGTGCCCTCCATTTACTCCAGCGCAGCGCTATGTCATATCCCCTCACCGAGCAACGCCTGTCTCCTTACTTCCCCACTCCCTCGGCAAAATTTAGTCATAGCCACTTCCCCTCTTCATTTCCCGGCTGGTTTTATCCCTTTCTTCGCCCTTCCTTGCTCGTCCTCTGTCCATTCTTCACTCAACATCGCAAACCCCTGTCACCCCTATATGTTAACACGTTTTGCTGCCCTTATTCGAGCATCCTCATCCTCTTCTTGCCCATTCTCACAACTTTCTTGCAGTCATAGCCCATTTTCCCCATCCATGCACGTACGTCACCTGCCCTCGTCCATCGTGATCCGTCCACGCCGAGGTCTCTCGTCCACAACCATTCTCGCTTGACCACACCGGTCGTCGTCCGGATTCGCCCGACCCCGGAAGTCCATTCTCGCAAGACTCATCCGTCCTTTCGCACTATCGCAGCCTTCCCTTGCATCGTTCGCCACATGTCCGTCTTATCCGACTTCTCGTTCGCCCTCACTTCACCTCCGTCTCCCGTCTCATCCCTCCCCTCTCCCAGGGGCCTATCTAGCCGATCATTTGGGAGGGGGCATCACATATTTTTGTTAAATAATAAAAGTGTTTGTTTTTATATATTTTATTATTTTTGTAGTGTATATGATACAATACAATATTATTTTTAACAATTACATAATTCTAACACAAATATTTAAATCAATTTTTCCAAATAAAGGAAGGTAACAAACGAAATGTCTAAGCTTTTTTGGGGGTGTCTACCATACCCCTCCTCCTGGATTCGCCACTGTGGCGCCCTCAAGCTCCCTGGCTGTAGCCTCGCGCCAACCGACCCCGCTCTGCATTAGCAAAACGCGTGTTCGAGAACGCGCCCGCTGCACAGCGCGTGTTAGAGGGATTCGCCGCTGGTAGCGTGTCGGTCTTCGTGCGGGTTTAATGGATTTTTTCCCCGGCCGGAGGGGGTGGGAGAACCGTCGGGCGGATCCCGCCTGCGAACATCGTCGTTCCCGAGTTCGCCCTGTTTTTGTTTCTTCGTCCGGCTTTATCGTCCCCCGAAACATTGTTAACCCTGGTATCGAGACATGCTAGTGTGTTCATTAGCGGTGTGTGTGTATTAGATATTCTCCTTAGAACGTGTTTGTTAAATTATCTGTCGTTTTTTTCTCTACGCTTGTATCGTTCTCCATTTCACTCGGTCCGCGTTCCCCAAGGCGCGTGGAGCACTAAACTGTTGTTCGGGGAATTTATGATCGTTTTTGTTTGTGAGGATCGTTGTCTCCCCAGACGACTTTCTCTTGAACGATATTATATTGCGGCTGGAACGTCGTTAAGAAGTATTTAAAGGGACCGTTCCTCAACCGTACTTGAAGATCAAGGTCGAACATTCACTAAATGTGACTTATTTGTGCCGTCTTGCGATCAAATGAAAATATGAAACAAGTGTAGTGGTTTTTCTTGACCATTACATACTAGTTTTGTAAATTTAATTATGATGATAACAAGTTTGATGCATTCTTCTTTTTATCCTTGACTACAATATTTTAACATTAATTTTATTTTTTACGAAAATCTCAAAATCATTTGAAGGTAATAATAATGTGCTTAGTCTTGAAGCTATAATGTTTTTTTTTCGTTTATGTCCTAATAGAGAAAGCATAACTGAATATTTGCCAGACTGGGATTTTTATTACTATTTCTGCAATCCATGAAATATTAAATTGGTTAATTATCTTAGTAATACATCTTAGAAAATTTCGTAGCGAATATTAATGACAATATTCGTAATCAACATTTTTCGCTATAGTATATAAGAATATCGTTCCAGCAGTAACCGAATACCACACTCCTCGCTATAAAAAGGCAACAAAAAACAGTATTTCAGTCAAACGACATTTGAGATCTAAATACTTTAAATTCTTTGTGTCCTTTATATTTTTAAGTACCTTTATATATGGATAAAACTGTAACTCTCATGCTTAAAATATACCGTTTCAATCTGTCATCAAAATCCCTTTGGAGTTTACAAAGCTAGATAATCTTTATTATGTCTCTTAGTACTTAAGCCTTTTCAGCCATTCCTCACATGAATATTTTATAGACGTGGGATTGGTGTTTGTAAGATTTATATGACGATAGAGCCGTGATGGAACGACAGGCAGGGGAAAGAGGAGAGGCCCAAGAATACATTGTTGGGAACCCACTGTGTTAATCACAAATTTCATGAGGGTCGATCAGGATCAGTAGCCGAAATCCAGAAATTAAAGTTGAGCCGTGTCCTCGATACCACAGATTGTTCTAGTCTCAAGATTGTACGGTTTGTGGACAGTATTGATCTAGTTATTAACATGATGAGGCTGATAAACAGCAAATAACAACCGCTGTTGATGTTTATATTCGGAGGGTATAGCCGAGTTATATTGTCCGCACCTGCTGAGATGGCTCAGTGGATCAATGGGTGTTCCTGCAGTTCCTGTGACCAGGACGTTCTAGGGCTCAATTCCCTAAAGTGTCAGGATTTTCGGCACTAGCTACGTAGCTTAGCCGCTGTTTGGCGGAAAATTCTAGCGACTGGTTCCTCTGGTCTGTAATTCTCCACGCTTTCTCCGATCAAATCAAGGTGAATGCCATGGCAGTACCCTAACAAACGACCCACGGACCACGCGCGATCATTCCTTCTTCATCCTTGTCCTATTCTTCTTTTCTCCTAAATTACTCCCTACATACATACTCTGACACTTTCATGAACTACAGTACCACACATGACAGGCAACTAGTAGGGAGTATTAAGCAGTTGGGGTGGTGCCCTTAGGTGGGAGATACCTCGATGGGGAAACCCCGCAAATCGCCTTGTCGGCCGGCGCTCGATCTTACCATCAGCTGGGGGAAAACGCCTCCACTTTCCTATGATAAAAAATATGCACTACTTACGGGTCTAATGACCACAGCGGTTGATGTGCCGGGAAACATGAAATAATCAACCAATCAATTATTGTCCGTAACGGACGCCGGCTGTTAATAGTGTCTTTTCGTTCATTTGTTAGTTTGTGTTATGACGAATATTAACACATAAGTATTACAGAAGTAACTTTTCATCGCGAAGCAGTTGTGAACAATGCTTTCGCTGGCCCTAGACTAGGTATCGCGCCGAGCCACACTGCATGTCACATGTCTGTGAAGCGTTCTGCCGACAGAAATGCGCCAGAACGATGCACGTACGTTCCTGTCATTTTCTGGCCTTAAGTCGTAGAATTAAAACTTTTTGCATTGTCGACGTATCAACAAAAATCTATTTTTATCTTTCGCTTGACGCGTAGTACCCATTTTAACACATCGACCTAAAATATCAGAATGAATCAACCTCGCTTACACTTGTATTTGAAAGAATGATTTTGTAATACAATACATGCATACATAGCTTGTCATTATAGACTATTATGATTAAATATAAAATGCATGGCGTAGCTATTCTGTTCATATTCATTCGTTAATTACACTTGTAAAGAAAATACCATCAAGAGAATACTTTTGAATTTCGAACGCGCAGACCGGAAATGCAGTATTGAGAAAAGTATAATTTAATAAATATATGAAAGACACCATCTCTCTCTTTAATATGTAATATCCACACCCGAAAATACACCGTTTCTGTTGAGGTTTCGTCAATATCCTAGAACAGGTGCTAGACAAGTTACCTCGAAGCGGTAACATCAATATTCTACATTTATGATTCTGTAAGCTTAAGATTCTGCAAACTTAGCAATATTCGGTGAGCAATGTTTCTTGTGAAAAAAAACGTCTAATTAATGCATTATGTGTAATGTAAATATGGGTGTAAATGTAAGTGTTCAAAGCAAACCCTTATCTAGAATTTATTTATGAATGCTTCTATTAAATAAAGGTTACAGCCCGATGGCCGAGATCGCTAAGTTGTGCAGTAATGATCTTAAACCTGGAGGGTCGCGGGTTCGAGTCCCTTCCTCAGGGTGTTTGTTTGTGTTGTAATTACGTGTTCCTCCTACAGTTTAAAAGTTGCCGCTCTATGACCAAGATGCTGAAAAGCGACCTTAAGAAAAAGGTTACAGCAGATTATTGTATTAAGTACAGGACTAATTCTATAAAATATTTGATTTATACTTTTCTAATTATTACACTTGCAAAAAATCAGAATATTATAAATATGTTGCGTCACTTAATTTGTTAAATAGAAATATATTTCTGGATCTCTCAATACATGATCCATTCAACTAGAATCGGAAAGCAAGCATTCTCTTTAAACAGTTCCGTCGGAGTTCCTAATTCTTTAGAGTGTCGTTATTTGATAATCATTGCCTGTTGCAGAAGGCACTTTAAGTTAAAATATTCTAAAGAAGCTACAATTGTTTGCCATCGTTAAAGAGCGACTACAAACTCGCTCGCTCTAGTGCTTTACGCCGCAGTGCTCATGGTCGACGCAGAACTCAAAAGAAAAGGGATGAAACGAAGTTTCATAAGTTACGGAACGTGAGTTTTATTCACATCATGACCTTCTTCTCCGCACGCTACGCGAAGTCATATTATCACAGATACCTCCTGTTTTCTGAAAGCATTATGTTGTTAATGATATCCATGAACTCGTAAAGTGCCGTGTGGCAGAGCTGGACTCTCTCGTGCTCTGCAATCTGATTCAGTACCGAGAACGACTCTGGGAAAAGAATGCAATAAACGAAGGGCGCCCCGGTGCGTGATTTTCATGAAAATTACGGAATCATGTGGCATTTTGGAGGAAAATACTAATGTCGTAAAAGTGATCTCTAAAATAGGGGAAGGTTGAAACTGCCGGACTTTATGTAAGAAGTCGTCAAAAGACCGCTTATGGGAGTTACTGTACCTTATACTCCATTGTATTATATCGAAGTTCATTCCCATATTACGTCTTCGCTGACTTTCAATTATTCTCTGCCCCACATCGACTGTTGTTTATTTACGTCTTTTGTACAGTAGTTGACACTTCGTCTACCATGATAACTCAGTATAACGGCAAATCTTAAATTGTTTATTAGAAAATCCGTTAAATTCGGACAATAAAAACAACGTTAGCAAGACACTCATTATACTGATTCAAACAGTCATAAGAACACATTGTTATCCGGTTGCGATTAATAAAAAGTTTGGTGTAAAGACACGATTTTTTGTGAGGCAAAATTTGCAAGACTATAGATCGAAGATAATCCTTACAATTACTTTACTAATTTCTAGTTAAAATTGACACAATAACAGAGAAAAGTGGTTTCAACACGCGTATTTGAGATAGGCCTACTTATTTTATTTGCCCTTGAACTTCACAAAAGTTTTGACATTGTAATCACGAGTGTTTGCTTGGCACAATTAATAAGCGTTTTGCCTCTTTTTCCTGGTTATATTTCCCTGTTGACCTACTCTACCATGTGCTTCCTAGGTTCTTTTAAACTTGCATTAGCAATCTGATGAGTATTGATTCCATTCATTGACTGCATATTTCTAAACTGTATACCAGAGAACGTTTCATGTTTCACATAGTTTGGTGGAGAGAATTTTGCAAGGAACAGCTATTAGTAGAACTTCAAATGCAATATAACTATCAGAGTTTGTTTATCAGTTACAATAATACGAGAGACACTATGCTGTGTTATGCATGATTATTTTATTACATAACCCACTGCAAACGTGAACTTATGTGAGATACTTCATTTCTCGTGTTTCCTATTGTTTTATACAAAGGTACGTCAATAAGTGCATGCACCTTTGCTCAAATTATCTGTAGGTTGATTATAAAGTTTTGTGCACCAACCACCCTAAGAAGACATCAGTTTACATTCCTTTGATAATTTCAGTCTTATTACTCATTGTTTTTTGTGTTGTTGCGACATAGAATTGCAGCATTGCTCTCCGTTTGTAGAAAAAGAAAACAGGCTTTCGTAATTCACATTTTGCGATCTGAATGTGTACCAAAGTCTCAAATTCTTAGAAAACTTTCAGTTTTATAAGCGTGCGACTTCTTCCTCTGGCAAATCGTTTACCAGTGGGTTGAACTATTCAAAAGCAGCCAAACAAGCATGTTGTTTGTATTTGGCATATTGAGATCGATTGCGCAACTTTATTGGCTAGCTAACGCTTTCACCATGGGGGACACGGGCCTAGTTTAATTGCCACGCTTGAGAGATAAAAAAGACATGCGGCGAACATGACATATTTCCTTAACCCTAAATAGAAAACTCCGCCTGCCTGATATTTCTTCGTGACACAGCTACAGAAAATGAGATGATTTTAAAGGAAAGCTACAACAATTTTCCTCCGGCTGGGCATCAAGCCCGGGATCGCACTATAGGAAGCTAGCACACTGCCTATTAGTCAGCTTTGGGCATCAAACAAGCATGCGGGATAAAACGAACAAGATGTCTACCCTCTTCTACTTCTGAACCTAATATTGAATGTGTTCGTGCCGTGATTCTGGATAACCGATGAGTGACTACTGATGAAGATACAAACCGTGTGCACGTTAGTAAGTTCTGCATATGAGAACGGCGAGATGGATTGCCAAAACACGTTTTTTGTTGTAAAGCAAACGCTGCATCTTCAAATCTGCCATCCGAGTCCTTTAAATCTGTATTCCAAGCTGTTAAAGCTTCCCGGATACAGTTCCGATCTTGTCACGTCTAATAATAATAAGTTTGTTCCACTTCAAGCTTGCTTTCAAGTTGCTTTAACCCGTCAATTCCCAAACAAATTGTAGGACAATTTTTAAGATATTTCCTTCCAAATATATTAAATTAGGTTACTTAGAACCGAGAAATTGAAGTTTGGTGAAAAAATACTTGTTCGATTTTAATTGGTGAGGGTGTCCCCTACAGGTGACATTGGGCATTGGAGGTGCATGGTATGTATTAGGTTTCAAATAAAATTTTACTTATTTCAACTTTTAAAAAATTTTACTTATTTCAACTTTTAAAAAATTTATTTGTGGAATTCATACCAACAATGAAAATGCAATCGTACCTTACATTTTGTGCATATTATTCTTGTGTGCTTGCGACAGTGCGCACACCTCTTCTGAGCACATTCTTCTTACCTGTGTTCAGTGCTATCGCCCCTTGTTCGCAAAACCTTCGGGCACCGGTTTGCCTACCAATCCAGAAGCAGGATTACGATGAGGCCGTTTTCCATACTTTCCACAATATGTCTGTACGATGAATCTCCTGAATTGAGAGTAAGTAATTGTACTTTCAGGTCCTATTTATTTACACATAAGACGAAGCATTGTGACATGCCGCATCGAGGCCGAAAGAAAATAGGGGATACCATCATTTTTTCCACGCAGATTTACTGTAGATTGTGTATATTTTCGTCGAATATATCGGCCCCCCCATGTACCCATTGTACTTCTGAACAATTGTTGGATAATCGATGAGGATTTTACTTATTTTCCTGCTCACATAACCAACTCTATCTACTTTTCCATGGCAATTAGATGCCACAATAACAATGTTGTTGTCATACCAACGCATCACAGAAACGTAAATTTAGATGATAGAGCGCCACGAAATTTCTTTTTCAAATATTCACGAGTTTTCACATGACATTTTTCAATACGACTGTCCCTGACACTTCCTGTGCCTCTAATGCATTGTTCAGAGAGGATCGATAGCAATATCAAACTTGTAAAGAAACTGTCTAATAAAATTGTCTGGAGCAAACTGAGAAGGTAACTTGCTTACCAAATGTACCACCACTGCCGCTCCAAGCCCGTGTTCTGCCTGCAGGGGAGTTGTGTGCTCTTTGCACCTTGATACGGCTCAAATGCAATAAGACAGCCCTGTCGCATTGCAGCGGACCAAAGCTTGTAGCCGAAACGAATATACTTGCCGGGTATGTGCTGTTTGGCACTGTGTTTCCCATAGTACGGCACCATTGTTTCATCAATTGAAATGTGAATGCAGTTCTATCCACAAAATATTTCTCGTTTGACGACCACTTCCTGTACGAGACTTGTTTTCTTTCATTTCTCTTGCGTTTCGTCTCACACGCTGCCACTACATTATCTTCACTTTCTTCATCTGAAATATCGTGGTCATCAAATTGGGAGTGAACGTACTTCCACTGTTGATCGTAGCATTCGGCCACGCAGATGATTCATATTTGTTGAGGTCTGATCACCACTTTCTTCATCAGTGGCGAGGCCATCTTCTGGAGGAAATATCACAACTTCATCGATGTCATCTTCATTACCATTCTCAAGAACCTCAAGAATTTTGTGCAGTTTCAACATATATAAAAATATAAGCAGGATTTCAACAGATTGGTCTTTGCCGAAATAATATTTTTATCTAACAAAGCATCCAACAAAATAACTATATTCACAGAGCTAATGGATTTTTATTATTTTCCGAATAAATGATATTTCATAAATGAAAGTTGCATTACAAATTATTGCGAGAGCAAAAATGATTGTTATACATTTAAATCAAAGAAATAAACTGCTATAAAAATACTTTAAAGGATGCAGAAAAATCTAGTCTTCTTACTCGTATATGTCGAAGTACCCCTAATGCCCAATGTCACCTACAGGGGACACCTAAAACTTTTCAGCTAATATAAAAGAAACTATGTAAATGAAAAATATAAGAATGCTGTTATTGCATTCCTAACAATATAGAGAGATGGTGTAATTAATATAAATAATGTACTTAACGATTTACGTGTCATAATTTTGAGAGGAACCCGAAACCGACATCGACTCGAGCAAAAACATCTGGACGTGTACACTCTTCTGTTTTACACGAGCGTCTGAAAGCAGCAGACGCTCAGGTTTCGTTATAGAGGTGTTCATAGAATTCCAAATAAGCCGCCTGGCGCACTATCAATTTTTTCAGAATCACAGGAACTGGGACAGGCCTCCGCAAAAGACTGTCCCCTGTAGGTGACGTTGGGAATTGACGGGTTGAGGGCGACGATTTGCCATTGACTTTCAAGTGAGAAAGCATTGCAAGCATGGCTTGCTGTACAATTGTAAAAAACTTTTTTTCTTATAGCACCGGAAAGCTGGTTCAAACCCAAGTACATTGAAAAACATGTGCTTTTGTTGAAAATAGACTTGTTGTAAATGTACTGTAGTAATAATTTATAAACTTTGAGGGCAATTACTTATTGATTTACAATCGTTCTCTGAATTCTGTGTGTCCTACGTAATGCTCGAAACGTACAGGCGTTTATTGACAGTCGTATGCCTTAGAAATTCTAAGCCGGTTTGCCGTCCTGAAAACGAAATATGAGATTGTTAACATATAGTCTCCACTTCAGAAGATCCTTGTTTTATAAGATAATAGAATATTTGTAAATGTTTCTTATCTAAAGGCCTTAGTTGATGCAAGTATATATTTTACATTATCATTTCAAAGAAAATATATTTGCATGAACAGAAACTATGTATATTTCTCTGGATCTGGTACGATGAGGATTATGTTAAAGAATACGATTTCTTTTGCCCACGAAGTAAATTCAAAGGGAAACCACCTCACGAAGAAAAAGTTTAAATGTTTTGCTTAATATAATTATTGGGGTCAGATAAATGATCTATGTCATTTTTAGGTGTTCTTTTGTGGAATTCCTATTCCAGTCAATGTCAAAGTGATAATATCACAGTCAAAACTAATACAAGAAATTAATTCATAACAGTAGCTTTAATTATCGACCCTGAAGACTTTGCGGACTTGTAGAGATTGCCCTTGAAAAGGAGGCGAATTATTCTTGTAGAAGGAATAATTAAGCGCATTTTAGCACGTAGTAGTACATAAACTACTTACCACGGTTAAGCAGTATTTACTTATATTTGAAATACTTATTTTAAATATATTTTGTACTTAAAAAAACTGTGTTTTTGAGTTTTTTGGACATCTATTTTAGAGTTGTATTGAAATACATAAAATAGATTTTTTTTAAAAAAGGAATACTTTAAATACAGATGAAGCAGATAACGTTAGATACAGATGAACTAGTTTCTTTTTGTTTGGTTCTCCTAGTGAATGGACTTCACTGAAACAAAAATAAAAGCTTCTTTGAGATGTTGAAGTAGAATTTTGACATTTTAAATGATAAATCTAAACCATTGAAAATGCTGGACAACTCTCTGGCAATGAAAAAAACGTTTACTTCTTACAACACTAGTTTATTTCATCAGTGCCAGTTCAACAACTGTTTTCCTTTGCGGATTTTATGCATCCGCCGACTAGGGTTTTATTGTCTGATGTGTTTGAAAAAATAGTCATATTAAAAGGAAATTTCGTTTAAGTTAGACATATTTCTGATATCATTTTATATTAAAAAATGTTTTTGTCAAAGTATAAGTGAAAGTGTTTTGTATTTGAACTTTTTAAGTTATTGTTCAGGAGTTTATGACAGTCAATTAGTAATTTATTGTAATAAAATTACAATATATTATGAGTATTTGAAGTATATTAAATACGTATATAACTAGCTTTTAAAACCTAGTGTATTTTGAGTATGTATTTAAATACTTATTTACAAAGTAATTTGGAAACTTATTTAAATTTTAAATTTAAAGTATTTTGTCCAACCCTGACTACTACGTCTAGTAGCAGACATGGAGCGCGTGTGTGCCACTTCTAGTAATTTAGTAGTAGACGCGCTATTAAATTGTGTCATGCTGCTCACGCATTCTTTCTTCTTCTCCTCGGTGAATCGAGAGAGTTGTCATTTTAAAGTTGAATGTAACCACAATTTTGCGTAGTGATTTCTGCACAACTGACATACACATTTTTAAAAACATGCACATTAGTTCTAATGTTGAACTGCCTAAGAATGGGATTTTGTATTGCACAAATGCTTAAATAATGTATGCCACCGGCAAAGCGTCTGCCCGCAGCCGAGAAACGTTACATTCTAATTTTTACTGTATTGACTTCTGCATGCAATGCGTTGGAGCAAAAGATGGAAAGAACATTTGAAACTAGTGGTGCTACAACAGCATATACTTCCCGCGTTATTGAAAACAGCTGGGTAATATTGAAATATTTTATTTTCTGCAATACTAGTAACATCTTAGTTATTATTTGAAAACATCCAAGGAGCCAGCAACTCACTGTTTCTGTCGCATTGTGGTCAAAACTATGTGAATTCACTTGGCTAATAATATAGCACAGTAATAGAATATATGCGATTGACGTCAAAATAATTGCAAAAATCTGGCTGCACACTCGTGAGTTCTCTTTTGTCGTAAGATAACAGTTCCGACACCATTTCATCGTTTTTGTTGTATTCAACTCGCAGTAAATTTCTTTAAGGATCAGATGATATTAAATGGTATATAACTAGACCCCGGAACTTCAGGCACTAAAAAAGTTAAAAATATGCATGCAACCATGCACTTAAAATTGGCAATATATGCACGTAAAATAGCCAATATATGAGCTTAAAACTAAGAATATTCGTTAAACAAAAAGAGTTAGCAACAGTTAACATTTATATAGGTAATAATTTTACCCCCTAGTAAAAAAACGCGTATAATAAAGTAGTTATTTTCATATTAAGTGTGGAAAGTTACGTTTGTTTGATGGTCTGTATTAAGGTTCTTTGCCGAATCCGTAGGCCGAGGCAAGAGAATAGAGAGTATGAAAGAAAGGGAAACTTCACATATGAAGTATGAACAACATTTTTTCTACAACTGCATAAAATATAATATTGAATATAAGTTTTGAAAACTTGTATTGGAAAAAGAAGCCTAATACCCTTGAAAATATAGAAATTCGTTTCACAGGGCCATGATTCGAGAAGAGAATTCTAAAACCATACAAAAAACACTCTACACAATTTCAAATGGTAGAGCATTTGGTACGAAAACTATATATTTTCTTGCAAATATCAACATAAATTCGACAATTATAACTCCTTTTCATACAGCTATATCAAGTCCCAATGATGACATGTAATTGACAGAGATTCGCAAGGGTAAAGCGAAATTCAATTGTTGCATTCCCTGCATTATTGATATTCTATGAGAGCTAGCAATTTTTATTTCATATATTTCAAATAGGTTTTCAATTATTTCTAAAAGCTTAAAATGTATAACAAAAGGTCGAATGTAAGAAACGAACAAGAAAATAATATACAAATTCTAACTTACTATCCAACGGTCTGAAGCACTGTAAATTTGCAGCGGGCATTTTTCGTCGCCAAATTACACAAAAATTACTCGTATTTTCAAAAAATTAAAACATGACCTTACTTGAAGATCTATTTTGATAAATACATTTCATTAAGAAATAAATTGTATTTTCACAATGGCAGTTGTAGGAAGACGCCGGAAACGAACCGCAGTCAATTTCGACGGGTTATTGTGTTTGTCACGAAATTATAGAAAAACATCTCATAATTTTCAAAAATTCAGCAAAATTTTCTTTGAAGATCTATTTTTGATGAGCACATTTCATTAAGAAAAACAATTGTATCTTCACAATTATGGTTGAAGGAAGAGGCCGAATTATTTTATTTTTTTTTAATTTTTGCTGAATCAAGCATTTTACTGAACATGTAACCTGAAACGTTCTCTTAAGCTTTTCGATGCTATATAAGGTCCCAATTTAATCAATGAACGTTATGCGGTTTTTAAGAAAAAATGACTCCAAGAAAATAAATTTCACAAAAAGCATTCATTTTTTGAAAAATTGAATATGATCTTATTTTAAGAACTGTTTTTATGAACACATTTCATTAAGAAAAATCTATCTTCATAATTGTAGTTCAAGGAAAACGCAGAAAAAATTTTGAACCAACTCTAATTTTCAAGTAATCACAGTTTTCAACCAACATGAGACCCGCGCCATTCCAGATCGATTGGGGAATATCAATTTTGGAGAAAATCGGCTGAACGATTTAGTCGGTAGCGTTGTTCATAGACAAATGGGCAAACAGTCGGACGGACGGACGTTTTGCCGTCTGGATTTTTCGGTTTCAAGGAGCCATAAAACGTAGATTGTGGCTACACCATGAGTTAGAGGATTTTCTTCTAAATTTAGCAACTGGATATATCCTCGTTTTAGTCACCAGGGCCCTGTAATAAAGAGTTTTTCTGCCGTAAATCCGCCGTTTTTTCGAGCAGCACTACATACATAACATAATATACTACGTACGCTACTCCGTATATACGCACGTATACGGGAAAGTAAAATTAGATTAACAGATTCGAAACCTTCTAGAAAATCCAATTGAATTGAGTACTTAATTGGTGGGACCTCGGGCGCCACTGCTATCGTGGGCGTGGGATTCCTGGAATTTCTGCGGCTGTCTGTACGTGTAAAGAGGTTAGCTATTGTGACTTGCCTTCCTGCGACTGCGGTTGCAACGCAGACATCGTGTAGTTCCTGGACGGATTGATACAACATGACCAATGGCTTAGAAATAAAATGTCATACAAAGTATGAAATATGCGCTGATGTGTCCTCACTGGAAATACAGATGCAATTATAATGAAAGTATGACATCTGTAACCCTTTTTCTTCTACATTACACTCTGGAAAAGACGTTTTACAATTATCATTCAGCAATAGTGTTTGTAATCAACAGCTTTGTTTCGAAACCGTTATTTATCGGATTGATAAATCATTCCGTACTGAAAGTACCAGATTGTACACGTATGCTGATTGTTTATAATTATATATTCTTGCGATCAGTAGCGCTTATTAGTCGAACTCTTTTCCGATTAAAAATAGTTGAAAATGCCTTACCATTAAAATATCAAAACTGACGTATGCAGAAAAAGTGTAAGTTATAGAAGTTGTTAATTTAGGTGCTAAAAATGGAAAAACCTACCTAGGTGGAAACAACTCTAATATCTCAAAGGATTTTCTGTTTCAAAGGACGATTCGACGTATCGAAGTTTAATTTCAGAAAACTCTTACTTCTTCCAAAAACACTCCTTTGAATAGTGTAGTAGTGTTCCATCTGCAGTATTAAAAATGAGCAGTCTGTTAGTATGTTTAGTTAGTATTTGATTGTATCGAAATTGACATTATCTTCGGCTTTATATTTCCTCCTACACAAAAGTAAGATAAGGTATTAACTTATATACATTGTAGTATACCGTGTTCTGTTTTAAAATTTCAATGTTCATTTGACCTTTTCGTTAGGTTACTTCAAGGTCTACATGCGCCTTTTACTGCAGACTTCTCTGCCAATTTTATAAGAACTCCCTGACATCCTTTTCGAAAAAAAATCAAGCGTCGTTGCCACATCAAGTTTGTGATATGGTGCTTTCAAGGGAATCGATAAGAAGCAGGCGCCTCCGCCCGCGCCACCACCTCCCCCGCCACCATCGCCCCGCCACCATTGCCCCGCCACCATCGCCCCACCACCATTGCCCCGCCACCATCGCCCCACCACCATTGCCCCGCCACCATCGCCCCACCACCATTGCCCCGCCACCATCGCCCCACCACCATTGCCCCGCCACCATCGCCCCGCCACCATCGCCCCGCCACCATCGCTCCGCCACCATCGCCCCGCCACCATCGCCCCGCCACCATCGCCCCGCCACCACCGCTGTCATCGCCGCCACCACGGTCAACGAATCCACGGCCTTCGTCCCCATCTTAGTCTCCGTCGCGGTCCGCAACTCTTCTCGATTATATTCTCGTCACCGTTGCTGTCCCTAATCCAAATCCTTCCCTTTATCCATCCCCTTTTTTGGATCATTTCCTTTAATTTTTGCTTTTCCTTTTCCCGTTATCGTATCTACATTCGTGTCCATCTCTAAAGATAGAAGTATATTCGAGTGGTTATGCGGAAGAGCAGACCCTATCTGATCATCGACACTAATAAATATATATAATTATTATTATTATTATTATTAATCTATCCTTGCCTCCATAACTATCCCTGTTTGTATTCTCGCCTGTTCCTATCTCCATATCTATGCTCTTCTGCCTATCTCCTTCCCTAACCTGTTCATGCTTACCTTTGCTTCCGTCTTCGCCCCTGCTCATAGTAATCACTGCCATCACCGGTACTGTTATCAGACTTTCATCATCCTCGCCACCCCATTCTATAAGCCGTCTTCACCCCTCCCAACGCCACTCCTTCCCCTGTCGCTATGTGGCGGCGAGCTGGTGTGAGGGCGCCAAGGGGTAGCGAAAGCCGAGTTTTACGTATTGATCGGGAGGAGGCCGTGCCAGCGGGTGCTAGGAGGCCTTGCGGTGCCACTTTTTGCTCAAGAGTCAGCGGCCGATGTGGGGGCGGAGGTAGAGGCGTGGGCGAAGGTTTGGGGTGGGGTGGAGACGTGGTCGGTGGCGAGGGCGGGGCGGAGTCAGAGAGTGGAGACAGAAGTGGGTGGAGGAGGAGGGGTGGACGGGCGAGTGAGGGTGGAGGTGGGGGCAGAGGCGAGGGCAGGCGACAGGCGAGGGCAGAGGCGTGAGTGGAGGCGGGGTAGGAGGTGACGGAGTGATAATGGTGCCGATGACGGTTGAATTCTTGGCAAATGGATTAGGGATAAAGAGTTTCCTCTATTTGGTAAAGGACTGAAAAATAGAGTTTTCCAATTATTATGAACTTAACACCTTTGTGTTTGACATTTAACAATCACGTAGTGTACGCCCAGTAGTGACTAGGAATTGAGCTACATCAGTGCCTTTTCCGGTGATACGCTACCCTTCTTGCTACAAACACGGAAATAAAAGAGGAATGGTGTAAGTAATCAGACTAATTTATTTAACTACAATATACAATTTTCTTTCAATTTTAAGGCTATTTATCTAGAGATTCAAGCTATGGCTTTCAATGTAAATCAATTTATTTCGTTCGGGCTGTTGTTTGCATGCAAGTAAAATTTCGCAATGAAAACCCCAAATGCTATGTCATATCACATGCGGATTCAGACCACGATCCCCCATCTCCATTTTGAAAATAATCCCTGTAAAATTGCGTTTTCTCAGAAATTTTAACCAGTCCGTAACAATGTATCGTAACGAAGAAATGCTTGCGTAATTAATAATTTGGAACTGTAAGTATATTTTATGTAGTTCAATACATTGACATATTAATATGCCACTCACATATGGAGAATCGAGAAAAAAATTTAACTAGTGTGATTGCGGAATAAACACTTATTCTACAAGAATAAGTGAGTTGAAGACGTGATGACGGTGATATCTGCAGAATGCGATCACGAAACTGAAAAGAAACAAACTCATTGTAAATGCAACGTCTGGTGACTGTTCTTAATAAAAGGCACGCCCATTCGTGGCACATATTGTTAAGTGATTGTTTAGAAAACATCGAGGCATTAGAGAACTTGGATGGAGACACACCGAAAACACAACTTGGAGTAACTGCTTGAATGCCTGTGACAAGTTTAATGGGAATCAGACAACGTGGATGGAGAAGCACCAAACCCACAATGTCGTGTAACTGCAGATATTACTGTGACAGCAATCGCGTCTTCCTTACTGCTACACCAACTGAAGGTCCTACGTAACTGTGACCCATGAGTAACCGTTACCAAATAGTAAGAGGAATATTGCGAATGGAGGATTTTACAGGGAGTTTTGTCAGAGAAATGTGTAGTTGGGAGAATCTTTCGCACTTCGACATTCTCTCCTCGATCATATGCATTATTACACTTTCACATGCGCTGTGCGACAATGCGATCCACATTAGCAAGGAGGGTTGCGACCAGGGTATCGACAGACAGTTGCAACCGAAAGTTGGATAAAGACCTGCGTCGCTGAGTGAACATTTTGCACTTCAGCGTTGTATACGTATTCTGTACATTAAGTACAGAATACCGTACGTTAAGTACGTTAACACATGAAGTGGTCAATGGCAAGTACTGGAATTCTTTTAGGAATCACGAAGCAATCAACAAATGGAAAGAGAAAGTTCCAAAACGAAAGATTGAAATAGCAGTGATGGCGATATGTGGCTGGATTCCCAATTCTATCGCCGCCAAACAAATGCGTGTGCATGCAATCAGTAGCCCACAGTTGCGAAGAGATCCGATCAAGAGATGCGACGAAGAATCGTACCACAGAGAGGCGTTGCAAATAGAAAATTTCTCAATTCAACGATGCTGGAAGTAATGTTATACAGATGTTGGAAGTAATGTATAGCAATACCCGAGTTGATCGCGTACAAGAGCTACAATGGGTACACAACACAAAACAAACAACAATTGGGAAGAGGAGGCCCCGAAATAAGAGATGGGATAAATGTGGTGGTGACTTGTGACAGCATACTCACTTGGATCACCGTCACACAAACTCATTCGCATTCGAGATGCGATATGTGAGCTTAAGTTACAAGAAGGGATGTAACAGTGAACGACTTCGTAAAGAAAGCATAATCACACTTCAACTTATTATACAAATATTTCAGACTGCGTAGTTTTCTCGGGCAGACAACAAGGGGTACAATTGTTTAGGATATTCCAAGCAACCAACAGAAAAGAGAAACTCCAAAACAACAGATCGGAATAAGTGGGGAAGTGACATGTGTGTCAGCATGTCACATTTTGATCACCCCAACGGGAGAGATGGCGCATGGCATCAGTTGTTGTCACTGCAGTCCTTTTGACCGGGAAGTCTTAGGTTCGAGTCCCGACGGTGACAGGATTTTCGAGACTAGCTTGTCAGGTCGAATTCAGTCGCTGTCTGGAGGAGAATTCTAGTGGCTGGCTTCTCTGATTGGTAGTTTTTCATGGTTTCTCATATCAACACCAGGTGAATGCCGGAGCAGTACCCTCACAACGGGTCACAAACTGCACGCGATCTGTTCTACCTCTGCCTTGTTCTATCATCTCGCCTTACACACACACTAATATGCAATACTCTATCACACATGCCGGGAGACCGGTAGAGAGCTTAGAGCTTGTTCCGGCTGGGGCGGTGCCACACTGGTGGGAGATACCTGGTTGGATAAAACACCGCTAATCGAGGATAGGTCGGCGCCGGATCTTACCATCACCGGGGGAAGACCACCGCCACCTCCCGAGTAAAAACATGCACTTCACATTCGGAACTAGTAACTCTCTCTAGTAGTTGACGCGCCCGGAATCACTAGCAATCAATCAATCGATCACCACCAAAAACCCCCAGACTCCGTGGAGGCCACTGGCGACCGTTATAGAGGGAGGCGAGGGCGAGGACTGGAGGGGAAAAATTCCGCGCTGTCACTACCTGCTCTCGTAATCGAGTTACGCGCAAATCGGAATGGCGGGAAATTAACTGCTGCGGGGTGGGGGAGAAGTCGGCCTGAAAATTGTCACCATATGGACTGCGTCAAAGAAGCGCGACGCGAAAAGTTATTTGAAAACCTGTTCCACCCACGCGGATTTCGGTGTGACATGCACAGCAAATGCATATGAATGTGTGCAAAGGACTTCGCATTGCGAGGAGATTGACAAGTGTGAATGAAGAGGACAGATGAAGGGGAAACGTTGTGATTTGGTTTTTGATGTATTCTGTTCACTGGACATATATTTAGTCATTTATAATTGGTCTACTTGAGAAAACTTAACCAGCAGAAGGAAGATCATATGTGCTCTAAATTCACATTGCGCTAAAAATATTGCAAACAATACATTTTAATAAAATATGAAATGTGCACCTTCAATAGGTTAGAAGTTTATTGATACCATAATTTCAATTTGCATTAAAATATTGTTTTATAGGATTAAATTAAATATATTGTACTGTGTTTTCAGTTATATGAAAAAAAATGTGTGATAATTTTTCGTTGAGAACAGACTGCTATTAGTGTATTACATGTTACTGCTATTACTGCTATTAGTGTATTACATGTACATTACATGTTACTGCTATTAGTTTATTACACTACATTAGTGTAGTGTATACCATCGTAAACCTGAGTGAAATTCTATTTTATTAAACAGCTTATTGACAATTATTTATATTGATATGGAGCTGATGTGAATGGCTCAGATCCATAAGAGACATGCAGTGACGTACTGTGTCCGAAGATAAGCCGATTCCAATCTCACTTACGTACGGTTGTTTTCATTTGGGGTGCGGCCTGGTGGGGTTTTCCCATCACCAAGCTTAACTCTGCAAATATATATTTTCTGGTGTCACTTGTCTGGATGGTGAAGGAGCATATTAAAGAGGCAAGGGCATGTTTCATCAAGAGGATGTTCTTTCCTGATCCTGTGGCATGGTGGGACAGACCCAACAACTGTATCTCTAAATTAACTCTCATTCTTACCTACCGCGTTCCTTTGCCCAAAATCGACTAGTATAACTGAGCTGGTTCCTTGGTATGTTTCGGCAACTCACTCTAACAAGGAAATCTAGTGGTCAACAGCACATACTTTCTTGCGTTATTTCTAACTTTTGTAATTTTGCACAATTTAGAGGTCAATGAAAATGAGACTGAGCAATTTTTTTGAAGGTTCTTTGCTCTATCTGTGAAAAAAGTTAAAGAAAAAAATTGGTCTGCTTTTGAGAAAATGTTCTTGTAAATTGCATTAATTTCAAGTTGAAATTACGAGAACATTACTTTTTTAAAAAATTTACCATGACATTTTATTGATCTCAATTTTTAAAACATTTCATAACATACAAAAGACTATTTTCAATATAAAACCTTTCAATGTTAATATTTTGTAATTTTATAAACACAGTTTGTAGGAGTTTGAAGGATTGTACTAGCTCCACCTTTTTACCTTTCTTTGATAAATATCTAGAAAACATTAATAGAAACAATTTGAAACCGTTTTTGAGAAATTAACTGTTTAAAGTTGTTTATTTTACGCAAACTACCATCTAACTACTCATATTATCAAGACCTTATAAATTACGATATTTCAAGAGCTGTCTTTGGAGATCAAATTTTATTAAGAAAAATTATTTATATTCAATAAGATAGTTGTAAGAAAATGCCGGAAAACATTTGAACTCTTGCAATTTTGGAAAAATCAAGGATTTCAGCAAAAAGTAAACATATGCCATTGTTTTAAGCGTTCTTTACGCTATCCAAGAACAAAGTTTAATCAAGAAACTTGAAACCATTTTTGAGAAAAGTTTGAATATGCCATTGAGACGTCATGGCATATTCACAAAATCAAAATATCCGTTTCAAATTTACAAGGCGTTCAGATAGATCGGGAATATCAGTTTTGGAGAAAATCGGCTGAACGGTTTAGGTGCTAGCAATGAACACACATGGACGTTTTGGATTCTGACTACACAACCTGTTAGCGGAGGTAATTTACTGCATATATGAACAAGACCTAACCACGGTTTTGTTCCTAGATCCCAACGATGAGAGCTTTATGTGTCAAAAAATTGCGATTTTCGGGTTCGATTACAAGAGTTTATCTTGTGATGAAAGAAGACGAGAAAGTAAAAATAACAGGGATAACCCCAAGAGCTGGCTGGCAACCACAGCCGAGGTAGAAGAGGGTCGAGTCCCTAAATCAATTAACTTTATTAAAAAGTAAAGGCAGGGTACCGGTCACAGTATTGGGCACCCACGGCGTTGGAGACTAGCAATTTCGGGGAGAACTGGGTCAGGAAGCATCGGTGCGACTGGTTCGGGTGCAGTCGGGAAGGGTTGGTCACCCGTAAGGGCCAAGAGTCTAACCGTTATTCCGATCCAAACTAGTGGGAATGTGCGGTATACACGATCACCACAGAAAAGGTGACTGATACGAAATAAAATACAAGATGTTTGTTGTTTGTAGTTTACA
Source organism: Acheta domesticus (assembly GCA_031308135.1). Lineage (NCBI taxonomy): Eukaryota > Metazoa > Arthropoda > Insecta > Orthoptera > Gryllidae > Acheta > Acheta domesticus. The sequence continues at coordinate 107,212,227 of JAHLJT010002406.1, read as the reverse complement.
TGCCTTTTTATACAAATAGTCTCCTTGTGAGTCAATACATAAGTGGAAGTGTTGGAAAAATTGCTCAAAACAATTACGTTCAAAACAATTGTTCAAAACAATTTTAATAATCAACAGTTGGAATTGCCGGTAGGACCGTTGTCGTAGCCTTCTGAATATTAGAAATATTGTCAAAACGCCGTCCTTTTGACGTCGTTTTCATTCTCAGAAATATTCAGAAATCGCACGGAGCAGAATCCGTCAAATAAGCAGGGTGATCAAGTACAACGATACTTTTTTTCAGACAAGGATTGGTTTTGTGTGCTGTGTAACAAAAATCACGTTCCTTGATTGCGGTATTCGGATCTCAACCGAGCAATACACGCCCATAAACGAGTTAGAACACCCAATTAGTAATGTGCATCCGCCATTTGGCTTCCTGGAGAGAACTCTTTATGGATAATTCCTTCGAAATCAAAGGAAACTGTGACCAGTTTCTTCACATGACTTTTCTGCATTCGCATTTTTTTCGCTTTCGGAGATTCTGAAACTTTTCATTCCGAGCTCTGGCGCTTTGTAATTGGCTCGTTCTGAAAATACCATGTTTTATTACCTGTTACAATGCACGACAGGAAATCTGGGTTCTCATTGGTCGATCATGTCATGTCTCTGCAGTGTTCCACTCTGCAATGTTTCGGATCGTCCGTGAGTGAGTGGGGTACAAACTGACAACAGATCTTATTGCCCAAATTTTCAATCACATTGCTATGCCACAGTTGGTTTATAAATTCCAGTGAGCTTCCTAATTAACCTGGTAAATGCACAACTATCATTTCGGCGAATTTAGTAACTTTTTCGAACATTTTCTTCGACGCGAACCTGGCGCTGATGCTCTTGGACGTGGATCGTCTTTAGTGCTCTTTCTGACATTACGAAATATTGCATACCACTCAAAAACGCTTTTGAGATTCGTTGCTTCACTACCATAAACACGATGAATAATTTCAAACGTTTCTGTGGCACTCTTACCCACTTTGAAACAAAAACTTAATGTTATCATGTTGCTCCATTGCTCTTTTCACGACCGAGGGTCAAAACATTCGGTTACAATTTTGTTTAGTACGAGTAGTCTGTGAAGCCAGTGCTGTTTCTTTGCAGGTAGTCGAAACACCAGACTACTTAATTCCTGCATCAGATCTCGGATAGGAGTAATGGTTCCACGAAAATAAAATCAGTCTCCTTTTCTGTGGGAAGGACTGGTACTGAATTTTTCCTTCTCTTAGTGTCACTAGTTATTACTCAACAACTGCTCATATTTTTGAAAAGAAGTGCTTAACATAATTTAAAGACCCAAAAATAAGTGTTGAATTGCATTGAAAAATATCTGGCTTTAATATTGGCGGTGTGGGACAAGTTCGAAAATAAAGCTCAATTTTCTAACTTTAAAATGTAATGAAAATCATAACTATAAATTGCCTTTTTTGCTTCGAGACAAATATTAAAGGAAAAAATTGCGACTATTTTCCATAAAATGTTAAACATGTCACAGAGTAAAGTGCCCCCTTAATTGAAATATATTGATCACCGAAACGGCACTAGTAGATCTTGCCCCTGATTATTTATCCAGTTTCAGCTCAAATTCTTCTAATCAATTTCTCTAAGCTTGAGAGATACGCGTGTTTACATTCATTCAGCCAGACATCCCAATTTTTGGGTACAAAAATGCGTGCATCTCCTCGTCTCCTGCATCTATATAAACTATCTTAGGGACAACACTAGTAGACACTAATCATGACCTTTGTGCAAAGTTACAGCTTAAAAGTTTCTTAGACACGGACCAAAAATTACTTTTCTCACTAGTATAAATACAGTAAACACTTGCATATGTTTCTCAATTGTATGTTGTAACACTTACGTACAAGCACACTTGAATATGCACACGTGTGTACTTGTACACTTGCATAAATGGTGACTTGCGTTCTTGCACACATGAAAGCTTACATATTTGCACACTGCATATTTGCACACTGCATATTTGCACACTGCATATTTGCACACTGCATATTTGCACACTTACATATTTTCATTCAAATGGAGCTCGCCGAGGCCACGAGAGATTCACAAAGTTAATCCTTCAAAATCACTTTGCTTAAAAACAATGTCCGTAGTATTCTACAACTATATCTTCTCATTTTGTGCGTAAAAGAGAACTTTGTGAAAGAGATAGTGACGATATTGGAAATTTATAATAATTGCCGGAGTCGGTATGTTGGCAGCGGACTGGAGTTTTTCAGGTGTAACCTAATCTTCATACCATTCTTCAACATTCCTCTGGAACTCACCTTTCCAACTTACCCTTATGGAGGAACAGCACTTAATTTTATGGGCTGCGCGACCCCGTCTTCCTGGGTAATATATAATCAGGAATAGTTACCATTATTGAGGAAATCAGTCACATATTTAGGTTTTAAAATGTATAATTAAACTATAAATTAATTACAAAAATTTTAAATTCACAATTGTATGTTGTGTGAAAACATAATAAGTTATTTAGAAAATGCAAAGAAATGCTGATAGTATAATTAAAATTGAACGTACAGTTCCATAGTGAAATTTTTGAAAGTATCTTGAGATTGTCAGTTCATGAAAAATGGCACGAAGAAACCATTAAAGCAATTACAAAAATTACAAAAAAAATAGGGTGGAGAGCTGTAAGGAAACACAATAAATATTACGTGATGATGATTGTAGAGCTCGCTGAAGTGTTTTTTTAAAATTTTATTATATTATTTAAATGAATAATACATGGTTCAGTATTAAACTTTTCATTTGTAATTCTTCTGACTTACAGTTAACCTAAACTAAAACTAATTCTAATCTAACTACATAATTGGCTAAGGATACTCACTGTGCACCTACGCTTAGCTTACATCTGAAAATATATTGAGGAAGGTGTGTAGAGGATGTCTATTGCGGATTAGGGTCGGAAATTCATTCAGTGTGGCTAGGTTGAAGTGGGCTATTTGATTTATTGAGGATATATTTGAGTAGAAATTGTTGGAGATGAGCGATGTGATGATTGATGATTGGTAAATGTAATTCTCTGTGTAGTTGATCATTTAAAATGAACCATGGAGCGTGGGGGGCTAATCTTAAAACTTTGTTTTGCATTATTTGAATTTTATAGATGTTTGTCAGTGAAGCGTTCGTGCAGATGGGGTAAGCATACAGCATAAGTGGTCTGATTATTGTCTTATACTGGGCGAAAGCATTGTTTAAGGAGAGACTGTTTTGTGATTTAGTAGTGGTTTTAGTTGAATTAATTTGATTTTGGTTTGTTGAATTTTCGTTGCTATGTGAGATTTCCAGGTTAATCTTGTATCGATGTTTAGTCCTAAGTATTTAACAGTTTGGTTGTACGGGGTCCAGGGAATTGTGTTGTTGTTAATTTGAAGTGGGGTGGGTGTAGCGAATGTTCTGAAAGAGAATATTTTGGCTGTTGATTTTGACTTGATAACTCTGCTTGATTTTCCATTTTAGAGACCAATCTTCTATGTTTTTCAAATGCAGTTGAATTTTATTGCAAATGTGATTTACTGAATGATGAGACATGAAGATGGCAGTATCGTCAGCAAATTGTGCTATATGTGTGTAGGAGAGGTAGGTATATCAGATGTGTATAGGTTGAAAAGAGTGGGTGAAAGGGGGGAACCTTGGGGAAGTCCTGCTTTTATTTTGCAGGGGTTGGAAACATACTTTTCGACTGTTACTGTAAATATTCTGTCTGTTATGAAACTTTTGATAATTTGTAGTAGATAATTTGGAGTTCCTATAGATTTTAGCTTATATATTAGGCCTGGGTGCCAAACTCTGTCGAAAGCCTGTGAGATATCCAGGAAGATATGTGAGATATCCTATTGTGTGTTGTTTGTTCTGGAAGGCAGTGTGGATGTGTTCGGATATTCTAAGTAGCTGGAGTGATGTGGATAATTTCTTGATGAAGCCAAATTGTTGTTTCGATATGGCCTGGGTTATGTTTAGATGGTTGTTAAATCTTTTTAGTATTATTTTTTCTAAAATTTTGAATAGCGATGGGAGGAGACCGATTGGCCTGTAGCTTTCGGTATTGTTATGGTTTTTATGAGGTTTGGGTACGGGATTATGTCGGATTTTTTTGCATATAATTGGGTAGTATCCGGTTCTCAGAATTGAACTCTAAATATTGTTTATGTAGGCTATTCTGGGGTTAGGCAAGTTTTTTAATATAACATTACTAATTTTATCATGGCCAGGTGCTTTTTTAAGAGAGAGCTTTTAAATAAAGTTTTTTATTTCATTTGGGAAACTATATTTTATTCTATGTGGGATGTTATAATTGGGTGCTGATGCTGATTGTGTTATATCCATGTGATCGGAATGTGTGAGAGTACTATTAGGGGTAAATAATTGCTGAGAGTGATTTGCCAAGGCTTCTGCTTTCTCTGCGGGTGCATATTTTTGTCTGTAGGTGTGTTTAGTGGTGGTATAGTTGTTTTCTTTTTTAGAATATTTTTGGTGAACTGCCAAAGCAATTTTTTCTTGTGCTCAGTGATTGAAATAGTTTATTATAAGTTAAGAGGTTAACATCTATTATTGCTCTTTTGATTATTGTAGTGAGAAAGTTCAATTCTTTTTTCACTTGAGTCGATTTTGTTATATTCTATAGTCTTCTGGTTTTATTTTTAATTTTAATTAAGTTTAGTATGGTCTTGGGTAGTTTTGTGTTGGATGTTTTTGTGATATATGGAAACTTATTGTCTTGCAGGGATTTGACTGTGTTGATAATTATGTTATTTAATTGTGTGATTGATTGTTCGATTTCCAGTGAGGTATTTAACGTTTTAAATTGTGGCGTTTTATTAATGATTATTTTTTTAAATGTCTTCCAATTAATTCGCATGTGTAACGAGGGGGTGGGGTTATGAGAGGGGGAAAGTTGCTGGGTTGAAATGATAACAGGAAGATGATCAGAATCCAATTCAGATATGGGAGAACTACAGAATTTGACTTGTGCGTTGGTTATTACAATATCCAGAATATCCGGGAATTTGTTTTGGTCGTGGGGATAGTGTGTTGGTTCAGGGGGAGGGATTAGATGTAGTTTTAAATCTGAAATTATTTTAAACAATTGTAATTCAGCGGTATTGGAAGTTCTACAGCCCCAGTTAACGTTCTTGGAATTGAGATCTCCGACATGTATTGTGGGAGTGTATTGTTGGAATAGTAATCCAAAAGTGGTACTACGAATTTTGATTTTGGGAGGTTTGTAACCTGCTATGGGAGTTATTATTCTGCGTCTAGGGAAAATTTTATGGCTACTGTTTCTGTTCCAGAGGTATGGGGTAAGGTAGTTTGGATATAGGGTATAGAATTTTCGATTAGAATTAAAACACCGCCTCCTTTTGAGTTTATTATGTCTGATCTATAATTATTATACCCAGGAATTTTGAATGTTTAATTGGTTTTAAATGTGTTTCGGTAATACATGCTAACTTAATCTCTTTGGCTTTTAGAAAGTATGATAACTTTGCTTTCTTATTGTTTATGCCGTTGGCATTACAATTTAACATATTTAGTGTGTTATGGTGTTGTAGAGCCATGATTGTTATTAAAGTATGTTGACAATGAGGTTTGTATATTGCTGATGATTGCTGGGATGATTGAGTTGGTTATATTGACGATATGAGTTGTGCTGGAATTTATTAGGGAGTGTATCAATGAATTATTATTATTATTATTATTATTATTATTATTGTTATTATTATTATCATTATTATTGTTGGCGTTTATGTTGTTTGGTGCTTGTTGGTTATGTTGATAAGGTGGATTCGAATTAGAGGCAGTTGTTGGAGCGAAAGTAAGTTAGGGATGCTGTTTGTGGGTGGGAGGTTTGTGAAATTGTGATGAAGTAAGCGAAATGAGGTGTTGTTGTTGGGTCTGGTTCTGGGATTGATTGGTTGTGAATTTTCAGATAGGGGTGCTATATAAACACTTTGAGAAGCGCTTTTTACTGAGCGTAGGTCTTCACTATGAGTTCCTTTAGGGGGTGGGGTTCAGTTAGCTTTTTATAGAACGGGCAATCATCAGATCGAACGTCTGCACGATGCGGCCCATTGCAGTTCTTACAAAAAGGGAGGAGCATTTTATTTGGACAATTAAACGAATAGTGGTTTTGTGAGCAATAGATACAGGCTAATGTATGATTACAGTAATTGAGGGTATGACCAAAGTCTAAACATCTTAAACATTGTGCTGGACGTTTGATTCTGCATCTTCTTTCAGCTTTCACTTTGTATTACAGATAACAGAAATTTGCAACCTAAATGTCTATGCTCTGCTGGCCGTTAAACTCGGCAGCTACCACTGGGATAGGAATGTTATCTTTGTGCAGTCTTGTAACACAGATTAGCGAACAGCACTTTACTTTGACATCCTCGTAGATTTCCTGCTGTGATAATGATTGATGAATATTTTTAAATACAATAGAGAACTTTTTGTTAGCGGGGTCTTTATACGTCTTCATATAAAAACTTCTATTAGTATTTAACAGATATTTAATTTTTTTTCTGAAGTCAGGCACTGTTTTGAACATTAGCTTTATTCTGTTGTTTATTATATTCGAGGTGAATTGGCTTGAAATATTGTGTTTGATTTCTCTATTAAACTCTGATAAGTTTGTTATGTTATTCACATAAATTGGTGGAATATTGACATTTTGTCTTGGATTGGGGTGATGTTTATATAATTAAACCTGGGATCAGAGTCGTTTAACTTTTCTAAGGGAGCATCTATTACTAACTGGCACTGCATAAACACTGTTAGCACTGTTGACTGCTTTTTAGGGGCATGTTCATTTTCATCAGAGTCATTGAATGATCTCTTACCGCTATTTCATGCACTGTCTGTGGTTTCTTTGTTTTCATTCACTGTATTTGCTACGCCTTGGACTGCATTGCTGGCAGTTTGTTGAGTACTGACCTTAGTAGCGCCGCTAGTCATTAGTTCCTGAATTTCTGGAATTGCAGTTTCCTGTACTCCCTCGTACGGATGTTGGTTGAGGTTAATTTACTGAAGAATCATGTTGCTTTGTTGAGTAGCACCGATTTGATGTTCATCATGGGATGGTGGTGTCGAGATGATTATGATGTCCATGGCACCGTCTTTGTTATACAGAGTGGCCATGGCCTCGGCTATGCCCTGCCCTAGGCCAGTGCAGCTGGGTGCTGGTTCACATGCAATGGTTAATGTGTTTAGTGCTGCGATGAGTAGCACTTCAGTTACTAGAAGCCACTTCAGTTACTAGAAGCACATTATACACTTTGCACTTCGGTTAACCTAAACAAGCCTTAACGGCAGACACTTCACTGTTCGGAACAGAGCTGAGCGCGATGTGAACTCCGCGACGGCTCGAAGCGAACAGTCGCTGAAGTGTAACGTAATCAGTAACAGGCTGAGCGGGCGCCGAAGTTCAGTTGTCAGGCAAGGTCATCAGTTGACCCCTGCGTCGCTGAAGTCTCACGGATCCTCGTTTGTGCGTCGCATGAGGTAACTTAGTGAATTAACACACACCGTCATTGCCGTAATAGCAAGTTAGCGATGTGAAAGGAATATACGTTCACCGTTAGTGAATTGCACAATGATTGAAATCATTCAGTAGGTAATCGGTGCATAAAAATAATCGTCCACTGTTCATTAAAATGATTATTACACGCACAGTTTGTAATTATTTGGAGGATAGGCAACAACAAAAACAGCACTAATTTACTATACTGAACTGTTGAAGTAATGACTCAACAGTATTGTAGACATGAATACTAAAATATAGTGTGCAAGTATGCATGGCGTGGCCCTACCAAGAGTAATTTAAAAATTATTAAACAGCACTGACTGGTTCCTCAGGAATTGCACTGAACTGTTGGCACATATTGAAATAGTCTTACAGACGCGTGTAATCAATACATTGCGGTGTGATACTTACACAATTAATAAATACCGGAGTGTGAACTGGAGAGACACAGGTCTGTCCTACATAATTGCAATCACCTGACTAATAGCGTTTTCCAATCGTTGCACTGAAACCCACACAAGAGCAGGGGAAATACGTCATCGCTCCGCAACAGTGCTGCCCCACAGGCGTGAAGGGCAACCACGAATGAAACGGATTCCGGAACTGAGTCAGTGCTTGTGCGCTACGCAGTGAGATTATAGACAGCCGTTCTTGGTCTGCCACACTGACAGAACTCGAAAAATAAGAATTTTGTAATTGTTTTCATTGTTATAATTTTTATAATAAAATTATTATTTTAACATATCTTGTACGAAGTCTTTTGGTAATTCTTTACTCCTTAATTCATAAAGTATTAAAACTATTAACATGTGATTCTTTATTTAAAAATTACCGAAAATTTCAAAAGCGAATCTACTTAAAGTTCATTTCTTGAGACAGTACACTAGATTTCGAACAGAAAGTCTTCTGCAGAATTATTTGGTTATTGAAAACTATAAAAATATTAATGCGAGCAGTTCCGCTTGCTCATGCGAGAAACATTTCTTGGCACATTGTATATTTGAAGGATTTTGTTAGGGCATAGGTTTGATTACTAAATAACAACGTATTTGTTAACATGCAGTTATTCACGGTTGAATTTTACGAAAACAAACTGATTTTCCGAACTTCGAGTAAGTCACAAAGTATTTTAAGGCATTTCTTGTAATACATGGTATACTCCATCATTCGAAGTGTCCCTGTGTGACAGACGATCCTCAATTGCCTTCACAATTTCACCACGAATCCAAATCAACATTAATAACTTCCGTACCTAACCTCGAAATAGCCCGGTGCAATGGACTACACCGTCGAGCTCGTCAGTGCAGGTTAGGGCGCCCCGAGTGCACCCTGGTTCCGTATCATTGTGCGAATGGAACATGGGCTTCTCCGCACTGGTGCGCCCTAGCGGCCGAATGGAACACGAAAGCTACCCTGAGTGCGCACTGGGTGCGCACCAGTGCGGCGAATGGAAAACGATATAAGACTTCAGAGGCATGGATTCTGGAGGTGGGAAAAGCGTTGAGCGCGAATGTGCCAAGATGGTTATCCAGAGCAGAAATTAAATGATAGCCAGATTAAAACTAAGGTATTTGTAATTTGCTAATCAAGTAAATTATATGGTTATAAAGAGTTTTGAATTCAACAAATTACGGTGAAGTTCGCACAAATAACTTATTAAGAATGCTTGTGTGATGTAAGAATTTCCTAGAAAACTACATTGGGTGGGCAAATTTACGAAGAAATGAAAGTTTGCTGAAAGTTGCAGCTGCAGGGGATTGTTATCTGAGTTCGTCATCCGGTCAGTTAGCAAATGCCATCATTACGTGAAGATTGGTTTTGCAGTAAGTTACAATGTGCCGAATCTTGGAACAATGTTTACACATAAAATATAATTAAGCTTATAAATAAATAAACTGATAAATAAGAAAACTGCTGGCCCGAACAATAATATACCATGGACCTGTTTGGGAATGATATCCTGACTATTACATACTCTACACGGCACTTTTATTCGCAATTCACTTTTATTTACATAACTTTACATTATAGAAATTCCAGTAGGCCTTGCATTACATTGTTGAAGGTACTTAGTGAAAAGCTTCAGTTCACTCGAGCTGAGGCAATCGTAATGTGCACATCATAAGTTTAATATCATGGTCACACTTTAAAGACTTTCAAATGCATTCTGTGTCAGTGATAACCCTTCACTTTTTATTTTAATATTTGTTTTCAAGAATGAATTGAGTAACATTCAAATTATTGGAAATATTGGACATTGGATGACTGTTCATTATTTACCTGCACAGAAGAGATTTATATTCGTCACACGTTACAGACACATTCAGTTGTACTCGACCCCAAGCAAACTAATAACTTATCAAAATAATTAATGTGTACTATTTTGATATTGTAAATAATCACAACGTGGATAATTCGATCTTTCATTTATGTATTACCATGGAAACGAATTTATATTCAACTAAATGATGAATACCCAAATTTACATAGTTTTCAATTATATTTCCATTGATTTATTACGTCAAAGAATAGCACTATCAACTGAAATATGTGTTACAAAATTAATTTTTTCGTACGCACCAACAGACTACCAGAGATCAAATGTAATAGTATTAATCTCACAGTCCATTACAATACATTTAATTACAGTCCATATACTTTTTCATGCAAGACCAATAAAATACATTATTTTATCAGTAAATATAAATCACCTAAATGTAATTAAACTACAAAAGGGTACGGAAAATAATTTCTAAAAATAAAGCCTTTATCGTATTTTCTCCTTTGCGAACGCTGAAAATTCAAATTGCTGTACGCGTAGGGTGCGTCAGCTGTCGCTTTGATCGTGCGGAGCTGATCGAAGAGCCTTTTACCTTTGCCGTGTGAACATCAGTTCGTTTGTTGACTTTTTCCCTCGGCGCCCCCGGGTTTCGGAACTCGCTTTCCCAGACACGCCCCCGTCAGATCCCTCCGCCTCACGTCTTTCTCTGCGTCCTGGCTTCTACTTCTGTCAAACCGTCTCCAAAATTGTCACTCCTTTCAGATTTTTCGTACGAATCAGATGCAGAAAAATTCTTTGTGACTGGGATAAAGACATTTCAAATGGGATACTCGACCGTAATCATCACACGCTTCCGTATGTCGGAAGACCAGTCGAGAGCTTAGAACAGTGTTGTCAAGGCCGATGCCACAAGCGGGAATCCATGGCACAATTGCCACGACAAAATCGCCCCTCCACGCAGTTCATCACCCCGCCACCAGGACAACACCATCCCTATTGTAAAACGGCGGGGTTACTTATAGTTTCCTTTCCCTTCGCTAGTTGCGCAGAGAAACTCGTGGCACGATGCCTGCTACAGCCACCAGCAGAAGACCTTGACACCACTGGCTTAAAGCTTGCCCAGGCGGAAGCGGTGCTCTGCTGGAGGAATTACCCCAAGCTGACTTGTGGTAATTCCTCCCATGTGGGTGGGTGCAGGAGCACGCATTACAAAGGGCAGGAAGGGGAACACCGCCACCTCTCGAGATAAACCGTCTACTATACTTGCGGGACTAATGAGACTAGGAAGTAGTAGACGCGGAATCAATACTCACATTCCTCGTGCGCATACCATTATCACAACACTTCTGCTGCAATCTTCGGTCACCATTCTATGTCCAGTTCCAGCTCGCAACCGACAGTCGCAACAAACATTCGCAAACGCTGGCTGCAAACGCTGGTCGCAAACCCCTTCGTAATTCCAATTCACAATGTGTATTCTCATTGTTCAAAACTCGGATGTTACCGTCCTCCTAGTGGCAGCTTGTGGATCGCAGCGCATAGGCGATTGCGATGGATTATTGCATGGAGGATGGAAGATGGGTGTTGGGCTGGGAATGCGGAAATATGACTTTTACCTACAAGTATTTTCTAACTCTGCAATATGAAATAGCTTACAATTCTAGGAATATTTTCCTTTCGTTCCTCTTTCGTCCTATTGATTGATTATAAACTTTCGAAGTGAGCTCCCCGATTTAATATATTTATTTCTGCTACTTAGAGGACGATAATAGTATGACACATTTTTCCTCTGTACATGTTCCTAAATTAGGTTATTTTATCAAAATATTCTACAAATCTGATGCACAAGTTGCTATTGCTGAAGGGAAATTTATTCGTCCCTAGTTTTGTACATTTTCAAGATAATGTGTAAAATAATAAATTGTCGAGGTATTCAATCCCGTTTTTCTCAAAACTACATTCTAGTGGGTTACTATTGTCTTGTTGCGAGAGAAAGATTCATTATTTTCCCAGTTCATACTCCATCACTACTTCAACCATGCCAATATCGCCTTTTCTTATTTTTTTACGCATATCCTGTTACGAAAACATGTGTCAAAAAATTTCAAAATCAAAAATGAAATTTGTGTCTAAAAAATACGATACATAATGGCATACTATTGGACAATATTTGAAAAATTCTCATAAAATAATTAGCATAAGAATTAAAATGAAAAGTACCATACTGCTTTCAGAATTAGGCCAATGCAATCAATCAGGGCGCGCGAACGCAAGCAAATTCGCCCTGGAAGTTGCCAACTAAACCAGATCGAGAAAAATTGTCTATTCACTTGTCCGTACCGGCAAAGGTGACTCAGAGCATTAAAGCAGAGTCACTGCAGCGCCTCTTCTCGCGAGGTCCTAGGGTTCGAGTCCTGATGGTAGCAGAATTTTCGTTACTAGTTAGCTGGGTCGAATTCAACCGCTGGCTATAGGAGCCGGATGGATGCTCTTATCGGTCATTTCCCGTGGTTTCTCAGATCGACATCAGGTGAATGCTGGAGCAGTATTTTAAGAAACGGGCCACGGACCGCGCGCGATATTTCCTTCCTCGTCAGTATCGTATCCTTGCCCCTTACTTACACCCCCACATAGGCATATGCAATACACTATGACACTTGTCGGGAGACAACCGGGAACTTAGAGTTTGTCCCGGCTGGGGAGATGTCACGCTGGTGGGAGACACCTGGTTACGGAAAATTCTTGCAAGACAGCATAGGTTGAAGCCAGATCACGACACCCAGACAGGGAAGAGCATCGCCACCTCTCGTTATAAAAACATGCTCTTCACGTATGGGACTAATGACTAGCAGTTGACGCTCCAGGAATCACTAATCAATCAATCATTTATCCGCAGCTCTGTTGCTGTCTAGGGGAGTTGCGTTTCTCATTCCTTATCGGACCGTGGTCGAGTTCAACCGCGCTCCGCAGATCTGCTACTGCCCTTTCAGTTCGAGTACAGTAGTGGCTCAAACAGTGTTAACGTCTACCGCGTTGGAATCCAGCTATGTGGTAGTGTAAAACAGTGCTCAGCAAGTGCTCCCAGCCACTCACTGCTTTGCGGCATACCGCCGCTACTTACATTCTCGTATAAATTGTATTATTAAATCGTATCGAGTAGTTAAGAATTTAGAAACAGCGAAGTGCTTTAGCAACACGCTTTATTTTTCCGTACTGTCAAGTGCAACATCTTACAGTAAACCAATGGTTCCCGCAATCGATCCAAACACGCGCGAAGCAGTATCCGCCCCATACAAACCCTACAAGGTGCGGAGACCATTACAACGAGCTCCGATGGGGTATCTTTCATCTCCCTCAACGGTGTCACCCCGGAAAATATGTTTATCCAACAATGAACTTCACACCAACAGCAGGAGTCCGAGGTCCGTGCCTGACTATGGACACACAACCCGGTCAGCTGGCAGACCAGCCTCTTAACCCGGAAACAACTCAAAAAGGTCAGTGAGTGATAGTGCTACGCTACTAGAACTTAAAAACCTCCCAGTGCCTGAAAAAGGTCCCAGTCGCTGATTTCTACACGAAATATCGGGGCGTAGCCGTGCGCTGTTTATTCACACATTTCTCCGTCATGAAATTTTGACAGCATTGTAACCATCGCCATCGGAAGCACATGGGGCCTTCCTAAGTGCGAAGGAATTTATTACTTCTCTTTAGCTGGACTCGGAGTGGATAATGGCTATGGCTTGCGAGCGCGAGGTTCACAAAATTTTCCTCACTTGTCATTCCCTGTAAAAGCGGTAACGCGATTAGAAACGGACGCTTTTCTATAACCGTCAAGTTCTTGAAATTTGCGTTACGTTGGTTTACGACTGTTCGGTTATCCCTGGTCTGCGCTGGGCGGATGAGTGCCCGTTGGTACTGAAAATCAACGCCATGCGCCGAATTGCTGTGGAAAAGAGACATGATACTCGCAAATATCATTTTGACGGTTGACATGATTGAAAATACCCGCAATAACCGCAAGTTCTCGATCAAAGTGATATTGAGAACTGTCAATATTTTAGAATTATATTACAAAACTAAACAATGTAAACATTATTCAGGTTATTGGAGAATTTTAAGCAATGAAGAAACAAAAAAAACATATAACCATTTTTTTACATTATTTTCTAATCTTACCTCCTTTATTGAGTGCTAATAGGCTCAAATTAAAACACAATACATTATCTCATTATCTTCTCGTCATACAGGCACAATTCAATATTTATTACAAGATTTTGGCACAATCATAGGTTGTAACGATAGGATTTCACTGTTGTAGAGACTAAATCCTTACGTATCCGAGATTCGTCGCTTAATGTACGTTAGTTGTTGATAATTATTTCCCTTAGGGGAGATCTACGGTTGACAAGCTTCTTCGTTTTCATTGCCACACTTCACGTTTTTTTGTAACCTTATATGATCAGAACATTAAGTACTACGTATCAATTACGTAGTTAGAACTACCTTGCTTTTCAAAATTGAGCGAAAAAAAAGAACACGTACAGAATGTCTTGTACCGGATTTAGTGGCTCAGTTTATAAAGTGATGACACTGCAATGTTTCCGATAGGTCCTAGGGTGCGAATACAGACGGAGGCAGGATTTTCGACACTAGATGTCTGGATAAGTATTCTAGCAGTCCCATTGGTAGTCTCCCGTGGTTCTTCCGATCAACACAAGGTGAAAGAGAAAACGGGCCACGAACCGCACGCAATATTTCCTTCCATTTCCTTGTCCTATCCTCATTCCTTACTTACCCACATTTACACTTCATACACTACACTACCAACCATGTCGAGACAGCAGTCAGAAGCTTAGAGCTTGTCCCGGCTTGGGCGATTCCCTTCTGGAAGGAGTTATCTGGTTAGGGGAAACTCCGCTAGCAGACGTGTAGGTCGACGCGCTTACGGGAATAAAAACATGCACTACGCTTATGGGAATAATGACGTTTACAGTTGATGCCCCCGAAAACACTAATCAATCAGACAACGGAATGTCTTGTAGGAAACTCAGATCCCTGACCGTACGGAATTTCTCCATCCGTCCCAGCGCCCATTACTACTCAATCCTCGCGCGTCTGCCAGCGAGCCAATGAAACGGAGTCGCGCGCACGAGCAAGACCAGATTGTTTAGTGAATTCGACGCCTCCGTGCAACGCCGAGTCAATCTACGGGGACGCAGCGCCGGCGCTCCGATAAGTTAATTTTTCAAGTCGGGGATAAGTGGCACGGTACCATGTTTTCGGGCAAAGCCAACACGGAGATAAAATGGGTGGGCTTCGCAGCTTCGACCCTAATTCGATTACCAGGGACTGGTCGCCCGTGCCGCCCTCGCCGCCCCCGTCGGCCCAGCTGGCCCCGTTGCTCCCCGGCCCGCCCCCGCCTCACAGTGGTTTGGTAGAAGCCAACAGCGGGCAAAATTTACTCTTTCCAAACTGTCTAACTTACAGGACCCCCTAATTAATGATTCACTAAGATTTAATTTTCTAGGTTGCGACAACATTGTGAATTCTACAGCACTTACTACGTTAGTATATGATCAAATCACGTAGGAAGGGAATTCAAAGCTTCAGATTTCATTTTTGCGTGCGTACGTTCTATCGATTATTTTGCGAAAAGGGCTAAATATAGTAATATTTTCCGCCAGACGATCGTCTTCGTTTAATTTTGGGATTCACACTAATGTAAAAATAATGAAATCATAATATTATTTTTTGTTGGTTAACACTCGAATTATTCCGCTTTAGTCCTTTCATCTTTACGATCAATCCTAAAAACTAAGCCATTTTCTTGTAAAAATAGTATTGTTTATTTTACTACTCATAGTAAAAATGATTTTTACTCAAATCTTCATCAAGTGAACTTAGGTATACGTTTTTGACTAATAAAAATCTAAACACACAAAGTCGTTACATCTTCAAACTTTCACTAGAATTATAAAAGTGTTGGAATACGTTCATGATGGTTTCATTTACAATTCGCCAAGTACATAACCTCCTATTAATCTGTAAATTAATTCTACAAAAAAATGGAAGGAAGCAACGCGTACGATCCTTTATCTGATTGCCTATTGAACTACTTATTGCTTCGGCATTCCGCACGGATCTCAAAAGTAAAAAACCACAGAAACTACGAGATACGAGTAGTTGACCGATGATCCAAGCGCCCTCCAAACTAGCAACTTAGTTGCCGAGTATTGGCCACAAGCCACGTTCGACTCTAGGACTTCCTGGTATTCGAAGTTGCGATGCTGGGAAGCAAGCGTACGACAGTAAATAACATCGATTATCATCTGTGGGGCTAGGTCGGATTTCCGGCCAATCTATGTTGAATTTGTGGTGGACAAAGTAAGCTTTCGGTAGATTTTCTCCGTTTCTTCTGCCGCTAGTTCTGTTAGGCAAAAGAATAACTTCTAAGTTCTGAGTCTCGACACTAATAAAGACATTATTGTTATTATTTTTCCATTACATCACGACTAAAGACTGTTATGAGACGGCTGAATATAAAATCTACTCCAGGTTGCAACCAGCTACCTAAGGAGCAGATCCGGTGACTATCAGTACCTCTACAATACTTTACGCAAAATGTGGGCTGTTCCAAATAAAGCAATTTCTTGCACTTCCCAGTCTTTTGAATTACCATGGGAGTTTAGACAAGTTCTTATTCCAAATTTTGCGGAACAAATCCCAGAGCTCCGATAACTATCGGGACGACCTGTGCTTTTACGCCCCACATTCGGCTGATCTCGATTTCCAAACTCTTGTATTTAAGACGTTTCTCTGCGTCCTTGGTAACGACGTTTTGATCACAAGGTATATTATTATTATTATTATTATTATTATTATTAGTTGAACCTTCTATCATCACTCGCATCTCCACACTCACCATTGTCAACTCATAAGCTCATTCCACATAGGTTTCAGTGACTTCAACAGTTGAATGGTTTCGTAAAACCCGGTAAATAAGAAAATAAAAAATTCAAATTTCGTTTCACCGAAAGAAAAATTTTGTCCTTTTTCCCTGCAGTGTAGTCCACAGTGCACCTACCCTACCTCTGACTCGCCGTCCCTGCCGGCATGCCGCCTCCGCAGCGGCTCCGGCCTAACGCAATCTTGGCGTGCACTTGTAAAAATGGCACGTTGCTCCCAGCGCTAATACTATTGGTCGGCGTAATTTTATTTCCTGTTCGCTGGCAGTAGGTGTGAGGGGGACGGCAGAGCCGAGGCCGGCCGGACCGCCGAGCTGTGGTCGGTGGTTTGGGCGATGTGGACGAGGGCGTTGGGGCGTGTGCGATGAGACTGCAGGGGACGGCAAATTAGAATAATACGTAGGTGGTGTAGGGAAGGGAAAACCTAACGGTCGTAATCGAAATGAGTATTTATTTGTTTTGATTCACCAGTTTTCTCAGCTCCTAGCTTGTTGTAATATTATTTTGCAACTGTTCACTCAGCAAAAGAGGTTTTCAAAACAAATGATTTATATTTTATTCGGTGGAAAATATATTTTTAAATTATGGTTAAATTGGTAACTTTCTGCTAAGTATCAAAGGCCACGCCATTGGACATTTCACTATTTATTTTTCTTTGTAAAATATACCTATGTGCAATAATACATTTTGGTGCAAACAATATACAATATACTTTGTTTTAATTATTCCCGAAAACGTAAATTTAAATTACTAAGATCCTGTTGTTATATAAACATTATTGTTGCACAATATTTTTTTAACTAAAAAGTCAAAATATGAAACTTTCAGTATCTAAACTCTCAATAGATTAACCTACAATCATTGTTTTTATTTTAACTACCATTCCTAAGATACGATACATTTGCTATATCTGTGGACTTAATTGGGAGAAACATTAAAATTCCGCTTATCGTTTATCCTTATACTCTTGGAAACGATACTGTGTCCGAAGTAATTTAATTCGCCAATTAGAAAATTATTTTTCCCTTCTTATTCATTCCTTGAATTCCGCAATTAAAATTACCCCTAAATCTTACAGTATTTTTAATATTTTACATTTGTAGTTCTGTAACATGCATATTACCCAATATATCTCATTAAAAAACATAACTTACTTAAAAGCAAATTTAACTTTTCAGGAAGCGCTCCTGTTTCACATATTTTCAAACACTTCTGTCATATTTGTTTCTCTCAACTGCCAAGATATTTTACACTAATATATTTCAATATGTGAATCTCCATATTTCAAAAACATTAAAATATCACTTACACTGCAGGAAATGCTACTAATACGACTTACGAAGTCAATCGATTTTTAGGGTCTAGAGAAATCGAGTCACCTATTGATCTTCCCTGTAGGTGCCGTAAGTTACCCAAACACGGTTTGAGTTTCTTATAAACAACAAAAACGAAACAATATCTAAGGAATATGACCTCTAAAACATTATCATTTCCCCACCAGTAGACCGAGTCGCGTCGAATGACACATTATTTGTCTCGATTGTTGAATCAAAATTTCTCCAAAAAACGAATGGGCGGATGGGTTGTCAGACGGACGGTTGGACGGACGGACGAACGAACGGAAGTTACTCGATTACTGTTTAAGGATTTCTTATTTTCTTCTGTAAATGTAGTTACTTAACAAATGTTCTGGAATGTTCTGAAACATTTAGAATATTTGTTAAATCTCATCTAATTCTGATACATTTCAAATTACTTTATTTGAAAGCGTTGGAATTAGATGTTATATTCCACATTTTGGCAAAATATAGTACCCTTCATTTATTGATTTACTATTCCAACATTCCAACCCTAGAAAATGTTTTTCGTCTCAAATGCATTAGGGAAGCTGGTTAAATTATCTAATTAATTAAAAATTATTTTTTCTTAATATTTTGTATTCCTGTCATTTAAATTGTACACATTTTTCGTGTATATCTGATTACTTTTCAAAGCTGTATTTTTATTTCTTTTCTCTTTTCTGTATCTTATTTTAGTTACCTCTAGATTTAATTTTGTGTTCGATATTTATGGTCTCTCTTTGCTCTTCCATCTCGTTTCGTAATTATATATGCTCAATTTTTACCTTTTTGCCATTCAACACATCCTCACCTTAATTTTTTTTTGTTTTGCCTACTGTGCTTAATAATTCATATGATTCATTTGACTATTCGCCATCTAATAGTGCTTAAAAGTATGTGACTGGTTTCTCCAAAAAGGAAAGAACCATTGTAGTAACACCTTAAGTTGGAAGTATCTTTCTGGCGTTTTAATGACCAGCGAATACAAATTAATCGCTTTTTCACACGTCGGCATTGTGTCGTTTGACAGAACGATTGCACATCATGCCTGATAGTCATCAGTGTCACCGACGGATAGAGTGACTGTCTCCCTAATTACGTATCTGATTTTATGAGCTTCATTTACTGGTCTACATCTCTCGGTTCAATTATTGAAAGCGTCGAGGTAAAAAATTGTTTCCAGCCCGGTGACATGAATTGAGAGTCGAAGCAAAACAGAAAAAAACGTGAAGCTAATAAATGTGCGTGTGAATAAAAGACGTCCTGCTCAGTAACCTGGATGGTAGCCGGAATCCTTATTGAAAAAAAATCAAAACGAGACACGAATGCGATATGTATATGAATGAGTATTTAGATGTGAAGTTTTTTTTTTCTCTTGGAAGCGGAGGCGGGGAATAAAAACTCGACGCACTATGTATCTTTTAGAGCCGAATTTGTTTCATCGGCGCTTGGTGCGCCGACGTGCGTGTTTTATACGCTTTATTTGCCGTCCTTTTGATCGCGGGTTTGCTTCGCACGGTGCCCGCGACACGCGCACGTCATATTTACGTTTTCCCCTCTGCCCGCGTCGCATCGCTCCAGCATGTAGCGCCATCGCCCTTTCATGCAGCGGATGCTCAGCGTTCAGTTCAGCCGCTCGCACAGGAGCTTTCGATACGGAAAGTCCAGTGATTCTTCCCAACTATGTTAAAATCCATATGTCTGTGAATGTGTGTTCGACCTTCTTTAATAATTGCAAAGTACAAGGGTAGTGGGTATATATAAAATCTGGGAATGACGCCCTTCAATATTATACGTGTTATTATATTATACTTGTTACTATACTTGTCAATATTATACTTATTATACTTGGTACAATATTATTCTTGTATCTGTATATACTGTATAAACCTGCGTTTCAGTTTTTTAATGAAGTAATATTGTTTCATTTTCCATCTAATTGTGTTCGAAGGACGTCATTTTCAAATCCGCTTATAACCAGATACGTATCTTTGTTGTCAAAAACTTCATAGGTATCGTAAACAGTACGTTCATATTTAGGGTGTGGCACTTTACTTTTTGAACCACACTTTAATGAGATATCTAGTAGGGATGACCCCATCAGCAGAAACTGATTTCGGATATCTGAAACATCTATATTTCTCTAGCCCAAGAATTTCTAACCTCTTTTTCAATCAACCCCTTCTAAAAAATGATTCATTTCATCCACTTCCTTTATTTATTCTACAATATACCGAGAGTATAAACAATACACAATTACTTGAACATAAATTAGTAAAGATAACAATTAGACAAAGAGTATTGTGACCACACGTTTTCTAGGTCTTAAGAGTCACATTTCTTAGCTGTGAGAGGAACACACATCCATATAATTTGAAATGCACACTCCACACCGGCTAAGGGAGAAATGGAAATTATAAACAGAGTTCGACGCAGCTAGTGTATGACGCAGGTGCAACGCGATCCACTGCAGCTCGATAAACCGTACTTTTATACGGAGACCAGCGGCCAGGAAGGTTGGACAGTGATGACACATTGTGTTATAAGCCAGTGGCATATTGCTGTACGTCTCCTAGAAAGTCGAAACTCTTCTCTGCAGATATGAGCAGAGGTTATTGAATTGGATAGTCTAGAGAACTTATTTAGCGTACAGGTACGTACGGGGAAGTGAGTTGCCTCGGCATATGCGCTGTGCGAGGGCTAGTGTGAGAAGGAATAACGGCGAGCAGGAGGTTCATGGGCAGAAGAGACGCATGCTGTGGGATCTGCTATGAATTGAATTTCTCAGATTTCTCCTCCCACTGTTGGGTTTTCTAAATAAGAACATTTCTATGTGAATTTTATTCGTCAGACCTTTCGTCAGAAATATATTAACGTAATGAAGTATCCAACGAGATTTGACATTGTTCAACAGATTGAAATTTAATGAAATCAGAATAAATCTTTCCTTCAGAAGAAAACTAGAGTATTAAATGATTACTACTGTGGTAAAGGAAAACATTTAATTTATTTGTACAGTTGTGTCAATTGAATTGTAAACAAAGAAAGTGTGAGGTTACATAATTAATCTTTTCTTTTTACTGAGCGTATCACTTAAATTCAGCATTTTGTAGAAATTGAAATGAGTGCAACATTTACTAAAAACTGAACTCGGCGTACCCAGTGCTTTCGTAGTGTAAAGGAAATAACTTAATGTGATGTTAAGCTTCATACTTGAGGGATTCACCTCATCATAATTTTTCTATTTCTTTCTTTTAATGTGATTTTGTGCACAAATGTCATAGATCAGATTATAAAATGTTAAGGTCAGTAAAGAACCTAAATCAGTTTGTTTTTATTTCAATTGTATTAAAGCAAAACAGTAATTTCATAAATATTTTACTCTATAAAACTCTGACAGTGTGAATTCTGAAGATGTATGTACAGTCGTAATAACATTTCTCTTTCACGAAAAACTATTATGTACTATGTATGTTGTGCTTTCATGGATTTAAGAGAGATTATAGTATACATTTGGAAAAGAATTCAATTCGAATGTTTTTTGTAATGTAATAAGTGCAGAGAGCCTTCGACCCTGATCCTCCAAACTTTTGCCCATGAACTACTGTGATACCATGAACTACTACTGATCTACCATCCCGACAGTAGGTCATAATATGAACAAGTGTTTTGAAAACCTATTCATTAAATATACGTTTTATTACTTTTCGTATTATTATCATGTTTAATTTTACATTTAGAAACGAGTTTTTGGATACAAAAAACTCAGTTTACTTCCACTAAAAGTCTATTTTTTTAATGGAAATAATGTGAAATTTTAAAAAAACGAGACTTTAATTTATTATTACGTGTTTTGAGGATTTACAAAAGAAAACAACCAATTATACATTTAATTCATTTGGTAATCCGGTAATTCGGCTATCAGTTTCCAATCCAACACTTAATCGACCTCTTTGAAAATTTCATCGATCACCCAGGTGATCACGCGGCCCTTGTGGAAACCCATTCTCCACAATGAGCAATACTCTATGAGCGAAAACTCTACAGTACGGTCGTGGAATTCCTTTCTAAAACAAAAGATTTTTATTCTCTTTCTTTCTTTCCTTTTTTCACTATTCTTCCCTCTCTTCTCTTCCCTTCTTTTCTTTTCGTCTCCCTCCTCCTTATTTTCTTCTTCCTCTCTTGTAATCCTCCTCGTTCTCCTCATTCCAATCATTCTTGTTAAACTCCTCATTTTCCTTTTTGTTCTTTTCATTCCTCCTCTTCTTCTTCTTCCCGTTCTTTGTCTTCTCCTTCTCCTTCGCCTACTTCTTCTTGTCATCATCGATATTCAAGTAATATGGCGTGTCAATTGTGAATATTGTAGCAACATGAAAGGGTGAAGCACATAAACTTCACGCGGGTTGCTTAAATGACAGTTGGCAAACGACAGCAATTCACCAGTCAAGTCGCAATTTTTGTCTTACACATACTGGTCATGTAAGGATAGAAGAAAATTCGACCAAGTTAGCAGGTTCTTAAACTTAGGTTTCAAGAAACCTACCTGAAAAAATAATGTTTATCTATCAATATCTCTTTCGTCTAGCTTGCAGATGAAGTCTCTGGATTGTGCATCACGTTACATCTACAGTCCGGTGAAAGGGTCCACATCGTAACTTGCCATTCATTGGTAAACCCACTGCCAGTTGAAACGTCTGCGCTGTCATTATCCTTCTTCCAAAAATCATTCAGAGCCAATAATATCCCCGGAGCGACCCTGTGATCTGATTTGGCGGCGTTCAAGTGGGGATGGTGGTAGTGCGGAATTGGCGGGAGAGGAGACGACGGGATGGTGGTGAAGTGACGGTGGGCTATGGGTAGTGGTGCAGGTTGCGGGAGCGCTGGTAGAGGATGCGGTGACGGCGGCGGGGGCAACAGGGGCGAGGGGAAGTGCGAATATAGAAGATGACAATAGCAGCAAATGGGGTCTGCGAGGGCGATGGTGGATGTGGCACGGTGGACGGTGGTCTATGGGTAGTGGTGCAGGTTGCGGGAGCGCTGATAGAGGATGCGGTGACGGCGGCGGGAGCAACAGCGGCGAGGGGTAGTGCGAATATAGAAGATGACAATAGCAGCAAGTGGGGTCTGCGGGGTGATGGTGGAGGAGGTAGAGTTGGGAGGAGCCGTATCGATGGTGGTGGCGGTACGGGGTTTGTGGCGCCGGGGTGGCGGGGGTGGGCGCGTGATGAAAGGCCGGACGCCCACGGCCTACTGCATACGCGCGGGGTTTGTTATTTACAGGTGCCGCCTGAACGCAAGCGTTGTGTGTGAGCCGCAGCCGACGACCTGTGGGCGTGCGTGGGTGTCGCGCCGGGGAAGTTGCTGGCCGTGAGCGCCCGGAAGACTACTCGGGAAGAGGATTGGGGTTACATATAGCAACAAAAATGTTGAAACACGTTCTTCTTCCAAAATATATCCACTGGCCATAAACCTTTTACTTGATTAGTTCACGTACATGTTTTAAAACGTGTATACTGTCTAAGTGGTTAGATCGCGAGGCCGGTACTTCGCAAGATTGTTGTCTGCGCGCATTTCATAAATCCAAGTTTATTGTTGAAATATCATTTCAAGTACCAACGTCTTTATATAATATTTAGCAAGCACTAACAAATGTTCAGTATTGTGGAATTCTTTGTAAGATCATTTCTAATTTATTCTAAATCAAATTTTCCCACACGTCGTCCCACATGTCGGCATGCTCAGCGCCTCACCCAGAACCAGCTTTAAACTTCCACCCGATCTCCCGGCATATGTGGTATTATAGTGCAAGTAGTGTGTGTAAATAAGGGGTGAGTATAGGACAGGGAAGAGGAAGGAAACATCGCGCTGGTCCATGGTCTGTTTGTTAGGGTACTGATCCGGCATTTGTCAGTTATTGACGGGAGAAACCACAGAAAACTATGAGAGCTCTGCTAGAATTCTCTTCCAGACAGCGTCTGAAAGGGATCCAGCTATCTAGCTAGTGTCAAACTGATTACTTTTAAATTACTGTGAGCGTTCTGGAGGTGATGGCACGCGTGATATACTTAGCGGATTGTGATTAGTTTAAGCGGAAGCAGTACTTACCACCCTTCCATCCTGTGATTGATCTACTTATTATGGAGGGCCACTGGCTATGGATTA
Organism: Acheta domesticus; assembly: GCA_031308135.1. Taxonomy (NCBI): domain Eukaryota; kingdom Metazoa; phylum Arthropoda; class Insecta; order Orthoptera; family Gryllidae; genus Acheta; species Acheta domesticus. The sequence continues at coordinate 107,187,891 of JAHLJT010002406.1, read as the reverse complement.
ATAATTAATGAGCAGCTAGTCACCACCCTTGCGTGCCTGATAAGGGTCCTTCAGGTGCTATCATTATCACAAATGAATTGAAAGACATGTAGAGTTAATACACATAATTGAACCAAATGAGTATTATGTTACATAGAATTTATATTATTAAAATTATCATGTATTTTAAAGCTATAAATGATAAAATCAAGCAAGTACAAATATCAAGTAGTTGTGATTAAATACCTTGTTGTGATTGTTGCCAACATGGATTATTTATGTACGTAACATACGTAGAGGTTAGAATTAAAGCAAATTAGATTGAAGTTAACAGTGACGTTACACAATTTGAGCAATTGTTACTCTGATCGTTTACAAGTGGCGATGGGTCGATGCAGGCGATTCCGAGAATTAGAGATGCGGGTGGCAGGCTGATGTTCACTTTCTGTAAATTGCGAGCGGTTGGCCAACGTACTTTTTACAGTTTAATAAATATATAATGAGAAACTCGTACAAATAGCTTAGGCATACGTGATGAACATACGTATAATTAAGGAAGAAATTGCTTACTTGTACGAATACGTTCTTAGATGAGCGAATAAAACCGGATCGAAAACTTGGCCAATTTAATTGCAGGTAGAAGCGCATCCCAAAATTTCTCTGCTTGAACTCACATCCTCCATCTTGAAACCATGGGTTTGGACGTTACATTTTGTAATTGTTTTTGTAGCAGTTCATTTATCGACAAGCTTTTAAAAATATTCTCCTCGAGGCCTAAATAAATCTGTAGACATCAAAAATACATTTGGCGAATTTCATGATCTTCCGCAATGTGTTGCAGATCTTGACCCAAGCACATTGAATGGATTTTATTAACACACATTATTGCCCTAAATGTTGTGAAGCATGAAAGAAAACACATATGATCAGAAACAGAGTACTTAATTCTGAAGCCCCTATCATTTATTTTTTATATAATTTATTGTCAAAACCATAAAACATGATTATTTGATGGGTCTCTTTTCTGTAATTTGTGTTAAAGTATACATCGAGGTGTAATTGCTGCAGAGTTTGCATTTTGAAGTACATTAATCTTTAATAATAATTTGAATGCAACTATGAATAAGCGGGTTTACAACTATCAAGACATATTTAAATGTAATTTTAAGGGGCACTTAAATGGAATATATAAATGTGCAGTAGTACAAAATATAACTCAAACGTGGAAATAAAACTTATTGTGATGATCAGGGTCGAACAATAGAATGCTTTTGAAACTTACTGTATTTCCTAGCAAATATATGTTTCTAGAATTAATTTCATGATTATTGGAAAAGTACCATTTTAAAATGACTTAGACCACATGTGATTCTTTTGTTCTTTGTTGATTTTTATAAATACTCAGTTATCCACTTCAGTCGTGGATGGTGCAGTGTATGTAATTCTGTTATTGAAATAACGTAGGATATTGTAATGAGTTTATGTATATTCTACCGATTTGCCAATTAAAATATATTATCGAACTCTGAAAATGTGAAGTATTTACATGGAGAGCGAGATATTATTCTTGATAAAGTACGAAAGATATATAGAAATTCCTGAGATGCAGTGTGAAAGATAAAGTTCCAGAATAATGATACAGGGAGAGGAAAAGTAATATTTTACAATATAGAATAATTCAGGTGTAGATGTCATCTGGTCAAGCAAAGACCGCATACTGGATTCCTACATTCAAATTAGAAAAATATAGGATATTATTATCATTTTATTTTCCTACAAAGAGTGTATCATTTGAATATTTTGTTAGAATGTTTAAAAGGCCCATCAATATTTCAGAATATTTTGTTATTAGAGTTCAATAGTCATTATTTAATTTTATCTCAGATTAATCCATTAACATTTTATATTATTTTTCATTAATTGTATGCAATTAAATTTCTCCAACCTTCTTTCTTCATTGTTAACCAGAATCTCTATTTCCAAAAACAAAACCCGCAACTATCTGGTAAATTTTATTTACGTCGTAGAAGCCATTACAACTTAAAAAGTGGTGTTCTGATCAATTCATTCGTTCAAAAGTGTCCCTGTTTAAGCTATGAAGTTCTGTAACAAAATCGCAATTGTTTTTTTTCCCAAAATTGCATGTTTTGACACTCTTAAGAGGAGATGAAAACTAACGAATATTAATGAAATGAAATGTGACAGATGTAATTAACTTACGCGGTAATTCTGAGTTATGCGACATTCATCTTTTCTGTTCAAATTACCATAAAATTCTACTTCTTACGCTGTCGCATGTAAGGAACGCACGCAAACCAAAGTGTGTGGAGTACATGAAGTACTAACAATTTTAAAAGATATACTTCAAGAATGCTTTTAAGTTAGTTGGTTTCTTTTACAATTTAAGGTGTCAAGGAATACTAATAACCTTTAACAATTTCTCAAAACTCTTGCAAAGCTGCGATAGAACATTAAATGAAAAACGCACTTACTAGGCAAGGCTGCACGATTGATACAAAAAACAAAAGAAGGTGAAATTAGTTTAAGCATTGCAAAGCATTCTGAAGCCTATGACGCACAAATGAATAGTTAACTTAAACAAATGAAAAATAGACGTTACAAACAAGACTATACTCTTGGTAAAGTTCTCCTCTTTTGACATATCTATCCAGTAGGGAGGTCTAAATGCACTCGAAATGCACTTCGCGGTGCATTTCGAAACCAAATACCCGCGGGCTGGGTTAGCTCGCCGTGATCTGCACTTCCAGTCCAGTCGTTAGCCATGCGCCTGCCCGCACACAATTCCCCTCCCGCGCACAGTCCTCGCCTCGATCCCCAGCTCCCGTCTGCCGCCAGCCAGCCACGCCTCCCCCGGCTACCGCGAGCTCACTCCCGTCGGGCGGGGGGGGGGGGAAGAGCGGTGAGTGGGGCGGCGGCGACGGTGGCGGCAGCGGCGGCGTCGTGGCGGTAGCGCCGCCGACGCCACTCACTGCAAGGGAGGCAGTACTCCAAGCGCAGAGGCGCAGGGGAATCAATTCTTTTGGGGGGGCGCGAAATTCATGTTCGCGTCCCCATAACATACTGGTGCACCATGGAATTTCCATAACTGGCGGGAAGAGCACTAAGAGCGCCCAGCTCGGGGAAAGTTACTACAACTTGGTGGTAATTATAATTGTTAATGGTTGTTATTGTTCTAATTTTAATTGTTGTCATGTTTGCCACCGAGCATTAGCGAAATTCATGTTCGCGTCCCCATAACATACTGGTGCACCATGGAATTTCCATAACTGGCGGGAAGAGCACTAAGAGCGCCCAGCTCGGGGAAAGTTACTACAACTTGGTGGTAATTATAATTGTTAATGGTTGTTATTGTTCTAATTTTAATTGTTGTCATGTTTGCCATCGAGCATTAGCTCAAAGCGAACTAATAAATCTATCTATCTATCTATCTAACTTTAGGCGCGCCCGAAAACCTGTGCTAACAAAGGACTATCAATTTTACATTGAATAATAGTTCTAATTCCTTTTGTGTCGTATTGAAGACCTATTCTTCCCTACGAAAATAATTTTTTCCTTATTTCTGTGGGTTGTGTTTCATTGCAAGAACTAATAGCAGTGAGAACAAACGTCTTTGCAGTCAGTCGTGGGAGAAATATGTTGGCACACGTGGCACTTCTTGGATGATCTTTGACTTACACAGTTTTGAAAAAATAATTACAATTTGTTTACCTTGCACTAAATCGACTAATACCGTATTTTGAAATTGACCCTGCTCATAAATACCAAAAATATACTTTTATGAACAAAAATATCATTAATAATGTAACGTTTGGAGGTGGAGTACTCAGGAAAAACTAAATTGTCACAATGAAATCTTCTATGGCTTGATACAATTCTTAACTGATTTCTCAAAGTCGAGAGAATAGTAATAAGGTAGTATATATGAAAAACTGATTAGATGAATATTGATAAAATAGACCTAGGAAATAAAATAATTGTTGGTAACAGATTAAAAAATATATTAATAATAATAAACTTGAACTCTGCGCAGTAATTCACTTATAAGTTAACTGCATAAAGTTCACTATAAATTCTAATACTCAATATCTTGCATTTTTATATTGTTTGTTTATATATGCGCCCTGATTGGTCGCGGCAAAAACTGGCGCCTTCTCGGGATTTCCGGCGGGTCGTTTGTACAGCAGTTGAGATCTGAGTCGTGGTGTGTGAACGCGCTGCGCGAGCCTCACTCTTTTATCTTCACATTGCAAACATGTTATTCATACGCACGTGCGAGATAGTTCTAGTCAGTGGCGTCACTTGACTAGTAGACATGGGCGATGCGATCATGATATTACAGGTTGAACGCATAATTCCAAATATTTAAAGTCTGCTATACTCTAAATCCTACTTTACTCTAAAGTTTTTAGAAGATTATGTTGCAAATTAGATACCTTCTGAATCAAGGCTTTGAAAATCATTATTTTTCCCATTGCATGCACTAACTTACATACACAAAACAATAAAACTAAAAAAATAACCACAAAAAAGGACGTACCTATTTTTTGAACTCGAGATCTATTCGCGTCGTCTTGGCTGTCCATCATATTTACCTTAAGTTTTTTGGAATAGGAGAAAGAACGCATCACTAATTCTACAAAGTAGTCTATTTAACGCACATTAAGTAGGAAAAAAGTATTTACGCTAGAACGCAGGACACATGACGAACGAAATAATATCGCACGAGTTCACGGATTGTCTCTGTCATACCATTTTCTTACGTGAAGGGAGTGATTT